>CAMQGK010000638.1:977500-1175000 GCA_947000775.1 Pterois miles
AACATTACCGCTGGTAGCGAGAGGAGTAGCTGCTGCGTCTCAGCCAACACATAAATTAGTTTACAAGAATTTTAAGATACGTGGTAAACTAAGATAAACAGCATGCAGACTGCTTTTGATGTGGCTTGTTAGTACTACTATACTGAGCACATCACACATTTAAATACTACACAAATTCTAAATGCAGGATTTTGTCCTTTTAATGGAGTATTTTTCCACTATAGTATTGTGTGTCTACTTAAGTTAGTAGTGCTTTTGTCATTACTTGGATTGTTTTCTGCGTGCATTGTATATCAGAGCCGGTGTGCCTGCTGTATATCTGCTGCTGCTTTGTGTGTATTTGTGTGTCTGTGTGACATGCGAGGGTGTGGGAGTGCGTAGTAGTCGTCTCTATCGTAAGAGGCCCTTCACTCATTGAGTCATTGAGAGGCCGGCTGAGCTCCTGGTTCACACTCCTGCTCTGCTTTGTTCTGTATTGTACCGACTCCAGTGACTAACGCTGTGGTCGCAGTGAAGCAGGGATGCAGCTGGGCTCGGCTTCGTCGCTCTGACAAATATTATATCTGGGACTACTGGGTTTACTATTAGCATGACTGATTTTAGGACACTCATATTTTAATGGACTGTAGGAATATTATCTTATTTATAGCTCGACTATTTTCTAGGGCTGTAATGTTGCACAACAATTTGTTTAATATTTGTCATCCATCTTTTTTTTTTTTTTGAAAAGGCAAATAAGGTCCAAGGTTGGAAACACTTCTTTTAATTAGTTTTATTAGACAAAAAGGCTTTTTAATGCGCGTCATATCATGTAGCCCAAATTAAAGTATTGATCATGAGGGATGTATGAAGAGAAATGGATCGACGGATGAATAGTTGCCCTAACTGGTATGATTTTATATTCATCCTTCTCTGGCTTCGCTGCTGGAAAACAGCTCAGTTCTAACTTATTGACAACTAGAGACATGTTTACAACTTTGTGCTCAAGCAGATCCATATTTTTACGAACAAAATTTAACTACTGAGCTCCTCTCAGCACCATCCCACTGGAAGTAATGAATAATGTATTACAGTTCCCAGAGTGAAGAGGCCAGTCTCCGCTGAATGAGAGACACTGATTTAGTTTTTTTTATGTAAAGAAATATGAATGTGGTTTGGTCCTGAGGCTATCGGTGAGTCACAGGGAGCCATTTTATCTTTTAGATGAGCTGTCAGCGGCTCGCTATTCACTCCTCTACATCGCTCTGTGTATTGACGGTGACTAATGCAGTCTTACTAATGGAGCCGCCTGGGTAAGACTAAATCACAACAGCTGTCTCACTTCCTTAAGTAATCACAGTGAAATTTTGAATCTAACCGTGTGTTCACATTGTGAGCAGCTTGTTTAATTATATGCTATACACAGAGTAATGTAGGATGTAGGACAGGCCAGGCGGTGCTTTCTACAGCAACATTGTGGTTTCTCTAATATTAAATAATTGTTTTGTATCTTTTAATATACTGTAGCCAATTAGCAAACTCCAATTCAGTAACATTAAGCATTAAAATATTAGTGAGTTGTGAAATGAAGGCTCAGACTCACTATAGCAGATACCAATAGCTTTGGAGGCATTTTACAGTCTTCTTCCTGTATGAAAATAATGAAATGAAAGTCACTTACTGACCAATATCTCTGGTTAAGTGTCTATTGTAAAAGCAGAAGTTGATGTGTGTTCTGGAGTTGGATATCAGGCTGATACTTACTCAATATGAATCAATATTCGGTTACTGTAATGCCTACTTCTCTCCTCAAATGTTTTCAGAAACATCTTGTAGTTATTGTTTAGCTGTAAAATGAGAAAGCTTGTGACCCAGCAGCCTTTTGAGGAAGTGTCATGCACCGCCTGCCAACAGGAGCAGGCTTTCTCATCAGACCGTTTGATCGGAGTTGGCCAAAGATTGACAGCTTATCAGAGCTCACAGCTGATTGGTTGTTTTTCTATCTGATTCTGTTAAATCTGGCAGATGTCATTAGGGCCATGTGATTGTTTTTTTTTTTCTGATTATCTGTCTCATAATACTCGTACTACTGTCAGGATATAGTGACCAATTTCTAATAATAAAATTTTTTTAAATCGTATTTGCTCCAACCTGCTTACTTAAGCTTTAAGTCGTCAAATCCAAAAATACACTTGCTTTTTTGAAGATGAACCACATGATAACTCTGGGTGAATTACACCCTTTCTGTTCCGTAAACATCAAGATTGAATTCAAGGTGAATCGACTAAAAATCACATTTTGGCACTTTGGCACAATCAAAGAAAGATTCAATATCCCAGAAGATAAGAATCGCAATCCATATATGAATTGATTTTTGAGTTCAGATATTGCTTGTGACCCAGGGTTGATTGCAGCAGTTGTCCGTGTGTCTGAGACATTTTCCTCCATTCACTGAAATAAAAGGTCCAATAAAATGAAAACCCTGTAATGGCTCTTAGTATCTGCAGAACTGCTCATGTACAGTAACTACTTCACTTTGGTGGAGCCAGTTGTCACCGTTTATTCAGGTCTATGGGAAAATAGTGGACTTGGTGATTTGTTGGTCATTTCAGATGCTCTGTGAATAATCGCTGGCTGGTATAAACACAAATGAGACATCACTTTGCAGCAACATCTTACCCTGACGATGCCAATAGTGGATTTATTTTATCTTACTGTATTGCCTATTTGAACATCTTCCAGGCTCCTGCCTTATCAGAGGTAACTGGTAACTGTAAAAATCTGTGTACGTGTTTTTGTCAAACTTCGTTACGCAAGTGTAACTAGGTTTGACAAAAACTATTCCCCTGGTAACCCTGTGTTTTACGTCACAGCGCTATGAATTGTGGGTAATTTCCTCAGGCAACGTCTACAGAAATGCAGACTTGCAGAAAGTGTTCGTAAAGGGTTCAAAACGTCTGCGAGAGAGCCCCCAAGGACTTGACGATGTGATGGAGGGACAGCCCTAAACCCAGACTTTGCAGGAACATGTGTAATAAATGTTTAGCTAATGTGGCCACGATCAGATGTTTACTGCATGTTGCTAATGATTACATGATTTAAAAATGGTAATTCACCGGGAGGTAACGCTCTCCTGTCCTTCTCTCTTTAGATACTACTACAACAAGAGGATCCTCCACAAGACCAAAGGGAAGAGGTTCACCTACAAGTTTAACTTCAACAAACTAGTGCTGGTCAACTACCCCTTCATTGACATGGGCTCTGGTACGCACACACTCACATTTATATACCTGGTATCCCAGGTTAGCACACACTAAGGTGGTATGTGGTGTCACACAGTAGACGTCTCAGTGGAAAAGATTATTAACTTAATTATTATTATTAACTATTTACTTAAGATTATTTGTTATAATTAACAAGCTCTGAACCCGGCTTTTGCTGGTTACACCTGGTGACAGGAAACAATAGATAACAGAAACTACAGCTGTCATTTAATTCAAATATTTAATCACGTTAAATTGCAAATCAATCGTAATACTCTCAGCAACATAAACTCAACAAAATGCAACGACAGTGTGCTGACTTGACTCTGACTCATAAGGTGGGCATGTCTGTAAAGGGGAGACTCTTCGGTACCCAGAGAACCAACTTTCATTCACATATCTGGAGGTCAAGGGATGTAAATTTGTAGTGTTATTTAGTCTCTTTCGTAACATCCTAGTATAACATGGTTGGTACCAATTTTCTACTTTCATATGATACCAGTATCTCCTCTGGCTTTAAAACTGAGCCTGCTACAACATCAAAATTTCAAGTTGCTTTAATGCGTTAAAGAAATAATTGGCGTTAACACAAATTTGAGTTAACACATTGTTATCAGATTAACTTTGACAGCCCTAATAGAAACTCTTGAACTACGCTCACTGGCAGTCATTAAGTAATAAACTGTATATATAGGTAGTGTAATTTAAAAAATACGGACACTTTGTTGCCCATTTCTGTGTAAAATGGCAACGTGCACATTGCATAAAAAATACATGTCTGGCCTAGTTTTACATTTGTAGAGCGGATTTCTGTGGCACTGGTGTAGCCAGTTTCATTGATTATAGAGGAAGCGTAGTGTTGCTGCATTCAATATATCCTGCCTGCTAGTGTCTTTCACTTCCAGTTGTGGGAGCTGTGGAGTTTTAACCTTGTGTCATGTCGCATCAGTTTCTTTCTATTCTGCCTTGATAACATCCCTTTATCAAGTGAAATTCAAGGTTATTTTCAATGAAAAGAATGAAATTACACTTGACAGCAAGGACTTGTTCAAGGAGTGTTAGCTCCAAGGACAGACAGAAACATCTTTGGTCGGTTTGGTTTCCAGGTGTCTGTTAATTTCAGGTCCTTGTGAGCATGTATGGCATTGAATTGCTGAAAGCGGTGACAAAACAAATACCCATGAAGCATTTTAATCTGCTAAACACAACTGGTTTAGATGCTCCTTTTCCCATTTAGACGCTGTTTACTTGTTTGCCAAGAACAGTTTTCGATGCTACTACGCTTATTTTATGTAGCATCACAGAGAGCCAGTAATAATGAGTTATTTTGCTCTGCTTTCTTTCAAGGTCTGTCCTGTGCAGTTGTCTGCAGAGACAGCAAAGATTGCATATGACTGATATGTTATAGTCTGATAAATTTTCTAGACAGTGCGGTGGGTGACCTGTCAGTAAATCTTGTAAGTACAGACTTGGAGCAGTTTTCTTATCTATATACAGTATTTAATATAATCAAATCTTATTGATATCAGGTGTGTTTGTTCCCCCTAGAAAACAAGCCTAGTGGAAGCACAAATCAAATACACCATCTGATTTTGGGTGTAGTGTGTGTGTGCATGTTTCTGTTGGTTAGTTAGTGTGTGTGTGTTTGTGTGTGTCTTCTAAGACATCGGCGTGCCACGTCCCAGTTTATCCCTCTCCTCCCTCCTCTGAAGTCGTCTCTCGTTCTGGTCCCGGCCACCCAGTGTAAACACAGCCCATATGGAGCGTTGGATACTGGGTGACATAAGTGCAGCACGAAACTTTAATTATAGCCTCCGTATGATGTGGCCCACACACTGACATGTTGTGATATGATGGTTTCATAGGACGGTTACACACATGCCCACGTCAATCTGGATTGACAGGCAAGCACACGACACTCACAAACATACACACTAGATAAACACACACACACTGTTTTTCTTTTTTTTTCTCGTCATCGGCTCTGACACACGGCTGTGAGATGTGTGCTTTTTTTTTAAAAAAAGAGACCCAGCAGCACTGGAAAAAAGAGAGGAACCCAACCCATGTTTGTGATGGCAGTAAGAGCGACTTTTCCAATATTTAATTCTGGCACGTGCACGGATGCCAAGAATTTATTGCAGTGCCACAGTCTCCCTGGGAGAGAGAGAGAGAGAGAGAGAGAGAGGAGGGGTTGAAAGAGAGGCAACTTGTGGCTTTGTGTAACCCAGTGTTTTCACTGTGTGCCTGTGACCCTCTGGGTGAAATAGTAGGAGTTATGGCAGACATGTGACCTGCTCTCATTAGTTACTTTTCCTTTTCTCTTCAGTTTAAACATCTGGTTCATCAAAAAAAACAACGCATTTTGTTGTAGTCTGAGTAACGTGAGCTCATGTCTGTTTCAAATCCTTCACCAAAACAAACCACAAAAGATCGAAAGCGAATCACAGCGAGTCAAAACGACAATGCAGGAAAACAGTGGAGGGTCTGTATGGATATGACCTGCAGTCTCTCATGTTAAATACAGTGGTAAACATACAGTAAAGGATGCTCTTTGGGTTTCACACATTGCAGGAAAAGCAGAGCGAGACATCACGGCTAAAGCTGCACGGCCGTCACTCTCATCTCTGTGGTCAAATCAGCCGACCTCTGGTTTTCAAAATAAGGTGTTAACAAAGGGAACTGTATATACAAAATACATCTATGGAAATAAGATTGACTGGATTATAGTCACCAGATGTAAAAAACATTACATGTCCCTTATAAATTAAAAAGAAAACACCACTAATTTGTGAGGGAAATGTCTTTATTCTTAGATTTTTGGGTATCTGGAAAAAAAGTGTAATAAATAATTCCTGACAATAACTGATATATTTGACTTCAGGACATCTCTGACTACAGACATGCTGAAAATCAAGCTTACTGTATCAGTTTAGTTGTTTTTCTCATGGTGTAAAAAAAAGTTGCAATAAATCTTAATATCAAATACTTGAAAATCGCAGTACAAATCAAATCAGCCCCGAAGGATCGAGATGAAATGTTGTCTTCAGTAGCATTTCAGAAGCACTCGACAGTTTTTTTCAAGAAACAGAAAACCACTATGCTGACCCCATTTTCTGTGGATAATCCAGAGTAGGGATGTTAATAATTAACTGTTAAATTAAGCATTTTAAGCACTTAATGCTATTGGTTAAACGTTTAAAAGAAATATTAATAATGAAATAAAAAGCTGAGCAAAACTCAGAGTAGCGGCTCGTCTCTTGAAGGAGAACACCTGGTCCTCCTTAAGAGAGTCTGAGCCGGCGTTGCGGGGTACAGGAAGTTGACTCCCGTCTCGAGCGGAGCGCAGAGCGGAGGAGTTGTAGCCTCGTAGCATTTATTGACCAACAAATAAACTGTGCACAGACTGTCTGTTACAGCTACGTTCACAGCTATAACACCACCAACAAACACACTCTCACACACACGGTCTGTCTGAAACTCGCTGTTACGCGGTGCTGACAGATTGCATGTGTGGCAGGAAGCTACATGCGAGGCGCTAATCTTGTTGATTAATTGTTAATAATCTATTAACAAGGGTTGGTTATTGGTTAAAAAATTTCAAAATTAGCATCCTTAATCCAGAGTAGCATGGACTCTGCTTCTGGAAAAAAAAACAGTCAGTGTTTGTTGAATTGAGCACCATAAATAACATACCATACGCCTCCACTGCTTAGGGGCGGATGCTGTAATCTGAGAGACTGATATCTCACGAACCATAACTAACTTCGTACCCAGACACCATTACAGATAAGGGAGAAAATACTGTATGTTCTTTTTGTAATTTCCGAGGAGTTGAAGTCTTAATGTTAACTCTGAGCTGCCTGCTGTTCCACCAGCTTCTGAGACTTCATACAGTCTCCCATTGAGGGTCTCTTTTATTGCTTTAAACGTAAACCTTGTTCTAGGAGATGTAGTAAATCAGTGTCCAGTTTTTTTGTTTTTTGTTTTTTTATTTAATTTACAGTAGTCTCACCCCTCCCTTCTTTTCGTCCTCACAGGTCGAGTCCCTCAGAGTGCCCCTCCAGTGCCCACTGGAGGCAGCCACTTCCGGTTCCCCCCTCCACTCCGTCAGAGGTCCTCTCCTCCAGTGAGGAGCTGCGCAGCCCGGGCATGTTCAGCAGCGTGGCTCGCCGCATGGCCCGCGGCTCTGTGAGCGACTGCAGCGACGGCACCTCCACCAACTCGGAGCTGGAGGAGGCCGTGGGGGCCGACGAGCGAGGCGTGGGGCCTGACAGGGCCTACCGGGGCCTGCTTCCTCCACGTCTGCCTCACGACTCTCTCTTCAGGGTCTACCCCAACCCAGGAGGGCTGGCCAGGCATGGCCCCAGGGTCCACCCAGAGCCTCTGTCTCCATTCCCCGTCTCCCCCTTGCCTGGTCCCGGGGGTCTCCTGGCCCCAACTCTGTCCCCAGCCCTGTCCATGACCCCTACCCCCCACCTGCCCTACACCCCGTCTCCCTCCCTGTCCTCTCCCATGTTGGGTTCCCACTTCTCCTTCAACCCGGAGGACATGAAGCACTACCTGCAGGCCCACACCCAGTCCGTCTACAACTACCACCTCAGCCCCCGAGCCTTCCTCCACTACCCCAACATCATCATCCCTCAACCCCACCGCCCCACACCAGAGAAGCCAGCCGCCCATCACCTCCACGGCCCGCCCCTGCCACTCTCTCATTCGCTCAGCCAGCAGCCAGGAAGCGGGGAGGAGGGGCAGCAGCACCCATCACCGTTCAAGTTCAAGCTACAGCCGCCGCCGCTTGGACGCAAACAGAGGGAGTCTGGGAGCTCATTGGCTGCTGCTTCCTCCTCCTCTTCCTCCAGCCAGTCATCTTCATTCACAGGGTCTAGTCAGATAATCAACTCTGCCTTGGCTGCAGGCCCTCCTAAGATCAAGGTGAGACTGCTGCCACACACACACACACACACACACACACACACACACACACACACACACACACACACACACACACACACACACACACACACACACAAGACAAGAGAGAGAGAGAGAGAGAGAGAGAGAGAGAGGATGTGGTGTTTCCACTTAGGGGTGTTTCATGGTTTCAGAAATGCCTCTCAAGCATTTCAAGCATGAGTAACATCTGGCTGGAGTCATAAATGAAATGTAAAATATTCTTCCTCTCCAGGTGGAGCCCATATCAGACATCGAGTCAGAGGAAGAGGTAGAGGTGACTGACATCAGTGAGGAGGATGAGCTCAATCACAATGACGAGGATGACGAAGGTGACATCTTCACCCCGACAGCTCACCACCATCACCACCAGCTCAACAACCATCACCGAGCTAACGGGAACGGGAGCAGCCTCTCCGCCCCCCCGCACGCCAACCCGGATGATGACCCCGATGACGACGAGGAGGTCTTCAAGACTCCCGCCACTCCTCCCATCAGCAGCGGCAGCCTGGCCTTTCCTCTCATCAACCTGAAGAGCGAGCCTGGTCAGGCGGCTCCCATCAGCCCCGGGGGCACGCGCTGCATCCCGCTCAAACTCCGCTTCAAACGTCGCTGGAGCGAAGACCAGAAGATGGAGGCGGACGGAGAGAGGGACGAGGCGGAGGACAAGAAAGTGCGGGCTGAGGGAGAGGAGGAGGTGGAGAGGAAGAGAGCAGGGCAGGTGGAGAGCAGGGGAGGAAGAGGAGGAGCAGAAGGTGTTATTTTGGGGTTGATGCCGCCACCGCCTCCCACCCAGCGCAGAGCGAGCTCGGAGCTGCAGAGGGCTACAGCGCAGCTGTCTCTGGAAAACACTGGCTGCTGAGCTTCACGTGACCACACACACACACACACACACACACACACACACAGTTTTAGACCATAATGCCTTGTGGTTTCTTGACAGCAGCAGTGAAGGTTTTGTGCGCTGAGGTGAACAGTGGAGACAGTACCTGAAAGGTGATTATATTAACACAATTTAATGTCTGAATATGTACATATATCATATGGGAAATTATGTATTTTTGTGCAATAATTAAAGGACTTTTTGGGCACTTTTTACTGACCTCACAGCCCCACAAGCTCCTTAAATTACTGAACATAAATCAATATATTTTCCCTGTGTGTTACATCTACATGTTCACAATGAAGTAAAATCAAGATGTCGCCAGAGTGACCTCTCAGGTCGCGGTTTGCAGCGTCTACACCTTTTCCTTTGCAAGCAGCCACTAGACATTATGGCCTGTGTAAAACAATAAAACAGAGGCTAATGTATTGCAAGGCAAGACAGCTCTGAGCCCCTGGTACCCCGTCAAACATGATCACAGCCAGCAGAGTTTTTTTTGGGGTTTTTTTGACTGACAACATTAAGAACCAAACTCAACCTGTTTTGAACATTAGAGCCCCACAGAGAGGGAGTCTACCCTTAATATCTCTGAGGAACTGCACATTTCAATGCCTCCTCACCCTCACAGCGCCAGTTCAGCCTGCCGGGGATCGCCTCACATCACACCTGATGCCCAGATTAGGTCTTTCAGTGGGTCTATTTGTTCATCTGTTGCAGTGAAACAAATCCCAGTCCACCCTAAAGAGTACAAAGGCAGCCTGAATTGTACAGCAGGAGACTGATTTTCTCACCCACATCTGCCTCTCTTGAAGGCGGTGAGCCCTCCTCTCCGGCGGTGAGCCCCCCTCTCCGGCGGTGAGTCTCCTCATTTGTACTCACTGTAAAAGACAGACTGATCCTAATGTTACTAAAACACTTTTAACAGCCCTGATAGAGATTACAGAAGTGCCTCTGGGTGTGCACCCGTCGCCAAGCAGTCGTTTACAAGATGGAGGGCAGTGAGGAAATAAGAACTTGCTCCGATGGATCTTAAGAGACTGAAGAGGGCGATTAGAAAGCCCTCTCCAATCAGTCTTTTTCTCCAGGAAGCAACTCGGACACTATGAGACTGCATCAGGACTAAGTGCTAAGTGGCCTCTTCATCCTCAGCTCATTCACTACAGTGTATAAAGACATGGAACGAAGGTGGAATTGTACATCCTGAGGACAGTCAAGTTAAACCCGAGAGGAAGATAGTGATGAACTGACTTTGACCCCTCGACCTCTGACCTTCCACACAACACATGGTTTCCACTGTACAGAAAAGCTACCTGGTATGAGGAAAGAGCCAGATCTTTCTCTCCTTTTCTCTTCACATGTGGAGGAAATGAGGAAGCAGCTACTGGAAAGGCTGTAATTACAGACACATTTGTTTCTCAATGTGTGTGCGCTGGCCCAAAGCTGGTTTAAAAACCAGCCGGCCTGGAGGACACACAGGGCGACTTCACACACTCTTCGGAGGTCTGAGGGCATTCATAGTGTTATTTCCCTCTAACAACAGCTCTCTTCTGCATTCCCCCGCTTTGTGTTTCAAAGACTGTATTCTATCTGTCAGAGGAGACTTGTTCCTCCCACATGGACAGTGTTTTAGGGCATTTGCAGTGATCTGAGGACATTCTGTATTTCGGAGATAACAGCCGAATCTGTTCATGTGATAGATGTGAGAAGCAGTGATCGAAGCGAACCGATTTGTCTAAGGGAGAACCGTGTAAATGAATGTCGAGCATCGAGGTTAACTCAGGCAAACCTTCACTGAGATATCGAGAAACAACTTATTTTTTATGATGTTTTATTCATATAGTTCAAAACGAAGAAAAAAAAACAACTTTGTGCCCATTTTAACAAACAGATCCAAATAAGATTGTGCCTTTTTTAAGCCAACTAGAATTTTATCACATTACCCCCAGCAAAAGGTTTTATCACACATGCACACACTTAGTACCACCATGCCTTCTGTTTTTGTAAAAGAGAGATACAGAATAAGTAAGTCTACACATATATATTTTATTCAAATATATATTGAATTCAAATATTATATTTCAATATGGTCATTTGATACAAATCAGGAAAATCCTACTATTTTTATTGGTAAAGATATGTATATATTCTAATGGGCATGTTATTACCAGTATAATTCAGCCTTTGCCTTCTCACCCTTGCCTTCTCTTGACCGTTGAGCTGCAGTGACAAAGGCCACCGGTATCAGAGTTTTATATTTATATTGTACAAATAAAAAAAAAAAAGTGTATTCAGGGGACGGACGGTGTGACGGGACGAGGATAAATGAGCGAGCGGACACTTTTAGCCAAACCTGGGTCGCCTTGTTGGTGGGCGTGTTTGTTTCACCCTCCCTGGAGGAGCCGGTAGGTGGGTTTACCACATCCAGACATAAGAGTAGAGGATTAAATTTCCTTTTTTTTGGTCTACCCTCACTTTGGGCCTGTTCAGACGTGACATTAACGTGCATCCCGAGTGATCGGATCACAGGTGGACAGCTCTAAGTACGTCTGTTCACACGTGGCATTAGGATGCGTCACCACGTCTTGAGCGACCACTTGTGATCGATCTCACTTCTCCGCTCTATATACTAATCAATAGGTAGTAAACACATGGCTAATACAGCAGATGTGATGGAATGTTACAGGAATGTCAGTGGTAATAACCTGCATATTTGTGAATTTGACTACATTTTATTAACATCAGAATATAAGGTTATTGTACAGCTCCGTGCAAAGACCAAATAGTGCGATGTGATTACCCAGGATGCATGTTGATACCAGGTCTGAACAGGACCTGTCTCCCGCATCCGCCGGCAACTAAAACACCTCAAGTATTTAAAAGCCGTCGTTTGACCCCGATCTGCCTAAAAACCGCCGAGGCTCAGGTTGTAACGGGGAGCTGGTGACGGACTCGGAGCAGACGTGTTGATTCTGATTGGACGACAGCAGGCTCCCAGCTCTGCACCTCGCAACGCCAGCAGCACCGCAGCTGCTGATATGATTGGACTTTGGTTTGAGCGCGGACTCTGGACTCGAGCGGCTTTGTGTGAAGCGAGTGTGTACGGGCTGCGCACACACACACACACACACACACACACACACACACACACCCTGTTCTGGTTACAGTGAGGCTTTTCTGTGGGTAAAATAAAGGGAAACATGACATCACACGTGACATCAGACGCCCCCACAGTCTCTCTGGAGTAGACGGCAAACCATAGAAACTACACACACATTTACACACACACTCTCACACACACAGGAAATGGCATCATAAAACCTCAGAGCGGAGTGGAGAGAGAGGGACTTCCCATAACCTGACTCGCTCATTTTGTTCAGTGTGTATGTGCACTTGTGTATGTGAATGTTTCTATGGTAATGCCATCTACAGAAACACACACACACACACACACACACACACAAGGCTTAACACAGCTTAGAAAAGACTAGTCAGATGAAGGCTTGGCCCGGGTTATTTAGTCCTACTTTTCCCGTCCAGATTGTCCAACTAGCTCCAGTCTCGTATGTATCTTATTTTGAAATTTTCCTCACCAGGCACAAAAAAACTCCTATATCTATCGTTGTTCACATTATCAGCATTAAACAGGTCGTTCATTTTCAGTCGCTAAAAGTGCCATAAAGGAACACGTATTGGTGAGTTTCAGGAGTTTCAGTGTGAAAGTGTCTGGTGAAGAAGACCCAGAGCTGGACCTGAACCGTTGCACCTGTGCTGCCTTATCTGTCGTGGCTTCAAACACACAACACAAGAGAACAACTGTTTCCCCACCGGGTCGATACTTTGATGCTGTTGTCATTTTCTCCTGTATTTTTTCAGACATATTACTGTTACTCTTGTAATTATTATATTATTAACATGACTATTTTTGATTATTGTTTTGTACCCTCTTGCCCATGGACGGCTCTTCTCCATGAATTCCTGGTTCTGACTTTTTGTTCCTGTTTGCTCTCTTCCTCTCTCTCTCTCTCTCTCTCTCTCTCTCTCTCTCTCTCTCTCTCTCTCTCTCTCTCTCTCTCTCTCTCTCTCTCTCTCTCTCGTACTCACGTCGTTTTTATAACCATGTTACCATGGACAAGAGGAGGGTCACATAATCCCCACATGATATACAGCAGGGGAAGAAACTATTTTCTTTTTTTTTTTTTTTTGATGTATATATATTTTTTTCCATTTTGGAGGATTCTGTAAGAAAAAAAAGCTTTGTACTGTTTAACCGTTGTATTATTTGAAATGCGTCCCCGGTCCTCTGTCTGGTGGTCTCGGTCTCCTCTCTCGTCCACCTCGACGGTGAGCTGTCACTCCGGAGGAGACGGAGACTTGTAGTTTTTATCGTGGAGGAACCACCTGTACTTCAGTTTCTCTTCTCTGTTCATCTTCATTTGTAATTAAACAATAATCAGGGTTCATTAAAAAAAGGTAAAAATGGATTTCAGTTTTTGTATTTCTTTCATTTATTCACCTTCTTCCACTCAAGTACTGCACTTAAGTACAATGTGGAGGTACTTCACTTTCAACTTTATACTTCTATTCCACTACAGAGGCAAATACTATGTACTCTTTATTTAACTTTAGTTACTTTTCTGATTTAGATTATTAATACAAAATGTAAGTACACTAATAGTGACGTAAGTTAAGCTAAGAGTAATGGAACATTTCATAATGATAACTTACTTTTGGTATGTAAAGTATATTTTGATGCTAATATTTTTGTACTTAAGATTCTGAATGTAGGTCTTTTACTTATAACAGTAGTTTTACATTGTAGTATTTCTACTTTTTATTTTTAAGATTTGTTTAATGTGAAGCTTAATTTTAATTAATTTCCAACATGTATCAACATCTTTAAAAAAAAAAATATTGAAACCACAAAAAGTAAAATAAGAAATTAATAATTATTATAGAAGATAACGTGGTAACTACATTATAATTATTATTACTATATAAATAAATAGTGAGTAAATGAAAATATAAAAATATACATCAAAAGTAGTGATTGAGATAATACAGAAAAAAAATAGAAAATACAAACACAAAAATGTAAAACTATTTCAAAATCATATTCTTGGTTTGCTAATTACTCCTGGATGTTAGTTTGACATTTAAGCTGCATTGTCTCAACAAGACACTAAATTGTAAACCTTTCTATTAGACAGAGCTGAAACGACTGGTGCATTAATCTATTTGTCAACTGTATTGATAATCAATTAGTCAAAAGTTTTTTAAGCACAATTGCCAGATTTCTTTCCTGTGTGTTAAAGGGCCAGTGTGTAGCATTCAGGGTATCAATCGGCAGAAAGGGCATAAAATAATGTTTTCTGTTTATATCTTCACACAGTAGGGAGCGGGACCGGCGGCCATGTTTTTACAGTAGCCCAGAACGGACAAACCAAAGACTGGATCTTGGCCACCTTAGTTTTCTTTTGTCTTATGGCACTCGGGAGAAGTTCCAGTCGGTTACGATCTGCAACCGCTAGATGCTACCACATCCCACACTGACTGCGTTTACACAGATAACTGGAATAAAGGCCCAATCAGATTAAAAATGCTTCATGTAAACATCGGAAGATTCTGATCTGATGCGGCCCGATCGGAAAGAGATTTCATTCCGAATGGGAGGTGGTTTATGCCGATCGTTGCTCTGGTCGGCGTCCACGTACGCACCTGTTTGGATCATGTCTTCCTGGTTGGGGTAAAGTTATCTCCACTGCTCATGTCTGCGACGTCAGCGTCGACGCGTGGCAGACAACACGGCGTTTGTTTACAACACAGGCGGAAGTTCAGCTTCTTCTTCTTCTACCATTTCCAGAAAATCAAAAAAAAATTCTCAGAGCGTGTATACGTACGTCATGATGGGATCGTTGGCAAGTTCAAGATGCCACCTTGGGCTTCAGGAAATTGTAATGTTTTTCCCCCCTTTTTGTGACACATTAAAGACTTAATTATTATAACTTTTGGTTTCGTTATCAGTTTTTCTAGGATAAATAACTTGGACACACACACACTGGCCAGCCTGTAACATGGAGTCAAATCTGTCTTTATTCTAGTGGTTTTGTATTCAACAACCTGCATCCTGGTCGTGCCGGCCCGCCTCGCTCTCTCTGAACGCTTCGTCACTCAAGTCATCATGTCAACAGCGAGTCAAGTGCTTTGCACTTGTCAAAGTATTGGCTCATTTTATGAAAGAGGAGCCATCCAGGGATAAGCGTTCTCCGTTCTGCTCACAATAGGCCTGCGATGGATTGTTTCTGTCCCCCGTCTGGGAGACAGCTGCCACAAAAAGAGACCTCGGATGGAGAGATTTGGTTATGACAATGGGAATGATGAGGAAGGAGAGGTGTGTGAGGCAGGTCGTGTTACCTTCAGTTCAGGTGCAGGATTGTTGAACATACAGACTTTTTATTGTGCAGTTTTCTTGTGTCTACGTTCAGATGAATGTCTTTGTAGCAGAGCAGTGCGAGGCTTTGGGTAGATGCCGTTTGAGATATAGAAATGTTCATTTTGATTTCAGATTTGAAGCGTTTAGACGATGTTCCTCAGTACAGCAGCAGAACAGTATTAGTCACGATTGCCCTGACAACTTACTACTAATAAACTGTGCTGCTAATTGTGTCCCAGATGACACCTCAGCGATCCACCCACCACATGCTTTCTCTTCAGCCCAAATGGAAGTTTTAGTTAGTCACCAGACTGGCAAATCTCTTCCCTCCACAATGTGGGTTTGTCTTCTGCTTCATCTCATGATGCAAATCAGACCCATGACTGTACCGTCTCTTTGGGTGCAGGTTGGTCCTGGTTTGATTAGGTCTGTGTTTTGGGGTTTTTTTTAGGACCAAAGGTGCTGATATTGGTGATGATGGTTTTTTTAAGTTTTTATAGGGGTTGCTATTAAAGCATTTTTGCATTATTGATAAAATCAACAGATCATTTGGTCTATAAAATGTCAGAAAGTAGTGAAAACCTGTCGTGACCCACTAGGCAGGATGATGTCTTAAAACTAAAGATAGCTCTAGTTGGATTTTTGTTTTACAAAGGAAATATGCAGAAATAAGTAGCCTAAGATGACACGATGGTGTAGCGGTTAGAACTGTCACCTTACAGCAAGATGGTTCAAAACCCGGCTTGGGGCTCTTCTGTGTGGAGTTTCCATGTTCTCCCCGTGTTAGCGTGGGTTTTCTCCAGGTTCTCCGGTTTCCTCCCACAGTCCAAAGACATGCAGGTTAGATTCACTGTTGACTCTAAATGTCCTGTCGGTGTGAATGTGAGTGTGAACGGTTGTCTGTCTCTATGTGTCAGCCCTGTGATGGACTATCCACCTGTCCAACCCCACCTTCACACAGTCAGCTGGATCAGCTCCAGACCCCCCGAGACCCTGAACAGTATAAAAGCAGTTACAGATAATGGACGGGTGGAAGTAGCTTGGAATGAAATCAGCCAGGTGTCCACCTAATACGGTCTTGTCAAGCTTGTTTTCCATATGAAACCATTTTGGCAAAATCAAAATTTTGTATGAAAGTAGAAATAAAAAACTGACACATACAGAAGCAGCGAAATCAATTCATGTCATAGCCTGAGAGAAAACCAGCGCAACAAGAGCTCCTTAAATCTTCAATCAACTTTATCTGGTATTTAATCATCAGTTTAATTTGTTATCAGGGACTTGAATAGCTAGCCTATTGTGGCAGGCAGACTAAAGCTTTACCTTGAATATGTACCATTTATTTCTGTGATATTTTGCTTAATGGGCTTTAGTGTCTATACAACAACAAAAAAATGTGTCCAAAATAATCTTGCTCATTTTGATGGGGACCTCATTTTGCAGGGCCCAGCAGTAAACCCTCACCAGGTTAATGTGACCATGACTGCACGTCCTTCACACTGAACCTATATAACAATATATCTCTTAGAGAACAGAGCGAAGTGGACATTCAGCCCAAGGCTTTTTTTGTATTAATGACATGTAAGTCATTAAGGACCGTCATTTCCTTTTAACAGTTATGCCCCCAGTTTGAAGAAGCTGGTACCGTGTCCTCCATCAGGATGTCATCCACCGCCTGAAGAGGCGGCAGAACAAAACCTGCTCATCGACCTCCATGAGAGCAGATGCTCATGCCAGAGGTTTACGGCATGATATACCACATTTTCTGGGAGCTTGGGGTTCCCTGATAATAAATCCATCATAAAAAACTTAACAAATTCAAATTTGAATATAAAAGATTCAAACTCAGTTTCTAGTGACACAATGAGGTCATGTATAAAGGAGCTTTTTATCTCATATGAATATATGCATATATCTGCAGTCGCGTGGGACACAGTTTGGACCTTGTCTAACTGAAGAACTTAAACAAGGTCTCTTCATGGTTCCCCGTCCTGTTTATGTGTAATAATCATTACTGGAGCAAAAACCTCCAGCTGATTTCTCTCCTGCTGTCTCAGTGGCACTCTGGCTCCCCCTGCTGTCAGTTTACAGTGGTTCACCTCTACGCCACCTCTTCCTGCAGCTGCTGTGGAAAGTCTCGCGAGACTTGGGGAACAGTGGGATAGCGCGGGAAACGTCGTGACTGAATTGAATGTTTGGCTGAAGTTAGTATAAATAATGTAAACACACGTTTATGTTTAGACTGATCTGTCTTGTGAGGAAGTTTCTGTTGAGGGAAAAGACAAAGTCCCCATTACAGAAGGTAGGCTAATTAAATGGAAATGTGCCTAATAAAGTAATTCTAGCTGTGTGCACTTAGCTTAGCTTAGCTGTACCAAAGTTAGCTAACACCACCACAGTTTGATAGGTCAACAGACCATAGTGGGGGAAATTAAGGCTGTTGTTTTATTTATTTATTTGTCACAAAAAAAATGTAATATAGTGCATACATAATGGTGTAAGTCCTTTCTTCAACACTGGTTTGGATTGTTGAATAAAGTGGCTCTCAGTCATGCTAAATATGAAGCTATCTTAGCGGTTAGCTTAGCTTGGAAACAGCTAGCCTGGCAGCACCTCTGGTTCACTAAATATCATGTTATCTGGTAGCGACCGTGAGTATTTTCTTCTCATGCCACTTCCTGCCCATACTGTCCTTAATAACAGCTCAAAGGGAAATATTGTACTTTTTGATCCATCACATGTATTTGCCAGCTTGACTTACTAATGTTAATTACTTCACAAATCAAGATTTTTACACACAAAACACACAAACGATTAATTGATTGGCAGAAAATTCATTTCCAACTTTAGTCATTTTTCATGTGAAGACATTTTCGTGGTTCCAGTTCCACAAAAGTAAGGATTTGAATTATTTTAATGTATTTTTTTTTAATAATTTTGAGGTTTTGAGGTTATGAAGGTGTCACTCTTTCAGGATTTTTATAAATCAATCAGTTTTTGGAGAAAATAAACAGCAGATTAATCCATAATGAAAATTATCATTAGTTCATTCAAAATGAGCTCCACCTCACGCTTTACTTTACATTAATGCGTGAGTAATAATAATCTAATGTACCTGCCAAATACTGTAGGCTATACAGTAGTTTAACAGTCACTGGGGTCATGTTTCTGTAGTGGTTACTTTAATTTTAGTAGGCTACTTTAAGTACACATACTTTTACTTCAATAACATTTTCAATACAGGACTTCTACTTGTAATAGAGAATATTTACAGGGTGGTATTACATCTGAATAATTCACTGTGTAGAAGTGATAACTGAGTGGTACTTTCTGCTTCTATGGCATTTAACCTTCACAAAACAGTGAACTATCACTCTTACTCCTCCGTTTTTGTACTCATAAAGCAAACAAGATATAATATGTGACTTAGTGAGCTTTACAAGCACTGGAATGTGGGATTCTGGACAGAGTCAGGCTAGCTGCTTCCCCGGATCTCCAGTCTTTATGCTAAGCTAAGCAGCTGCTGTGACAACATCAGCCTGTCTTAAGTTATGTATTGTATTGTCTTTTTCTCGTGTTTCATTTCATTATTGTCCATTTCCTGTTTTATTTTGATATTACTAACCTCCGGTCGCTCCGCCACCGCCGCTTCCTGCTTCATCCTCCTCCCCACACTTAGCCAAGCCAGAGCGCTTCTCCGGTGATGCTGATAACTGCCGCGCCTTCCTTGTGCAGTGCGGCTTACACTTCGAGCTACAAGCCGCTCACTTCCCTACTGAAAGATCGAAAGTAGCCTTCATTATTACACACCTCACCGGCAGAGCAGAGGCATGGGCGACAGCAGAATGGGCAAGAGACTCTTCGGTATGTAACTCTTTACTTCTTTTCAAATATGATACACTAAAGAAAATTTTTGACCATACCGCGCCAGGTAGAGAGGCTGCACGAGTGCTGGTGGGGCTCCGCCAGGGGAGGAGACGGGCTTCGGACTACGCCGTGGAGTTTCGCACACTGGTGGTGGACAGTGGCTGGAATGACGCTTCGCTCCTCGACACCTTCCTGCATGGTCTGTCCGACCCGGTTAAAGACCAATTGACGCCCCCTCGATCTCCCTCCGGACCTGGACTCGGTTATTGCTCTCGCCATCAGGGTGGATAACAGGCTGTGGGAGAGGGAACGGGAGAGACGCCGGTCTGCACCTCCACCGCCAGCCCTGAGGGGGCAGCCCTCCCGCGTCCGTCCAGTCTGGCGCTCTTCTTCTCCTTCCGCTCCCGAGACTCCTTCTCTGCCCCCTGCTGGACCGGAGGAGTACATGCAGCTGGATCGCTCCAGACTGACACCAGAAGAGCGACAGCGCCGACTTCAGGAGGGGAGGTGTATCTACTGTGCCAAGCTGGGACATTTCCTTGCCTCCTGTCCATTAAAGGGGCAGGTCTACAGTTGGGGGGGGGGTGGCTGGTTTGGGGGGGTGGGTGGGGAAGGGGGGGTATTGGTTAAAATCCAAAATGAAAAAAAAAAAGGGGAAAAGGTGGTTGGGGGGGGGGGGGGTTTTTTTGGGCTGTCTCAGGTGCCCCGAGCAAGGCACCAACCCCCGCTCGGGGCGCTGCTGGAGCAGCCCCCCCTGCTCTCTCCATTACTGCATGTGTGTGTGTTTGTGTGCATGTACCATGTATAAGTTAAAGAGAGTGTAAATTGAATTTCCCCATTGGGGGAGGAAAAAAGGTGGATCTTCTTTTTTTTCTTCTTAAAAAGGATACTGGTGAGTCAAACTTCCTCTTTAAGTTCTTCCTCTCGCCCACTAACTGTTGTTTGTATACAGTCTCCCCACCAGTCTATTGAGCATCCAGTGTTGGTGGATTCTGGCGCTGATGCGAACTTTATGGACAGCAGACTAGTGGATACTCTGGGTCTCCAGAGACTTCCGCTACCTGAGCCACTGGAGGCTAACGCCCTTGATGGACGTCTACTGTGTAGGATTACCCAGCGCACTCAACCTGTTCACCTCACCATGAACGGTAACCATTCAGAGACTCTGCAGTTTCATGTTTTTGACTCCCCACTCCATCCCCTTATACTGGGTTTGCCATGGTTGATACTGCATAAACCCCACATAGACTGGGCTACGGGGCGGGTGGTTAAGTGGGGAGATAACTGTTTATCTTCATGCTGTTCTGAGTCTTCTGTCCCTACGGAGGTTACTTTTGGAGTGGAGCCGTCGAGGTCGAGAGGAGCTGCTGAGCCCAGGGGCTCCGCCTCCACCACTACTTCCCCGGACCTGTCCTGTGTCCCGCCTTGCTACCACGATCTCAAGGAGGTTTTCAGTAAGCGCCGGGCTACTTCGCTGCCTCCCCACTGGGAGTATGACTGTAGCATCGAACTTCTTCCTGGTTCTTCCCTACCTAAAGGAAGACTGTACTCCCTCTCTGCACCTGAGGAGAAGGCCATGAAGGAGTACATCGACTCCTCGCTCGCCGCCGGTATCATCCGACCTTCATCCTCCCCTGCTGGAGCAGGGTTCTTCTTTGTAGAGAAGAAAGATAAGACTCTCCGCCCCTGTATAGACTATCGGGGTCTCAATGACATAACTGTTAAAAATAGGTACCCTCTTCCACTGATCTCCTCTGCGTTTGAACAGCTTAAGGGGGCTAAGATCTTCACTAAACTTGATCTTAGAAACGCCTATCACTTGGTGAGAATAAAGGAAGGAGATGAGTGGAAGACTGCCTTTAATACACCAAGTGGTCACTACGAGTATCTGGTTATGCCTTTTGGTCTTGCTAATGCTCCAGCCATTTTTCAAGCTCTGGTTAATGATGTTCTCCGCGTTATGCTTAACCAGTTTGTGTTTGTTTACTTAGATGATATTCTCATCTTTTCTCCTAACGAAGTAATGCATGCACAACATGTTCGCCAGGTACTCCAGCGCCTTCTTGACCACCACCTGCTTGTTAAGGCAGAGAAGTGCGAATTTCATGTGGACACTGTTGCCTTCCTGGGGTTTGTTGTTTCACCCAATCACCTCCAGATGGACCCAGAGAAGGTTAGTGCAGTAGCGGATTGGCCAACACCCACTAACAGAAGGTTAGTACAACGCTTCCTAGGTTTCGCTAACTTTTATAGAAGGTTCATCAGGAACTTTAGTTCCATAGCTGCCCCGCTACACGCACTCACTTCCATTCAAACCAAGTTTATTTGGTCCCCTTCAGCCGATCAGGCTTTTCGCCGCCTCAAGTCATGTTTCACCTCTGCTCCAGTCTTGACTCTGCCTGATCAGAAGCGCCAGTTTGTGGTGGAGATGGACGCCTCTGATTCTGGGATTGGAGCTGTGTTGTCCCAGCGTGCTGCTGGGGATAACAAGCTCCATCCTTGCGCCTTCCTGTCCCGCAAACTGAGCCCAGCCGAACGTAACTACGACGTGGGAAATCGTGAGTTATTAGCCGTCAAGGCGGCACTGGAGGAGTGGAGACACTGGCTGGAGGGGGCTGAGCAGCCATTTTTAGTATGGACAGATCATAAGAATTTAGAGTACATACGTACAGCCAAGAGACTCAACTCCCGTCAGGCTAGGTGGGCTCTGTTCTTCACTCGGTTTAACTTCACTCTGTCCTACCGCCCTGGCTCAAAGAATATTAAACCAGACGCTCTTTCCCGCCTGTTTGACCCTGATCCGGCCCCTAAGGCTCCAGCTCACATTGTCCCCCCCTCATGTATAGTGGGGGCGATAACCTGGGAGATAGAGAAAAGAGTTAGGGAGTCCTTGGTGGGTGTAACTGTACCTGAAGTTTGTCCCCCTAACAAACTTTTTGTTCCAGCTCCTCTTCGCTCCCAGGTCATCCACTGGGCCCATACCTCCCGCCTCTCATGCCACCCTGGAACCAGGAGGACAATGTTTGTCATAAAACAACGGTTCTGGTGGCCTTCCATGGAGAGGGAGGTGGGGGAATATGTGGCTTCCTGTCCAGTATGTGCCCAGAACAAGTCTTCTCACGACCGTCCTTTCGCCTGTTGGTCTCCTTCAGCCGCTTCCAGTTCCTCTGCGCCCCTGGTCCGACATCTCCCTGGACTTTGTGACTGGTCTTCCAGTATAAAAAAAAAAGGCTCAAGGTAACACTACTGTATTAACAGTAGTGGACAGATTCTCAAAAATGGTACACTTCATTCCTCTGTCAAAATTGCCCTCTGCCAAGAAGACGGCAGAGGTTATGTTGTCCCATGTCTTTCGACTTCATGGTTTCCCTAGAGACGTTGTGTCGGACCGGGGGCCCCAGTTCATATCGAGGTTCTGGAAGGAGTTCTGCAGCCTGATAGGAGCCACGGTCAGCCTGTCCTCGGGTTACCACCCCCAGTCTAATGGTCAGACCGAGAGACTAAATCAGGAGCTGGAGACGGGTCTGCGTGCTGCTTGGTCTCTCAGAACCCTTCTTCATGGAGTAAGCACCTGATCTGGGTGGAATATGCCCATAACACCCTTCCCTGCTCCTCTTCGGGCCTTTCTCCGTTCCAGTGTGCTTATGGCTACCAACCCCAGCTCTTCCCCGAAGAGCACGCCCTCATCCGCCGGTGTCACAGAGTGTGGAGGGGGGCTCGCCAGATGTTGCTTCGAAGCAGTGCCCGCTGCAAGACCGCGGCGGACCGCCACCGGATCCCAGCGCCTGCCTATCGTCCGGGTCAGAGGGTATGGTTATCTACCAAAGACTTACCTTTAAGAATTGAGTCTAAGAAGTTAGCTCCCCGTTTTATTGGTCCTTTCCCCATCGCTAAAGTCATTAATCCTGTCGCTGTGAGACTCCAACTCCCCAGGTCCATGAGAGTACATCCTACCTTCCACGTGGGTCGCCTTAAGCCTGCAAGGTCAAGTCCTCTGGTCCCAGCCTTCAGACCCCCACCTCCCCCCCGGATCGTTGACGGAGGACCAGTCTTTACGGTGAAACGTCTCCTTGCTGTTCGCCGCCGTGGGCGGGGTCTCCAATTCCTGGTGGACTGGAAAGGCTACGGTCCGGAGGAGAGGTCTTGGGCACCAGCCAAAAATATTATGGACCAGGACCTCATCAAGGACTTCTACCGCCGTCATCCAGACCTCCCTAAGACGTCAGGTGCCGTCCCTTGAGGGGGGGGTCCTGTGACAACATCAGCCTGTCTTAAGTTATGTATTGTATTGTCTTTTTCTCGTGTTTCATTTCATTATTGTCCATTTCCTGTTTTATTTTGATATTACTAACCTTCCTCTCGTTTCAGATCACTGCACTTCCTGCCCTCATGTGTTCCACGCCCATTGACCCACTTTCCTGCTCTGCACGGGTGTTCTGAGTTGTCTGGTCCCGCCCCTGATTGTGTCCACCTGTGAAGCGTTCAATCACTCCTCTTGTATATAATGTGTCTGCTCCCTTCCTCATGTTGCCAGATTGTATTAGAGCCTCATGGTAATAGTCTTTCCCGCGTTCTTTCCTCGTGCTTACCTTCTAGTGTTTTTTGACCCTCTGCTCGTTTTTGACCCTGCCTTCTGCCTAGTGTTTACTGGACTTGTTTGCTTATTGGACTGCTTACCTGTGTACCAGACCTTTTGTATTAAACCTGCTTTTGAACTGTTCCCTAGTCGTGCGTTTGAGTCCTGTTCCATACTGACCCGGGTGTCACAGCTGCTGGCTGTAACGTTAGCCACTACTACATTCCCTTATCTTAAACAAAATTTTGATGTTTGCCCACTTTATTGTATATGTCAGTTTTGAATAATTTTGACTTGTTTTAACTATGCATCATGAGGCAGTGATGTGAGGAGTGCCATATAAAACAGACTTCAAGTTAAAGTACTCAAATCTTTTATTCAAATAAAAGTACAAAAGTATCAGCATCAAAATATACTTAAAGCACCAAAAGTAAAAGTTCACATTAAGATTTTAGAAGCATTTATATCAGATCATTTTAATTACTTTATATATATATATGTGTGTATATACACACACACACACACACATATATATAAATCTGAATCTGCAAAGTAACTAAAGCTGTCAAATAAATATGCATAAAAATTGAAATATGCATAAAATTGAAATACAATACTGTACTCAAATAGTATGGCTAAACTGTACCTCAGTACAGTACTTGTGTAAATATTTTAAGTTACATTCCACCAGTCTGGCTAACTTGTATTTATGAAGCAGCTATTTGACCTATGACTAACTGCAATACCACCTCTCTGTACCTACACACATCATTTTCTATACTTTCCTTACTCTCACAGTGTCTTTGTCTCTCATTTTTCAAAGTCCTGTTAATCATCCCAGTGTTTGTGTCATCTCTCTGACCACCAGCTCCCGTCCTCCCGTCCACCTCTCTGCCTTCCCCCTCTCCCCTGCAATCTGATTTGAAGCATTCACCGGCTGCTGATCTCAACAGGGGACGGGCCGTATTAAATGGAGGCTGATTGACGGGCTGTTGGGCCTCCAGCAGAGAGGGATTGTTGTCTGGCTGTGGGACGAGGTCAGAGGTCACAGTCCAGAGAGCCCGAGACAGAAACCAGATCACAACAGAAGGCTAATTATCATGCATTGTTGCTGGGCTCCTGCTGGGACTCTGCCTTCACTTTCACCAGCAGGTCACAGTGAAAACCCTGGACCTCCAACACTTAAAACCTGGTGAGTCACATGATTCCTATACATTTATTATTATAAGAGTTATACACAGACTTATGTCTTTGTGTAAATGAGTGAGAAAGGGTGGCAGACAGATTAGCTGATGTATTTTGCTTTAAAACAACATGTATATATAATTATACGCAATATTATATGCAATATGGTATCATTATGTACATCATATATATGACGACTAATTTAATACTCTGAATCACGTTATTCAAACTAAAGACAGTTTGAGGATTTGTCTTTTTTTTGAGGGTAATGACCGCTACTGTGTTGAACCCACAAGTGTTAAAACATGACTATGAACCCAGTAAGAACACAATTAATGAAGCTGACGGTAGAAAAATGATCATTTCGACCAGAATAAAAGTTTCATGAAACACAGAACCAAGTGCAGACTGGCTGACTAAGTGCTTGAGCAGGTAGTCAGTCATCAGTGTGTGTCGAGGATTACATGCTGACAGCTGAGTACTTGTGCAGCAGCACAGTGTGTGAGTGTATTTCTGGAGGCAGATTGTCCTGGTGGCTCAGCAGAGCAGCCTCCTCAGTAATAAGGATTCATTATCTGTGGGAGTCACGAGAAGACCACGTCCACTAGCTGCTGCTGGGATCTTTTGCCTCGTCGATATGTTCTCATCCAACAGTTGTCAACCCAGAGAGCTCCGTACCTACCTGGAGGGAGTTTATTTCAATAACAACCCTTTATCACAAGCAATGAGTCTACCTACAGTAGATTAGACTGGTCAACTATCAGACTCAAAATAACATTTTGAAAGAACAAAATGCTCGATTGATTTCAAGAAATACTCTTTTTTAATCCTTATTTATTCCATTCTGGCATTTATATTTAATATATTAAATAGAACCCACTTCTCAGCATTTTGTATTTACTTATTTGCACTTTGGTTGTACAGTATATTGTATATTGCAAATATTTGTACATATTTCTCATATTCTCATTTCTTATTTTAATTACTTAATTATATTTCTTTACATATGTAGTGTTTATATTGTAAAATTAGTGCAATATTGTAGCATTATGTACATCATTTACATGTTAATTACTACTGTATTTCTATTTTATTACATGTAAGAGCAATTGTAATGCCCCAGTTTCTGATTCTCTTTTTCTAATATATATTTATACATCATATATATATTTATATATATTGAATACATATTTATACTTATTATAAAACCTCTCGAAGTTACCTCCACTTAAATATGAAGTGCAAATTGGCTGCAAATGTAAAATATCAACTAAAAATGAACATAGTTCTAGTTTCAAGAAGAAGAAGAAGATCAACCTTTATTAGTCCCACGAGGGGAAATTCAATTTTTTACACCCTGTTGTTAAGGGTTAGGGTTAGGCTTATACAAGGTACATGCAGACCCGAAACACACACATGCACATGCATTAATGGAGAGATGTCAGAGTGAGGGGGCTGCTCCTGACAAGCGCCCCGAGCAGTTGGGGGTTTGGTGCCTTGCTCAGGGGCACCTCGGCAGTGCCCAAGAGGTAAACTGGCACCTCTCCAGCTACCAGTTCACACTCCGTTCTTGGTCCATGTCGGGACTTGAACCGGTGACCCTCCCTACAGACTGAGCTACTGCCGCCCCCCATAAGCTCCCTACTTATTTACCTGTGCAGCTGATAAGTATGCATTTATCAAATACTGTATATCAGATGTACTTTAACTATATCTAATAGCTGTAAGCACGATGACGGTGTCAAACAACCAGAGACAATAAGCAACATCCAACATCACAGGTTTATAGGTCAGTGCATTTAGTTTTAGGATACAGCACCATCTACTGAGCTCTAGAGAGTGTTGCAGGAACTCTGAACAGCCATCCAGAAGGCGCCATGTTTCCACACAAACCTGGTGCTACTAAGTTGTAAATCTGTCTCCCTACAATAATAAGACTTCAAAAAATCCAGATAATGAAACAGATAAGAAATCAACATTCATCTGTATAAGTACAGACATAACATTTATACTTTTAAACTTCCTCAGGGGCTTCTCGTGGAGTGTTTGCAATATTTTTGAGTCATATTGGAGGAAGACAACAAAAACAATGTGCTCATATAAGAGAAACATCAGGACAGGAAGGGGCATTTCTCTTTTGAAAGGAGTAACTTTAAGTAACTCCTAGTTAGTAACTAATACTTAAACTGCCCTAAGTGTGTCGTACTGTATCTCCACGCTGGAAAGTGACAAATATCAGCATCCACACTAAAACCACCCAGTTTCTCAGTCTGTGGGTGGATACGTGTTGACCTCAATGCAACGTGTAACCACAAAAAATCAGCTCCTTTCTCAATGAACAGTGACAAGAAAAACCAAAAATAAACTAATTTATCTGTTACAAACACCAGATTCTAGGTCATGTTTTGTTCTGTCTTTTCATTTTCATTATTACCACTTCCTGCTTTATTTTGAAATCACTAACCTTCCCTCTCCCTTGAGATTCACTGCACTTCCTGCCCTGGTGTGTCTCCACGCCCCCTGACCTGTATTCCATCACCTCACCTGTGTCTGATTGTCACCTGTGTCCTGTTATTCGCTGCCTCACCAGTATATAATGTGTGTCCTCCCTTTCTCATGTTGGCAGTTCATTGCTGATCCTTCCTGGTGACCCTCGGTCCAGTGGGCTTTCCTAGTGCCTGTTCTTTGTGACTGAATCTCAGCCTGTTTTTTGACTCATTTCTGGCCCATCTGAGTCCAGTTCACTTCAGTTCCCTGGCGTAACGCTATCACCGAGGAACACATGAACTCATTTATGTAACAGTATATGAGCTGGAGCATGAAAGTTCACTCATGACTTTGGAAACAGTGGAAACACTAACCATTTACCTGTTTGCAGTGATAGAAAGTAATTAATACATTTAGTTAATACTGTACTTTAGTACAGAGCTAATTGTACTGATGCAAGATGTTATATAGAAAACATGACACATTGTTCCAAATTTTAAATCGGCTCCACCTCGACCAGCTAAAAACATTACAGTACAAATGTTACTTACATCAGTCACGATAATACAATACTATAATGGCTCATGTTTAAAATCATAATCCTCTAAAGCCGTGGTTCTCAACCAGGGGTCCAGGGACCCCCCTGTGGTCCTTGAGTGAATTCCAGGGGTTCCCAGAAAAGGGGAGGTTATGTATTTAAGTGAGCCAAATGTGAGTTAGAGTCATCTAAGTGACTATTATGATCAGAGGTTTCACTTCCTCCACAGTTATCTCCTCAACTGTAGTTGACAACTACAGGATTCTGGTCTTTATCATATCTAATAACCAAAGTCTTTTCAGATTGAGGTCCCTGAAGCAAAATCTTATCAAATAGTCAGTTTACAGGTCCTTAAAAAGAAAGAGGTCTAAAGGGGGTTGTGTGATACTTTTAGGTGTCTAGAATTAATATATTTTAGGGCTGTCAATTGATTAAAATATTTGATTGCAATTAGTCACATGATTGTCCATAGTTAATCCTGATTAATCACACTGATTCATTCATTAATTCATACATTTCTTATCTGTCCAAAATGAACCTTAAAGGGAGATTTGTCAAGTATTTAATACTCTTATCAACATGGAAGTGGGCAAATATGCTGCTTTATGCAAATGTATGAATATATTTATTATTTGAAATCAATTAACAGCACAAAACAATGACAGATATTGTCCAGAAACCCTCACAGGTTCTGACTTTAGCATAAAAAAATCTGCTCAAATCATAACATGGTGAACAGCAGCCCAACAGGCAACAACAGCTGTCAGTGTGTCAGAGTGCTGACTTGACTATGACTTGATCCAGACTGACTGTGATTATCATAAAGTGGGCATGTCAGTAAAGGGGAGACTGGTGGGGACCCAGAGAACCCATTTACATTCACACATCTGGAGGTCAGAGGTCAAGGGACCCCTTTTGAAAATGTCAATGCCAGTTTTTTCACACCAAAATGAACATAAGTGTGGAGCGTCTAGCCCCCTTCACCACTAGCTAGTGTGACATGCTTTGTCCCAATCATGGATGTATCCTGTCATATACGGTATAAGAGAACTGGATCCAGAGTTGGATGTGGGGTGACGAGGGGCGTGGCGAGGGGTGCCATGACACTCATATGCACACATACACATACACACCAAACTGAATGTGCCACACACTGTTTACCAGTAGTAATGTTACTACCAAGGTTCATTTTGAGCAGATAAAATTTGTGATTAGTTTGTGATTAATCATGATTAAATATTTTAATCGACTGACAACCCTAATTAACATTTTTTCTAAATTACTCAGATAATTATCCAGGCAGTGGCTATGAGCGCCTGCATCCTCAGCTCAGATTGCATTATTCACAGCAGGGGCAGGCTGTTAAATCTACTGTGCTTCTCCTCAGCCGCAGATTGTTGGCCCGGGTGGAGACGAGTAGAGCTGGACTCATCTGGTCCCTCTCTCACTCTCCATTTGTTCTTTTATAAAAACACACACCCTCTTGAATCAGAGAGTGTTAGAGTGTTGGGTCAGGTACAGAGCAGGGTCCCTGGAGCTGTTTAGCAGTTAAGTGGCCATAATGCATTTAGTGTAAAGTGACTGGGATTGGGGGGCTTAGCCACAGCTCTCCGCCTCATTCTTAGAAAGTGCTCAGAGGTGCTAATGCCAGCTGGATTTATGGCACTCATTCACAAACTGCTCGACTTCTGCAGCAGAGTCACTCTCAGTCTACCTCTCTGGCCCATATCTGTCTCTCTTCCTGTCGCTGGCGTGATTCATGTCTGTCTCCTTGTCTCTCTCTCTACCCATCTTTCATACCTTTCTTCACTGTCTACCTTTTACCACTAAAAGTCTCCTTCACGCTTTCATTTCCAGTCTAAGGCTTTTCTGAGACTTCAGTCTCTTTAATGTCTCTTGACGGCGCCTCACAAAACCAACCGCCCCTCACAGTTACGCGTTCGCTGTACTCGCCCTACATTTCTGAACACACACTCGTCTACAGTGAATGAGCAGTCAGTTAGAGGGAGACAGAGACTGCAGTGCTCCACTATCTGGGGTGTGGAAGCTGTCTGGAGATCCCACTCAATCCGCACTTAACATGTCTGTGTGTGTTTGTGGTGCATTTTCACAGATTTATGAGTCACAAGTTGTACATGTTATGGGCATGAAATGTGTACAGTAAATACAGAAATACTGAGCCTGAGTGTGTGTGTGTGGGTGGCGGGGTTGCCTGTGCATTCATGTGTAAACTAAACACTAATAATAAACCTGCACTGTACTTTGTCATATGTACAACAGTGCACGTCTGTATGTTTGCACGCTCAGAGAGGTTATTTAGTCTGCATAATACACACAGTGTGTGTGTGTGTGTGTGTAATTATGCAGGGCTAGGCGCAGTTTGTGTGTGTGTTCCAGTACACGTACGGCTTATGTAACGTCAAAGCATGTTATAACTCCACTGCGCCTGCTATGTGTGTGTAGGTGCTTGCTTGTGTGCATGCACCCAGTTGTGTGTAACTGTGGCAAGTGTAGCCGCTCGCCCGTGTGCATGTATGCGTGTGTGTGTGTGTCAAGCAGACTGCAATGCCGCAACCAGCCAGCTCTGTATCATCATTGACCAAACTCGCCATCTGTGCCTGTAAGCTATAGGAACAGTGAGTCGCGCTGCTACACAGCAATCCACAGATCATTAGTATCTAACGAAATCACAGCAGAATGCCTGTGTTGTGTGTTTGTGTGTGTTGCACAGGCACGAATCTGTGTGAGTGCGTGTTTGTGTGTGCACTCATGCGTGTCAAACTGTATTTTTTTTACAGTCTGTTTGCATGTTGTCTTGTATTCGTCAGTGCTTTACAGCCTGTACCTCCTCGTACACATGCACACCTCCCTGCTCACACACAGCGTGTGTGTTTGTGTGCGCACAGGGAGGCCCACAGTGTATATGGGTCACTCTCTTAGGAACCATAATCCCACGTTTGGACCAATTTACTCACTGGGGTTTCACTCTTCCTGTTTGGCCAAGCTGATGGCAACAAGCATAATGACCTCACCACAGCATTCGGTCATTGGCCTGCAGACCCCAGGCCTCTCAGCCAATCACACGCCGCTCTGGTGACGTATAGCATCCAGCAGCGGTCCTGATTGGCTGGGAAGGCGGGACTAAGGGATGCTGTGCTGTTGAGAGCGCCTCTGATTAGCCGGGAGGGAGGGAAAGAGAGTGAGAGGGATGGAGAGAGAGAAAGCATGAGAATTTGGGAGTTGGTGTTCTCTGTGGTTCCCCTGAAACTACGCTCAACCTGTGGCTCACAGGGATCACGGTGGAGACACTACTGCCATGCACAGGCTACACATAAATAAATAGTACACAGTTAAGTAGTCTTATTAAAGTTGTGTTTTAAGTGTGAGTTGAAGTAATAATATATCAGTCAGCTTGGGACATGACATCCAGTACTGATCTAGATTAAATGTAATAATGTCACGTGTTTAGTGTACTACTACTACTTCTGAAACAAGTCTAACCCGTTTCATACAGACAGACAGCATCTGCTACGTCTGCGCCCGTCTTCTTGTTTGTAGACAAATGAAGAAAGGATGGACAGAAGACGAAAGAAAAGAGAGAAAGATTTCAGTCCCGTCCTGCGTGCCTGTAGAAGTCCCAGACATGCCCACAGAGGAGCCCCATTGGCCGCCGCAGCCTCGCTCTCCCAACAGCTGTTCTGTGTTTTCCCACACTGTGATTGGCCGCGGCGCGCCGTCGATCAAATTTACTTTGACGGGGGGCTCCGCCCCTGCTCCCCTTCCGCGGGATCCCATTGGCTACTGTACGCGTTCGTGCCCCGCGATTGGACGCACGGGCTGGTTGTCAAGGCTTTGGGGCTTCATTCACCATTTTGCGACTGTAGTGTAGAATGTACAGGGCAGTAGTTTTTCCTCCTTTTAAGTTGCTTTGCCGGAGAAACATGAACTGCCGCTAATTGGCAGCTGCGGACGACCGGCCACCCTGCCCTATTTTACCCGGCGGACTCAACAGAGAATCACACTGGGGTACTATATTAGCTCTGGTGAGTATAAGCTGCCCACAAATCTTTCTCCTGCAGCACTGCAGTGGGGCTTGTGCTTTTGCCGAGCTGCTAACGTTGTTCATGTTTACTGTGGCCATAAACAGTATTAGCAGTTGAGCTGTTGGGCATATTTTCCGATATCTGGGTGGCCCACGGAGAGGAGCAGAGGGCGGATTGTGTGTCTTCTGCGAGAAAAAAGGGAGCGGTGCGGATAGACCTAGTGAGCTCGAAACTTTTCCACTAGAAATAAATTCAACGCCATAACTGCCGTTGGACTTCCTAGAACAACTGTTATTTTTTTCTTGCGTTGTATCAACACCTCCAAAAGTCGCCTGTCGCTGCTTCTCGCCTCTCCTGGCATATATTCTCCGTCTTTCTCGTGAATCAACGTGGCTGTTTGAATTGGTGTGTTTTCGTGGGGCTCCAGGGCCTTCTCCCTGGACTAGTTTGTGGCCACATATTGACACTTTCTGCTTCTTCGTATCTCGGTTGCAGTTGCGCAAATGACGACGGGGGTCAGTACAAAGTTATCCGGGCGGCTTTAGCTGTGTTTTCACACGACTGTCACTTTCGGATCGGCCCAACAACCGACTTTGTTTTGTGTTTTGTCGCTGTGTTGTGTGTGACTGTGGATTGACAAAGTTAACGCGTTCATCTGTTTGGGACATTTCACACCGTCATGCAGCACGGGTACTATAGGCCGTATTACATGGTATTAAGGGTTAATATGCGCGTTAAACCGGTTATTTCCCGGTGACAGTGAGTTGAGGATTTCCTAGCGGCCTTGTGTGTAGTCGAGGCCTGGCCGCTGCACGCCACGGCCTGCCGTGTTGTGGAGTAAAACTGGTAGTAATCGCGGTACTACGAGGGCTTGACACATACACGGTACTACCCAGCTAAACCAGCGGTGACGACATCACCTCCTGTTGTTCTGTAATTTGCGCTTTGGACCTTGTGTGTACAAATTAACAGCTGTTACCACCTCTGCATTATGATCATGTGAATATATTTAATACACCCTGGCCTGTCGTTAGTAAAGCACTGTAGTAATCCTGTTATACACTTTTAGAGAGGTGCTCTTCATGTGACAAAACTTCTAGATGTGCAGTTTGGTGTGGGTCAGAAATATACCATTAAAAATGATTTAGCAAAAGGTTAAAACACACATAAAGGACTGAAATGTCTGTCAAAGTTTAGCGAAGTATAGTGTGTCATATGCGGTTGTATATACATTCAGCATATGTGTTTGTAGCCCGAACATTATCAAGTTAAACCACTTTACATTTGTAATCATAAGTAACTTGTGTACTAATAGTCAGTTTTCAGTTTGTTGTGGTCCGGTTGTGCCTGAAAAAGTGAATCAACCAGGTTCTAAACACAGACAGTTGCTTAACTAAACTAAATTATACACCCACATATGTTTTTGTCACCTTACATGACGTATATTGGCTCGATGTTGCCTACATGTATCTTTACCGTGTACTTGTGTCGACCTATAATAGAAGGTAAACACTGTTCTGCAAATAAAATACAACTCAAGTTGTTAGCTCACATGTTATGTATACCTGATGAGCAGATAAGGCTCTGCTTCGATCGCTGATCCTGAAACATATAGGCCTACTATAGCTCCCATATGGACTTCCTTGCTCCATATTTCACAGAGGGGAGAGTGAGTTGCGTCAGTTTGTCTTTGAGCTGTTATCATTAGGCCCATGACTCTGACACCAGCTGTTGTACACAGTGCACTACTGAGTAAACACACGTAGCATACCTCTATCGTGACCAAGTAAGGCCGGCTGCCAAATTATTTTATGGCGGCTGCTCTACGGCTGTCTGTCCTAAATAGGGATTTACATAGAGCACAGTGATGGCTATTAGCTCTCTAGCTCTCTGTGTGCTCTCTCAACTGTCATCGCATAGGCTGGATGTTTGCTGTGTGTGTGGCCTTGAGACAGGCGGCACTTATCTCTGAAAATGGATTTCTCTCTCGCCGATATGATGTGGCAGATATTAAAAGGACCTGAATGAATGCGGGCCTTCACAGACACACAGCAGAAGGGAAAAGAGACAGAGAGACTGGTGGGAGGATGGATGTAGAAACAGGGACAGACAGGCAGACATGGAAGTTAACAGACAGTCGAACTGTCACTGACAAGTAGACGTGCCGAGTGGTGGATGACAGATGTCAATCCACAACATTTTGACAGTGAACACCGGCGTGTCAGAGAGAGGGCAGAGCATATAAGGGGGTGTTTTGATTCTCCCTCTTATACACTTGTTGTTAACATGTCTCCGGCTCTGTGGAGACTCTTGTATTGGAAGAAATGAGGCAGAGCAGCTAGGACCTGAGGCGAGTCCCGCGCGTATCAGCCGCACAGCAAACAAACCAGTTAAATGACAACAGTCTCCCGTTCAACAAGTCAGCAAAATCAATCTGTTTTACTTCCTAAGCAGGGGACACAACTGTGAATGAGATATTCTGAATGACTCCGGCATGGGTTAGAGCCATACTCAATGTCTCGGGTGTGGAATAACAGTTATTTGGAAAACAACTTTGCTTTTCTGGGTGACTGCGGTGTGAAATGAGGATAAAATGAGGATAGAGACTAATAAGTGGAAAGAGAGGAGAGAAACAGAGAGGTAGAAATCAATATCAGAAAGAGAAAGCAGGCAGGGGATAAGAATGAATGCATAATAGTAGCAAAGAGAAGGAGGAATAAAGTAACGGGAAGTTAGGTAATGGTCTTCCACAGGAAATGGAGTTTGTAGGGGTGGATTGACTCTGCTTTGAAATACATAGATAAAGGTCGCCACAAAGAGAGAGAGAGAGAGAGGAGAGAGAGAAAGGGAGGGTTTCAGTATGCGAGCGAAGAAGGAATTCCCCCGCCTCTACTGCCCCGGCCAAGAAGTAGTGTGTGAGAGACTGTGTGTGCATGCAGAAAGGCTTGTCTGGGCAAATTACAAAGTGATCCTCACTATTTCCATACTGTGTTGTAAGCCGACATTGTGTTTACGCACAATATGGCCTCCTGTTTTCAATATGTACCTGGTATGGATGCAGGCCTTGTGTAATGTGAGTAAAACCTGTTATGTAATGAATTAATGTGTAATGAATTTGTTGGTGAGTCATTTTCAATACTACTCTAGTACGATGGTGCATCGTTTAACAGGGAATACAATTTTTAGAGTTAATGTTAATATTTAACTGTTGATTACTATTTGTTTATGATGCCATAACAGTCCCACTTTGAATTACTTTTATGTCACTTTAATGTTGCCGTGTATGTTTTATTAGGGTTCATTCAGCCACTTTTCCTCTCAAAGCCATGCAGTTAGTAGCTATCTTTCGTGGTGAATGGGCTTTGTGCATGTCTGAATGTGTTTGCCACATGAGTAACCCACACTCCCTGTTCCCTCTCTTTCAGAGTCTCTGGAATAAGGTGGGCAAGTGCCGAAGTCGCGCAACGAAGACAAGACAGGATGAGAGAGAGAGGCCCTGGCAGAGGAGGAAAATAGTGAGAATAGAAAGGAGGGGGAAGACGAAAAAAAAAAAAAAACGAGGCAGAGCAGGAGAGGAACGCCAAAGAGAATCTCTGGGATAAATAAATAAAAAGACTTGTTTGGAGAAAAGGCAAGCTAGATGAAAAGATGAAGCCGATAAAAAAGCAGGGCCGGCGCTCTCCTCCCTCCACCCGGGCCAAAGGGGGGAAGCGTCGCGGAGCGGGGGATGTCCCAGAAGGAGGGGAGAAGAGAGACTCAGATGAGAACAGAGACAGATCCCCACAAAACCGAACACCCTCCTCCTCAGTTTCTTCTAATTCACACTCAGAGTCCTCCCAGACAGACCCAATCAGAACACGAGACACTTCAGAGGGGGAGGGGCTTCACAGAGAAGGCCTGTCGGAAACGACAGTGTCACTTGTGATGGATTCTGGGAAATTTTTGACATCCTCAGATGACAGATCTGGGAGGTCAGCTGTGGGCGGCAGCAGCCACAGTGACAGCAGTGGTAGCAGTTGTAGTAACAGTAGTACACCAAGCGCCAACAACAGCCCAAATCCCGCCTCCAGCCGGAAAACGGCCACCTTCAAGGCCCGTGTCCCCAAGAAGAAGTACACCTCTGAACACTGCTTGTCTGCTACTGGTAATCATAGCAACCCTTCCTCCAGCACGCCCCCTCCTGTTCCTCTTAGCGGTGGGGTCATCAACCACGGGTCAGTAGGTTCAGGAAGTGACAGCTATGTCTCGCACTCTGATGGCAGCTGTCAGAGTCGGAGCCTGATGGACGACTTCCACAGGACCGCTGGCAGGGAGGGGCCTCAGGATGGCTCCCCAGGACCCCCTACCCTGTCGTTGGGAGGGGACAGGGAAAGACCTGGAGGAGGTGATGGGGTGAGGGATGCAGAGCAAGTGTCGCCCAGCCTCCTGCCCCGCTGCTCCTCCACAGACACCGCCAGCGAGCACTCCGCTGACCTGGAGGTAGTCAGCGACACACACACCCTCACACAGATGTCTACACATGCACCACCCAGTCTCCCTGATGCACTGTCTGATGCCCTTGCCAAAGGGCTGAAGAATCAGCGTGTCCTTGCCCGCCAGCTTAGGAGAAGAAGTGATGAGGAAGGAGGAGGCGAAAGGAGGGATGAAAAGGGGATTTCAGATTTGGTGTTCCGGGCTGGAGTGGTCCGTAAGGTCAGCGGGGAATTTGGAAGCCTGGAGGTGCAACTTAATGGTGAGAAGACACTTTGCCGTTATCCATACCGACATGACAGCCCCCCAGGGGTGGTGGACATTATCCTAGATGCCCCGCCGCCTGGTGTCCATCCAATAGCTATTGGCACCCGTGTCTGCGTACCATTTGGCAATGAGGAGGGCAGCGAGGGCCAGTGGCAGTGGTACCGAGAAGGTGTGGTGACCCAGGTGGACACACACCCTGCAGTGGCCAATCGCTACCGTGTCCTGCTGTCTGAAGAAAGACCTGACTCTGTGCACGAGGAAGAGGATGGCAGAGGGACAGCTGGTGGTACCCAGGCAGTGTGGGTCTCCCGTCAAACACTCCGGCTTCTGGTGCCACCTTGGGACCTGGATCTGCCGTCTGGAGGGGGACGGGATGGAGAAGAAGGGGTCAGAGACAAGGAAAGGGAGCGGGAGGACAGGGAGGAGATAGATGTGGAACAGGAGGTGTGTCGTTTGAGCCGGGGGATGACAGCCGGTGTGGGGTCAGTGTTGGGGAGAGGAATTCCCTACCCAGGCATGGTCCCTGTTTCCTCCACATCGGGCCACAACATAACCTCCCCAGTCACCCCAGCGTCAGTCCTCAGCCTGGCTCCAGGCCGGGAGTGGGAAATTGAGAAAGAGTTGGAGAGGGAGAGGGACCTCCAGAGAATGCAGGAAAGAGAGAGGGAAAGAGAGCGAGAAAGAGAGAACAGTGCAAAACAGCAGCATCAGCAACAGCAGCAACACCACCCGTACATGCCACTCACCCCTGAAGAGGACATGGAGGTGTCCCACTTTAACATGCTCCCAATGGGGGCGATCATACCTGGGGCCAAACCAATGGCACTTCCCCAACACCGCCACATCATCTCTAAGCCCCCGCCTGGCTACCTCAATCCCCACCTGTCTGTGGTGCGGGGCATCGGGATCCCCCCTACTCACCTGGCCTTGAACCCCCACCCCCCTCCTTCACCTGTCCTATTAGGCCTTGACCCAGCAACCGCAGCAGCTGCAGCAGCTGGTGCTGTCATTACCACCCCTCAGCTCCCTCCTCTCCCTCCCATCTCCTCTTCAACCACATCCTCTTCCAGAGTAGAGAAGACCTCAGGAGGAGGTTCTTCCAGTGGAGGAGGCGGTGGTGGCGGTGGATCTGGATCAGGCTCAACCTCATCCTCCTCCTCACGTTCCCGCACCCCACTGACAGCTGCCCAGCAAAAGTACAAGAAGGGAGATGTTGTGTGCACGCCAACAGGCATCCGTAAGAAGTTCAATGGGAAGCAGTGGAGGAGGCTGTGCTCCAGGGAGGGCTGCTCAAAAGAGTCCCAGCGCCGAGGATACTGCTCCAGACACCTCTCAATGAGGACCAAGGAGATGGAAGCCAGTGGAGGCAGCCGGGAACGAGGTGGAGCCAGCAGCACAGGGACCCTGACGCCGTCTGACCTCCGAATGAGTGGTGGGAGAGCTAGCTCAGAGTTTGACTGGGATGAGACGTCACGCGAAAGCAGCGAGGCCAGCAGCCGTGGCGGAGACTCCCGCCCCCGCTTGGTCCTTCCTTCTCTGCTCCCTCAGGACCTCTCTCGTTTCGACTTTGATGAGTGTGAAGCAGCAACCATGCTGGTCTCCCTGGGAGGTTCCCGCTCAGGCACGCCGTCATACTCCCCTATTTCCAACCAGTCACCCTTCTCCCCTACTCCATCACCCTCACCCTCTCCGCTCTTCGGCTTTCGTCCTGCCAATTTCAGCCCCATCACTGCTCCAGCCTCACTTACTCCACGCCGCCATCGCCAGCTTAGCGGCACTAAGATGGGTACACCAGGTGTTGAACGAGAGCGCCACCTGTCAGGGATTGTGCCCACTTTTCAGACCAATCTCACTTTCACAGTCCCCATGAGCCCCAGCAAGAGGAAGCTCGAAACCCACCCGCCCCCTCCGCTGCCTGCAATCCAGGACTACCAGACCAAACCTGAGCAGCAGCAACTGGTGGGCATAGGGGGAGGGGTGGTGGGGGACCCAACCCTGGGCCACAGCCCTGCTGCCTTTAGAGTCCTCTCCCCCCAGGGTCAGCCCACAACCCCCTCTGCACTTTCCTTTCCCCGGCCTCGTAGCGCCACCAGCAGGCCACCATCGTCCGCTGCCTCCACACCTCCACCCATGCTGGTCTCTCCCACTCCTCCCTCCCCGTTGCCTCAGGAACCCTCCCCACGCCGCATTGTGCCCCTCCGTGATTCCCCAGTCATTGTCCGCAACCCAGATGTCCCCCTGGCCAAGTTCTCTGATGGCCCGCTAGGGAGGAGAGAGAGGAGCAGGTCCAGAGAGCACAGCCAGCCCCAACACACAGCCCTCCCAGGCCTGCAAGTCCCTGTCCCCATCAACGGCGCCACCACCAACGGTGCAGTTCTCCTGCGCAACCCCACATCCACACTTGTCCTGGTCACCTCCAGCTCGGTAAGAAAGTCACTGAGTTGTTTTGAGTACAGTATAGGGGTGGGCCATTTGGATACAGTCTTTTCACAATATAATGCCTGTAATTTTTACAAAGGAAAAGCAATAACACAGTATATCACATCGCAATGGTAGAACAAAATAGTATATTTATTTGATCATGGCATATATTAGAGGTTGACCAATTAATCGGACCGATTATTTGACATTTTCCCATAATCGGCATCGGCCAATGTCTGAACATATTAAGTCGATTATCAAGCAGGTGCATAAATGCTGCTAAGTAGTAGTAGTTATTTGTCGGTGAATAAATTCTACGAGGCTTCAAGCTACAACTCCTCAGCTGGAAGTCCAGAGCCAACTTCCTGTATGTGCACCGGCCTCTCTCTTAAGGTGGACCACCTGTTCTCCTTATAGTGACGAGCAGCTCCTCTGAGGTTTTCTCGGCTTTTTAATTAATTAATTAACTATTTTAAGTGAAAGCATAAATCAGTTAAAATGCTTAATGTTGGTTATTGGTCAAACAGTCAATTATTAACATCCCTATTTTGAGGAATGAAATAGGCACAGTATAGATATAGTAACAGAATATTAATTCATATTTGATCAGCGCTGCTTAGTTTGGCAGTTTGATCAGAGTTTGCAAGTGATTGACAGCTGCCTCCCTTGAATGAACAGCCAATAGGAATGTTTCTCTCTGAAATGATCTGTGATTGGTCAAAGTCTCCCATCATGGGACAGATTTTTAAAGTCTGATAAAAGAGCCATGAGGAGGTGCAGAAGTCTAGTTTTCTCTCAGAGCACTTGAACTGCAATATGTTGAGAGATTATTATGGGATTTTTGCCCAGTGATGCCAAAAACATCCTGCCTACTGTCACTTTAAGTGGGTTGCTTTTATGAGCCTCGGGCCCTACCAAATGAAGATCCTTTCCATAGATTTACGTGTTTTGAGTGATGAGAATGTGAGAAAAACTTAAGATGCTTTTTTGTTGAGTAATTTTCGGTTGGTCAGAGGGTGATTTTGCAACAGTCTGCACTGATTCAGATTGTTGTTTTGATATTGTAACCTGGGTGATGTTTAAGCGTTTTAATTTTGTCAGTGACTGAGAAACTCCACTTTTTAAGGGAATTAAAAGAATACTCCACTGAAAATCAAACGTTTTTAGTATCAAACTAACTGAGACCTCAGAAGTTTCTAGCTGCTCCAAGTCAGCTTGGTTTCACAGCAGAGTCCAATGGAGACCCAGAGTCATCTGAAACCACTGCTGCAGTTATTAGCTGTGTTGTGAATACTCTGTGAGTGTATGGAACATACTGAAGAAATGGATTAACAGCGGAGAAGTGGATTATGCTGCAGGAGAAGATTGAATAGCTGTTATCTTTTAAGTATTTGATTCTCAAAGGATAGATCAGTTGAATCATATTTTGTCTACTATATTATTGCAATGTGTCAGTTCTCTGCAAATACAAAAAAAAAATCATTTTTTGATATCTCTTCCCAGTCCCTGACTCCAGCCACAGGGGGCCACACTGCCCTGTCCAGCCCCTCCACAGTGCCCACTTCATCGAGCTCCATCCTGTCCTCCTCTGGTTCTGGAGGCAGAGAGAGGGAGAGGAAACCTGAGGGACACCAGGATGCGTCTGGAGGGGGGCTGCCACAGCCGGTGGCCTGTCACCCAACGCCGACCGCCCTGCTGCCGCTCATACTGCCAGCCGAGTCGCCTCACCCTGCTCCACGCAAACAAATCATCATGGGACGGCCAGGGACTGGTGAGTAAGGACGGGGAGAGGGAATGAGAGATCATCGTGGCACCGTGGCTTTGACCTTTGTTCCAGTCAGATACAGAGTCTGCTGAGCCATACTTCTGCCATTCTGTAAAGTAGGAAGGGATGTACTGGCTGAAGCTTATGTACTCTAACGCAGATAGTCTCGCTTTCATTATCTCTCCAGAGTTACACGAGTGTCATCAGAGTGTTATGGCTATGACTCATGTACACTTTACTATTGTTTGCTTGCAGTGTAGGAATAAAGCCGTATTCAGAGGATGTTTTTCTTGCCCCCTTGATTTTCCTTTTTAGGGCATGTTGACTAAAGGTTGACCGATTTATCGGGCTGATAATTTTCTCATAATTGGCATCGGCTGATGTCTGAGCATATTAAACCGATTATCAAGCAGGTGCATAAATGCTGCTAAGTGCACTAAAACTTTATTTTTTCATCCCAAAATTTATTTGACAAAGTTTAGTTTTTTTTGATTACCTGTTTCGTGTATTCAATATGTAGATTACACATTATTTTTATTTAAAATATATAAGGACACTGCAGTACAGACACAAATGTAGATTGGAGAGACAGACCATACGTGTTGTTCAATAAATGTTTACTGAAGTTGGGAAATGTTGTGTATAATTTGTTATTATTAAGATGTTCAATTTTGTCAGATGGAGGGGAAAAAAAGAAAATCACCCAAATGTATTGGCACCCCCCAAAAAATCAGCATCATATATCAGCCATCGCTATCCTGATTCTCCAATAAATCGGCATCGGCCATAAAAAACCCATATCGGTCGACCGCTAATGTTGACCTTTTTAGGAGTATTCTTATTGAGTTATTATCAGGGCTGTCAAAGTTAATGCGATCTGCCATTTCCAAAAGGGGTCCCTTGACCTCTGACCTCCAGATGTGTGAATGTAAATGGGTTCTCTGGGTCCCCACCAGTCCCTTTACAGACATGCCCACTTTATGATAATCCCAGTCAGTCTGGATCAAGTCCTAGTCAAGTCAGCACTCTGACACACTGACAGCTGTTGTTGCCTGTTGGGCTGCAGTTTACCATGTTATGATTTGTCATTGTTTTGTGTTGTTAATTGATTTCCAAGAAGAAATACTGTATATACATAGATTTGCATAAAGCAGCATATTTGTCCACTCCCATATTGATAAGAGTATTAAACACTTGACAAATCTCCCTTTAAGGTACATTTTGAATAGGAAAAAAATGTGTGATTAATTATGATAAACTATGGACAATTATGTGATTAAATACTTTACTGACTGGCACTCCTAGTTATAATTTTTCTAAGGCATGTACTGTATATGCCAAATACTCAGTTTTCACAAAGATTGGTTTTATTTTAAGTTATGATATATCATGATGGACAAAGTAAACAAAGCAAGACTGAAATGTTGTGCTGCTTTGGGCTGCTGTTGTTTTCTAAGAAATGCTCTTTTTTTGGCAAATAACACTTTGTCAGCAATAGTTTTTTCAGTGGCTCCCTAAAAATCAGACACAGTGGATACAGGGATATTAATTGCAGCCATGCCTATTATGCTAACAACAAATCAGACCATCAGCTAACAAACGCAAGGTGAACTTGTCAGAAGGAGCACAGTGTTATTTGAGGGAGGATGAAAAGGGTTGAAGTTACCCATCATTAGCAATTTGTGTTCTCTCTTTGTATTTGGACAAAAACTCTGTTGTGAAAATATTTTTTGTCAGTTTTCTGTGCACTCTGTTGGATATAAGAAAACTGGCCACTGAGAAATAGAGGTGTTTGTGTTAATCATATACTGTGTGCTTGTTTCCATGCCAACCTTGCGATATCACAGCCCAAAACTCAGATATGTTACTAATATAGGAACAAGGAAGATGGTTTCCAGTTGAAATGCATGATTTCTCATTTTGTGTCGTTTTAGCACAACACTTTCTAAAACTGAAAACTGAAAGTGTAATAAATGTCTTAGTGCAGCGATATTGTCAATTTCTATGTTTTTCAGTTTCACAGTTCATACTGACATTTGATAAAACAAGATGCTGTGTTATGAGTCATTGCAAATGATAGAATAAATGAAATGTACATTCAGGAAACATGACATGGTGGCAGAAAACCATGAATCCAAACGTCAAAAGTAGCAGATGTATAGCATGAAATTCAAAATTTTAATGCTAGTATTTAGTATTTCATAACCCTTTTCTGGTTAAATTATAATCTCATGGTTTGGTTCAGGTGGTAAAAGTAACTTCAGAGTGAAACCTTTTTCCTCCGAGGCGTGAGGATCAGGAAAGGTTTGATATATCAGGCAGCCATCCAGACCTGCTGCTCATTGTGTGTAATTTGTGACTCAGTGTGTGTAGTGTCAGAGTTACTGAGTGTGTGTGTGCAGGGGGTGTCACCTTTTTTATACCTATGTGTGTGTGTGTGTGTGAGACGGAGTGAAGGGGTGTTTCACTGAAACTTTTAAAGGGCGAGAATATTGACATGTCTAGACATGCAAGAGTGAGAGAGCAGGAGTGCAGAGAGCAAAGAGGACATTCACACCTCCTCCACCGCACACATTCATCTCGCCGTTCCAGACAATCAGCAACCTCAGACGGGGCATCAAGGGCAGGTCCAGCGTGATGTGAATGTGTTTCATGACTCTCAGCAGAAAAAGGAGTAATCATATTGCCGGCGTGTTGTCATGGATACACGGTTGCCACCAGTAGAATTAGCGCAGTAAAGCGTTGAGGCCTGAGCTGATTACCGGAGCACGCTTTCATTCCTCTCTCCCTCTCACATCCCTCGCACTGCTGCTAACAGCCACCTGCCTCTGTAGCGTTACATTTCCTCCGCCATACATTTTTAAAAACACCTAGAGCCACAGTGAGCCTAGAAACAAACACAGGCAGAAGGCAGCGGAGCCCCCACGGCTGAGATCCCTCCTAAATATAGCCCAGCTCAAGTGCAGCTGCATTAGCATCACAAGTTTCATTACTGCTCTCTGTGAGTACATCTGCAGCCCTCAGTGAAGAAGAGATAAGTGCTCGGATGTAGCCGACGTCTCATCTTGTTACACAGCTCAGGAACTGTATTATTGCGTTTTCACCCACAGGAGAAATTATTTAGGAAATTCTCCAAGTAGTGGTAATGTGTAGTCATAGGACAGGTGGATATCTCCAGTTAATTTGAGCATAATTTCCCACCTTAAAGCTTGAGGACAGCTGTTCACCCTGTCAGGTGTGTTTCCTTCTCGCTGCTGTCTCTCGGTAGTCATCACTGTCGGCGCTTCAAGTAAACCAGTAGAGACAGATGGTTATCAGTGCAGTGTTTCTGTCTGATATTTTTTACAACTCACCACAACTCAGTGCTTCCCAGGAATATTCATGCCTCGCCTCTTCAGGGCGTCAGCAGGTCCTTTACAAGTTTGAAGAATCTCACGTCAGGTTTGTTTAGCACCTTAAAGCAGGAGTTCCCAAACCTTTTGCAAGAATCAATATTCTGAATTCTGAATATATGTCCGTACTTTTATTAATGCAATAATAATTACATTTGTATTTCAAATCTGTAGTTATTCCATTAGTTTCAGTATTTCTGTTTTCCATTATAAGCAGTATTTGTCCTTCAAGCGAGCTACAGCCACTAGCTAGCTAAAGTTCAGGGGCAGAGCAGGTTCATGGCAGTCGCAGACCTTTACAGGTCAACACTGACAGTTTATGACAAGATGAATCATATTTTAACTTGCAGGCAAATAAAAAGATGGACATAGTAATAGGACTTTGACATGTTATATATAGGGCTGTCAATCAATTAAAATATTTAATCACGATTAATCACATGATTGTCCAATTTGATTAATCGCAAATTAATTGCACATTTTTTATCTGTTCAAACTGTAATTTAAAGAGTGTCAAGTATTTAATACTCTTATCAACCTGAGTGAGGGAGCGGGCAAATATGCTTGCTTTATGCATGTATATATTTATTATTGGAAATCAATTAAGAACACAAAGCAATGACAGATATTGTCCAGAAACCCTCACAGGTTCTGACTTTAGCATAAAAATCTGCTCAAATCATAACATGATAAACTGCAGCCCAACAGGCAACAACAGCTGTCAGTGTGTCAGAGTGCTGACTTGACTATGACTTGATCCAGACTGACTGGGACTATCAGAAAGTGGGCATGTCTGTAAAGGGGAGACTGGTGGGACCCAGAGAACCCATTTACATTCACACATCTGGAGGTCAGAGGTCAAGGGACCCCTTTGAAAATGGACAAAATGTAACATAATGTTGGAGCGTTATTTAACCTTCTTCCCGGCAAGCTAGTGTGACATAGTAGTATTTATCAATGAATTTATTAGGTTTTATATGATGTATCACCATATGATATATGAAATTTCCCCACTGTGGGACTAATAAAGGAATATCTTATCTTATCTTATCTTATGATGTACCAGTATCTTGAGTTTAAAACTGAGCGGCTCCAACCTAAAAATCACCAAGTTGCATTTATGTGTAAAAGAGATTAGCGCCGTTAAAACAAATCTGTTATTATCACTAACTTTGGCAGCCCGAGTTATACATTATTATAAATTAGATTGTATAATGATAATAATAATAATTCAACTAAATTACTCAACTTAAACTAAATTACAGTGGCCATTGTTCATTGCAAGAATGTAAAATGTCACCCACTCCAACACTGTTGCTTGCTGAAATGTTTAACAGTTTTTGACAACAACAGAGCAGCAGAGGAATGAGGCATGTTGGGCTTTGGCAACAACTTGTCTATGATCAGTTCATTGTTAGTTTTGATCTTTTCATGGAAACTGTTGACAGTGACAAAAATATCCTTTTAAAAAGTGCTGAAATGTCACCAGCTACAGGTTTATTCTTGTTGATTTAGTTTTAATTTCAGACCTTACACAGTGATATTTGGCTGAGTCAGAGTTGGAAGGTGAAGCAGACCAGATAGCAACCACAGCTGTGGGTGGAGGCAGTGCAGATGTTGCACCTCTGCTGGGTGACAATCTGACTGTCATGTACTGTAGCTTCACTGTTACATTAACACTTGGCAGGTTTAATACAGTCTTGACCCTATAAACTTTTCGTTTACATCATACGGGTTGCCGGAGGTTGTAGCTGGCTCAGTTTTAAAGCTAGAATGAAGATACTGGATTAATTTGCGATTAATTGCGATTAACTATGGACAATCATCAGATTAATCGCAGTAAAATTTTAATTGACAGCCCTACTTTATTTATATTGTGTTTATGAAAAGAATTGTCCTATATATCATATCAAAAACTTCTAAATATCAATATTATTGTCGGCCATAGTATCATTTGAGCTGTACTGCTGATGTGTCCTTGAGTTGCAGCAGTATACTGTATAATTAAGCCTGTGGGTGGTAAAATAAGGATGAAAGTCTTGCCCGCCGTAAGAAATCGACTTCTGGTGTGTAAAATATTTGAATAAGTCTCACTTCCTCAGCTGAAGTTCCCCATTCAAACAGCAACACAAGTTGCCAGTAAGCACTAAGGAGTGCAAAGGTCAGAGCACAGTGCTAATAGTCATGTGATACCAGAATCTGCATTCAAAAGAGATCTCGAACATTTTGAACCGTACATCCAGGACATGTTTACATTTCCCTCATTGTCTAGCTCAGCAGTATCTGGATCCCCATCTTAGATGAGCCATAGCTGGCGAATGGTTCGCTATAAATAGACCATTTTAATACTTTATTATAACGTTATTAATGGAAACGGAAACTGGACATTGCAGTGCTGCAGCAGAGTTCATAGCCAGTTTATTTCGACTGCAGTCAGGGGAGGAGCTGAGGATGAAACTGAGAATAAAATCTTTGTTATATAATATTGTATAATTATGTAACTTATGTATTATATACAGTACGCTTGCAATGGATTATTTCACTGATTCCCAAAGTTTAACTATCCAAAAATGTAGTAATAATGACATGTGACACATGAGTAGTTGTGGTTTTAAGCACTTGTTGTGTTTCTTGAAGTAGTAGTTGTAGTAGTAGTGGTACTGGTTGTAGAATTAGTATTGGCAGTAGTAGTATTGGTAGACATGCAGTAAAAGTGGTGGTAGTGTTAGTAGTAGTAGGAGAGCTTTCAGTGGTATCGTATCATAATGACATGACATGAACATGTTGTGTTATGTGTTAATAATTTTGTATGTATTTTTTGAGGTAATCCAACAGGTTTTTAAATTATTTGTGTAGCTTAAGAAGTACGAGTATTTTCCAACCGTTAAATCCTCCAGTTTACCTAAGTAAAGTTGGGATGAAATGAAAAATGCCTTTTTAAACCCTTTTAGACCACATCCCCCCGTCATATTGTGCGCCCATTTAACAATATATGCAAAGAAAATTACAAAAAAATATATGTTATTATGGGGCTGCACGGTGGTGTAGTGGTTAGCGCTGTCGCCTCACAGCAAGAGGGTCGCAGGTTCGATTCCAGCTTGCGGCTCTTCTGTGTGGAGTTTGCATGTTCTCCCCGTGTAAGCGTGGGTTTTCTCCGGGTACTCCGGCTTCCTCCCACCATCCAAAGACATGCTGTTTAGGTTAATTGATTACTCTAAATTGCCCGTAGGTGTGGATGTGAGCGTGAATGGTTGTCTGTCTATATGTTGTCTGTCTCTATGTGCCCTGTGATGGACTGGCGACCTGTCCAGGGTGTACCCCGCCTTCGCCCTATGCTAGCTGGGATCGGCTCCAGCCCCCCCGCGACCCCTAACGGGATAAGCGGTTGACGATGGATGGATATATGTTATTATTATTTCTTCATGTTTTCTTGACAAAATATGATGTGTGCTTGTATAAGCTAGTGCCAACCAAAACTATCATGACATCCATCCATCAGCCTGCAACTTTTAGCGACAAGTGAGGTGTGTGTGGAGCCACAGTGAATACTGGGGATACGTCAGACCAGCACATACAGGGACTTTGGAAAAAGTCAAGACCACGCCCCCCTTTTGGGGGTGAGAAAACTGAAGATCCCATAGATGTCAATGTAATTTGATGTGTGTTTGGACTGTAATTTTGACAAGTTTCTATGCATTCATCTCTTTGTTATAAAAATGCTTGTTTTATACAAATGTCTAATAACTTTTTTGCGACCTTGTCTGGATCAGAGCGTTCACAATACCTTAATAAATTTAGGTTGATCACTGCCATGTCCCTTCAGTCCAAGTGTTAAGTGTTGTCTGTAAACAACCGATTAGTAGCCAACTGTATGATCTATAGGCTGAGATCTAGTCAGATACGACAGTCTGATGCTGCTGTAACATTAATGTATGACTGTATTACTGCAGCAGCCTCCCACACCAACACTACATTACAACATTAACTTTACACTGTCACCAGCATCATTTAGCCATTTACTGCACTGACAGTGAATATTCATACGTCGTAGTATGTGCCTCAGATCTCAGTGTAAAAGCCTCAGTTAACGTGCTACACAACAGATTTTCATTATTTTCTCTCCTGTGACGGCAAGTTTCTTTCCTCCAGAAGGACGTGCAGCCTCGGAGATGATGCCATGCTGTGGTCTGGTCTACAGCTTGGAGCCATAAAGCCATGCTGGTCTAGTCTATAGCTTGGAGCCGTAAAGCCATGCTGGTCTGGTCTATAGCTTGGAGCCATAAGTAAAAAGTCATGCTGGTCTGGTCTATAGCTTGGAGCCATAAAGTCATGCTGGTCTGGTCTATAGCTTGGAGCCATAAAGTCATGCTGGTCTGGTCTATAGCTTGGAGCCATAAAGTCATGCTGGTCTGGTCTATAGCTTGGAGCCATAAAGTCATGCTGGTCTGGTCTATAGCTTGGAGCCATAAAGTCATGCTGGTCTGGTCTATAGCTTGGAGCCATAAAGTCATGCTGGTCTGGTCTATAGCTTGGAGCCATAAAGTCATGCTGGTCTGGTCTACAGCTTGGAGCCATAAAGTCATGCTGGTCTGGTCTATAGCTTGGAGCCATAAAGTCATGCTGGTCTGGTCTATAGCTTGGAGCCATAAAGTCATGCTGGTCTGGTCTGTAGCTTGGAGCCATAAAGTCATGCTGGTCTGGTCTATAGCTTGGAGCCATAAAGTCATGCTGGTCTGGTCTATAGCTTGGAGCCATAAAGTCATGCTGGTCTGGTCTATAGCTTGGAGCCATAAAGTCATGCTGGTCTGGTCTATAGCTTGGAGCCATAAAGTCATGTTGGACTGGTCTATAGCTTGGAGCCATAAAGCTCTTCTATATAACTTTTTTAAGGACATGGCAGGAGAACAAATCAGATATCAGAGTTTTTGGGATTTATTGTTGGTACAACCAACTACACAGCAACTCTTGGGCATAGCATTATTACTGTTAGCAGTTTGTTTAAAGTAGAAGTCTGGCAATGTTTTAACTTCCTGTGTGACTGTCTATGAGGGACATGGGATTGCTTTCCCCCAAAAGATGGTGTGGTCTTGGTCTCCGGTCTCTGGATGACATACTGCCAGTCTGATGTATATACTGGGGAGGATGATATTTAGAGACAGTGATGCTTTTAGCTGAATGCTAAAATTAGCATGCTAATAGTACGTGTAGAGTACGTGAAGAGTTTTGTCTTTTGTTCTTAGTTTTATAAGTGGTTTTGCATGCATGTTATGATACATTACATATTATGATACATTACAATAATATAGTAATATTGCCACCTCACAGCAAGAGAATTGCAAATTCAACTTGGGGCTCTTGTGTGGAGTTTGCATGTTCTCCCCGTCTTAGCGTGGGTTTTCTCCAGGTACTCCAGCTTCCTCCCACAGTCCAGAGACATGCAGGTTAGTTTCATTGTTGACTAAATTCCCCGTAGGTGTGAACGGGTGTCTGTCTCCATGTGTCAGCACTGTGATAGTCTGGTGACCTCTCCAGGGTGAAACCCACCTTCGCCCTTTGTCAGCTGGGATCGGCTCCAGCCCTCCGTGACCCCAAATGGGATAAGCAGTTACAGATAATGGATGGATGGATGCTTATAACCTTATGACCCATCTCGAAGCAGTAGTAATAGAGATTTGTGCACAAATTAAACTTGTATGCATGTATCGGGGGAGACGTTGGAGATGTGGTCCTAAGGATACCGGAAACACACAGCTTTAAGGCCTCAAACCTCATCGAGGACTAACGTTCTGACACCAGGTGTGTTTTTATCAGAGCAAACTTACTCTGTAATCTTTCTTGGCTTTTAATGGTTCCTGCTGCTGAGACAGTTCAGTTCAGAGTCTGAAGCTTGGCAGCAGTCTAGACAGCGAGTAGTCTGCAATCTCTGTGGATAAAATAACAGGTTCCCTCATCACATCACACCACATGACCCCTCAACTCTCATTATCCTGAGGGATGGTCTCTCCGTGTGTTGGAGAGGGGGGCAGAGTAGGTGGCTGAATACACAACTCCATTCATGGTCTTCAGTTTCTGTGAAAGGGTAGTTTTTAGTAGCGCTTTAGCTCATCGCTGGCTGACGATCATGAAGGATTTCACGTGGTGCCAGAGAGCAGAGTGCTACCTTCTGTCTCCAGCCCATGATGCTGAGATGGATAAACATGATGACATTTCACTATTTCTCTCTCTCTCTCTCCTCTCTCCTTTCGTGTTCCCACAGTTTGGACCAACGTGGAGCCTCGGTCGGTGCCAGTGTTCCCTTGGCATTCACTCGTCCCTTTCCTGGAGCCCAGCCAATCAGGAGCGGCTGCCCAGCCTGCTGATGGCCAACAGCTTGTCAATCAGAGCAAAGGTAGCAAATGGCCACACTGCTTTTTTATGAATTCCACTGCATGTACTCAAATAACTACATCTCATATAAAGTGTTTCCCTCGATATAATAAGCAGAACTGGAAATAGTATGCAGGGCCGTGTTTCTGCCAAAACACTCAAGAACAAATGTTGGTTGGTCGTACCCGCAGCCAAGTCAGTGTTTCCCAAAACAGTTGCGACTGAATTACAAATCAGCACAGTTGGTGTTCACACCAATATAGTTCCAGAAATATTGTTGATAACACTATTTATTGACTGGAGTGCTAAAATTTATCCAGAGACTAATTTTGACTGTTGGAGACAGTCAGTAATATTCCACAGAGCTTCATTAGCCTTATTTTAGCTCTTAAAATTACCTTTCTTTTCTATATGTTTTAGAGCTGCTGCTCTTAATTCATCGTTAAGTCTATTTTACGCCAGTCAATAGTAGATACAATATCTCAGAGTCCAAGGTCACACCATCAGTCTAAAAAGTTGTTTAGTTTACTAAAATGTATGACAAAGCAATAGATCCTCACATTTCAGAGAGCAGAACCAGAGTTACTGGCATTTTTGCTTGTAAAATGACTTAAACCAGCAGTAGGAAGAATTGGAGCAACTAGGATTTAAAACATTATTTTTATAAAACGGTCACTATATCCTGACATACAGTACATGAGACAGGTAATCTGAAAAAATTATGTGCCTCTGTGTCCTTCGTGTCCTTCGTGGTGCTCCTAATGATTTCACACAGGAAAACAACCAATCAGAGCCGAGCTGGAGCCTGGCCGTCTCTGACCAGCTGTCAATCACTCGTGAACGTTGATCAGATGGTCAAACTAGGCAGCGCTGATCAAATATGAATCAATATTCTGTTACTTTAATGACTATTTCTCACCTTAAATGTTTTCAGCAACATCTTGTAGTTATTGTTTAGCTGTAAAATAAGAAAGTTTGTGACCTGACAGCCATGTTGAGATCTGTTGAGGAAATACCAAGCACCGCCCACGAGCCGGAGCAAACATTCTCATTTTTAGCTAAACAGTAACTACAAGATGTTTCTGAAAACATTTTCCAGGAGAAATGGGCATTACAGTAACAGAATTTTGATTCATATTTGATCTGCGCTGCCTCATTTGACCATCTGACTGGAGTTCCCGAGTGATTGACAGCTGCCTTGGTTGAATTACCAGCCAATAGGAATGCTCTCTCTCTCTCTCAAATGACCTGTATTTGTGACCGTCACAGGCCAGATTTTCTAAAGCCTGAAAACAGAGCCGTGAAGAGGTGCAGAAATCTCTTTTTTTCTCAGACAGTTTGATATTTTAGGATGTATGAGCATAAATGCTAAAAACAACTTTTTTTTTGGATTTATTAAAGGTGCAATGTGTAAGATCTGGCTACATGCTCCAAACAAATAGATGGCAGCATTTCACCTCTACTACTGGGTCCATTAATACAATCTAGATTTAAAGTCATCAGTTATAAAAAATAAAACAAACCCAACTACTAACAGCAGAAACCCAAAATTCAACCAAGCTGCTTAAACCCTGAGAGCCGGTTAAAAAAAAAAAAACACTGCTATATTATAATCATCACGTGTTGCATCAGCCCATATTATTTTTACTGTGACACTAACTGGGGGGCTGGACTGGGGGTGTACGTTTGGATCGCCCATCCACTGGACTAAATCCAAAGCAGCACATGCAAGAAAACGACCCGCACCCCCGTCCCTCGCTGGGAACCCTGCAAACCTATCTACCTGTATATATATGTTAAATGTTAAAAGTTTGCTTATCCGGCGGGGCGTCGGGGATCAGACCCCCAGCACTGCAGACTGCAATAGCCAAACCGTCTCCCAGAGCCGAGCCCACTCTCCTCCTGGTGGAGCAACCCCTCGTCTGTAAATATCTCTGCAACACAAAACCATTGCCTTTGACATGAGGTCAACTCTGTAACCCCTTCACATGTAGTTGATAACAAAATACTACAGATGTAGTCACTAAACTCTTGAGGGAACATTTCCTCGTATTCGTCTTACTGCTGCAGCAGATTATAGTATAGATGTAGTCAGAGCTTCCATGCCTGTGAATTTCTCCACTGTGAGACTAATAAAGGAATATCTTATCTTATCTTATCTTACCTCCCACATCCAGAATAAAGCTGCCCATCATCAAGCTGAACGTCGGGTAGCCCTGCGCTCGCACATATGTTAGATCGTACCTCCTTGAAGCATTTCACTAACTAGAGCTAAAATTTTTTTTATTTTCCAGAGCCTCGTTGCGGTGTGGCCCTGGTGAGCGATGGGCGGACCGGCCCTCCAGATCTAGAGAGGGGATCGACGTCATGCCCAACCCCGACCAATGACAATCCTCCTACAGACAGGGGCGGGGCTGACAGCGAGACCGAGAGCGACACGGATGACCCGTAAGTACAAAAAAGATGATTTTTATCCACCTCCTTGGTTTTATCATGAGCTCATCTTACTGTCTTGAATTGTTAGATGTTTTCTGATTTTTGGGCACATAAAAGTTTTTAACTTTTTAATAAACATAACAGAATACAACAGTGTAGTGCTCAGCAGAGTGTTTTGTGTTGGTTGCCAGAGTCCAGTAACGGCTACAGATAACAAACAGAATCAAGAGGAAGAAAAAGAAACAAAAGAATGAGTAGCGCTGTGGCACACTGACCACATTGTGAAAGGAGGCCAGTCTACCAGTCAGACACAGGAAACTGTTAGACAACCGCTGATCCAGTTTAGGTCTTGTTTACATGAAAGTGCAGCATTTCAATATCTAGGATCTGTCAGCTTATTTTTTAGCATATAAACTGATTCATTAACATAATAGCTAGGATTTTTTTCTTGTGTAAATTATCATCAGCAAGCAAAATATATATAATATATATATATATATTATTATATATTCCTTATCTGATCCCTACTATATCTACTACGAAGATCTTTTCGGCAATACGGCAATTTTCAAAATTTATACATGGTATTCCTATGGTCTAAGACAGTCCAAAAAATAAAGAAGTCTCCCAAATACAGCATTGTATTGTATTTTTGGATATTTATCACTATTGGTTTCATACTAGGGTTTCGGACATACTAAAAACTCTGACATACGGTGTTGGCGTACTAAATGGCATGTTAGTGTTGAATTTTGGACACAACCACTGAGTTGGGAAAGATGTTCTAGATGACACTGAGAGCACCCAGAGGAATGTTCTGAGTATATGGGAACATTTTCTATTTCACAACTGAGAACACTAAATGAAGCTAATGCGTAAGTTCATTAGGAAGACCTTCTACTCTCGCTCATTCATCCTTCCGAGTCCCTTCTCATAGGCCCTCACTCCATAGCTGATTATAGTGTTCCACTCTGCTCTGCCAATAATAACCTCCACCACCTCCTCTCTAAACCAATCACACAGTGTGCCAAGGTTTTTAAACTGCTCTCCTCTGCGCTGCTTTCAGCTGTCATTTAGCACGACCGATGCAGCGATATAAAGAAGAAAATTATTGCTTACCTTCCGCGAAGTCCGTCGCAATTTCACATGTCCGACTCAGACTTAGATCCCTGGTGGAAGAGCCAGATCCTGGTCCAGACGCCCCATTCGTGATCGCGTCCTCTCCACCAGGCGGAAAACGGAGAAGCAGCCGCTTAGTTCAGCGCGCCAGCTCCTTCCCGACGAATAGGAGCCCTGACCAAGATTTTACTCGACAACGGCATCGCTCCAGCTCCAGGCCTGCCGGTCTCTCGGGGGGAGGCAAGAGATGCGGCCGGTGTGGCGCTGGGGGGGCGAAAAAAAGCGGCATGCGGGTGCGGCGCGTGGGGGGGGCTCGGCGCGCGGGGGTTGGCGGTGGGGGTTGGGGTTAGGGGTTTGTTTTTGGGGTGGTTGGTTTGGGGGGGGCGGTGTGGTTTGGGTGGGGCGATTCTGGGCGGGTGTGGGGTAGGCGGGGCGGTAATTATTGTAGAGGGGGTGGTGTGGGCGTGGGGAGGCGTGGGGGGAGGGAATGGGGAATGGGGCGGGGCGCTGGCGTGGGCGGGGGGGGGTGCCCCGGGGGGTGTTTTTGGTGGTGGGGTGTCGGGTCTGTATGGGGGTGGGGGGGGTGGGGGTGGTTGGCGGGCGCGGTTTCCTCCCCCCTGGCCCCGTGGGGCGGGGGGGTGCGGGGGCGCTGGTGGAGGGTGGATTGGGGCGCGCGCTTTGGAGGGCTGTGGTCGGATGGTGCGGCGTTGCGGGGGGCTGGGGGTTGTTGGGGTAGGTGGTGCGGCCATATGGGGTTGGGTTGTTTGGTGGGTTTTGCTTTGTGTTGTTGGGGTTTTTTTATTTGTTGTGTTTATTTGTTGGTGTTTAATAATTTATTGGGGGTTGTGGGGTCATTTGATGTGTTGTTTCGTTTTTTGCCATAAATGTCCTGGCTAAGGTTGCGTGCGGAGGCCTATTTATTGCTGTGGCGGTGTTTTTGGCTGTTGCGTTGTTTGTTAGTGGGAGTTCATCCTAGTCCGAGAGCTCGTTTTTGTTTTTTCGCTCGCTGCTTGCATCTAATGGGGGGTGAGTGTTAGTAAGTGCTCGCTGGCCCCTTTGTTGTTGTAATTTTGTTGTTTCTTTTTTTTTTGGGTTTTATAATGTTTTGATGGGGGGGTGGGCTGGCGGCTAAGGCTCTCTTGCTCCAAAATGGGGCGTTGGTCGGTTGGCCAGAGTGACAAGAAGGCGGTGGTGTATGTGGTGTGGTGTTTTTGCTTTGCTTCTTTTGTTGTTTTTTTTGGTGTTGTTTGGTGCCGGCCCTTTGGCTTTCACTTTGGTGTGTGTTGGTCTTTTGGTGTTATATTCTTTTTCCGGTTGGTTTAGGGTGCACACCCGGTGTGGGCCCGCGGTCGCCGGCCTTCCCCGGGTCGCCGGCGGGGTCGCGCCGCCTCGCCTTAGGTCGCCGAGCCTTCCTCAGGGTCGCGCTGCCCCGGGTCGCCGAGCCTTCACAGGGTCGCGCTGCCCCCGAGGTCGCCGGCCCTTCCGGGTCGCGCTGCCCCCGGCAGGTCGCCGAGCCCCTCCTCCGGGTCCGCTGCCCCGGCGGTCGCCGAGCCCCGTCCTCCGGGTCGCGCTGCCCTCCGGGTCGCCGGCCTCTTCCTCCGGGTCGCGCTGCCCCCGCGGTCGCCGAGGCCTCTTCCTCCGGGTCGCGCTGCCCCGAGGTCGCCGGCTTATGAGGGTCGCGCCGCCTCTCCGCGCAGGTCGCCGAGACCTTTTCCCATGGGTCGCTCTGCCCCTCTGCTCAGGTAGCCGAGACCGCTCTCCATAAGGTCGCGCTGCCTTCCACCAAAGGTGTGCTTCTTTCTTTTTAGGTTGTTATTATAATTGTTTTGCTATATTCCTTCCCTTTTCCCATAGTTTGGAGATGCAGAGAAGGTCGTGTCATTTGTTTTCTGTTGATTTTTTTTTTTTTGTCTTTGGGGGAATTAGACATTTGCTATGCCATGATCATTCCCCACTAAGCCACGGCGGGTCTAATGCGCCAAAAGAGTTTCTTTCATAATGCTGTCTTGTTCTTTAATAAACAGTCATCCACTAATGAGTCTTCCTGATTGAAATGGCTATGCGTAGTTCATTCAGGAAGACCTTCTCTCTCGCTCATTCATCCTTCCGAGTCCCTTCTATAGGCCCTCACTCCATCAGCTGATTATAGTGTTCCCTCTGCTCTGCCAATAATAACCTACCACCACCTCCTCTCTAAACCAATCACAAGTGTGCCAAGGTTTTTAAACTGCTCTCCTCTGCGCTGCTTTCAGCTGTCATTTCAGCACGACCGATGCAGCCCTCCTCCACCCCATCGCCTCCAACATTCATCACCTTCAATTACCCCAGCCGGCCGTCGCCTCCACCACCAGCCCCCATCGCTTCAGCCTCCAGTTACTCCAGCCCAAGCATCCATCGCCTCCAGCCCCATCGCCTCCAGCATCAGCACCCTCCATGCCTCCGGCAGTCATCGCCCCAGTTAGGATCTCTCCAGCCTCAATTCGTTGATGTGCGTGTTTTAAACACGGGACATCTATCGCACGTCCGCGCATCCTGAAGACGGACTCCTCTTTAGTTGCTCTTCCCGAGGTTTCTCCTCCTTCTTTTTCCTGATCAAGGTTTTTGCGGGGAGTTTTTTCCTCATTCATCGCAAGAGTCGCAACGCAAGGACAGAGGGACGTCATCCACGTCCACACCGTAAAGCTTATAGAGATTACTTCCTGATGTTCAAACTGATTCGATTCACCTGACCTCACCAAACCACTTCAATACCACCATCACCAGCGTCTAGACCCGCAGGGGGGAATTAAAGAACATTCTGCTATGCCATGATCATTCCCCACTAAGCCACGGCGGGTCTAATGCGCCAAAAGACGTTTCTTATCATAATGCTGTCTTGTTCTTTAATAAACAGTCATCCACTCAATGAGTCTCTCCTGATTGAACTAACTTTTTCGGAACAAGGTAGATTTTCGTGATTTTTCGCACCGAGAATGAAGGCAACCGATCACATTGTGCGGAAGGGGTTGAGTTGTGCTTAAATTTCTGAAACAGCAACAACAGGGAGGCTCCGTAGTCCGAAAACGGCAAACTTTATTACTCTCTTCAACCCTGACAGAGGCAGCTCAGACCTGATGTACTCCTTCTGTTCTTACCTAGACATACAGTATAATATTTGCAGGCGAGTATTTTGCATTTTCGCTCTTGTTTACACATCACGCCCCTGGAGTGCAAAGGCCTTTATCTCACTGGTTTCTGGCTTTGAGAGAGAGTAGCTTGTTAAAAACATTTATTGACCTTTCCTAGGCCATGGGAATAACATATGGGAACTCTTCATGTTCCCCTTTAAGGTTCATTTCCAACATTATACTATATGTACCCAGTTTGAAAAGCAAACTCTGTAGGTGTATTTAACCTTCTGTTTTTTTTTTAAAGTTTTGGTGCTACATTTAAATGATGTAAACTTATTTGTGTGTTTCATTTCTGCAACTCTGGGTATGACTCAGAAGACAACAGATAGTAACTGTAGATTATATTAGACACAGTTTGTCTGTGTCGTTTGAATCACAGACTTTAAAACTCTCAAGGACGCCACGCTCAGAACAGGTGCACTGAAATCCACCTCCGACAGCAAAATTTGAAAGAAACAAAAAACTTTTCTACCAGCTGCATCTGTGTGTGTGTGTGTTTGTCTGGCAAGAGTTGTACAGTCTGTGCTTGTTCATTGCGCTCAGGCTGCGTCTCTGCGTCTGGCTGGGTTATTGCTCTTTCAGAGTGACTCAGACGGGCTGCGTGGCTGTCTGGCTGGTAGTGTGGTTTTGAATGTTTCAGGGTCACCGCGCTCACAAAGGCCGCCATCAGCAGAAGAAGTGCTTCAGCAATCTCTCAGCGTTGCAGTGGTTACACCTGTTATCTAGCTATGTCTCAATGGAGAGACTAGCAGCATTAATGAAAATAAAGTGCACTCATTTAACAGGATCTGAGCTCCACTTAGTTGCTGTTTTACCCTGCTTGTACAAATACATCTCCACTGTAGGCAAGCCTTATATTTGTACGCATACAAATATAAGCATGATATATATTTTTGGATTCTGTGTTTATTATCTTCTGCTCCTTATCTGTCCACTCTCAGTCATTACCCTCTTCTTGCTTTCTTTTTGTGTATTTCGTAACACACAAACTGAAACATCCCCCTTGTAATAGATTTGTGTGTGTTACTCTTTTTCTCATTGAATTTTTGATGCATTTATGTGTTTGCTGTACATAATAAAAATGCTCTAATAAAACTAGTCAGGAAGGTATAAAAAAAAAAGCACCACATTCAATTTTAGTCACGGCTTGACACTGAGTTCACGCTCAGTTCAGCCATGCTGTCTGCCGGCTCACAGTTTAAAAATACTTTCTCATGGTCACAATCCTCACGATTTCTTCAGTTTTCCCACCTGTTGTGCCGAGAAAATGTTAATCCAGGTTTATTCAGCACTGACTTATTAGTATCTGTCTTATTATTAATAATCTCTTTTTTTGCTCTCTACACTCATATAAACTGTACTATATTTTAATATCATAAAAATAATTTGTATGCAAACTAGGACTGTCAAAATTATTTTTAACGCCACCAATTTCTTGAATGCATTAAAACAACTTGCGATTTTTAGGATTTAGCAGGCTCAGTTTTAAACCCAGAGGGAAAATGACAAAGTTTGTGACCTGGCAGCCATGTTGAGATCAGTTGAGGAAATACCAAGCTCTGCCCACCAGTCGGAGCACACTTTCACAGTTTACAGCTAAACAGTAACTACAAGATGTTTCTGAAAACATTTGATGAGAGAAATAGACTTTACAGTAACAGCATATTGATTCATATTTGATCAGCGCTGCCTAGTTTGACCGTTTGATTGGAGTTTGCGATTGATTGACAGCTGTCTCAGGTAAATGAACAGCCAATAGGAATGCACTCTCTCTGAAATGAGCTGTGACCTGCCAGAGTCTCCTGTCCGGGCTAGATTTAATAAACTGAAAACAGAGCCATGAGGAGGTGCAGAGGTCTAGTTTTCTTTCAGAACACTTGAATTACAATATGCTGAAAGGTCATTAAGGATTTTTTTTTAACCAATGATGCCAAAACTATCCTGCCTTCTGCAGGTTTAACCCAGTTTGTGTCAGCATTTGTATTTACACTGTGTCTTGTTGCTTTTACCTTGTAACAATCCAGTGGATGGCAGGAGGAGTGCAATTTAGTAGAAGTGGAAACAGTTCCTGTGGAATTAACTGAATAAATACTCAGTAATTGACATGTGCAGTGACAACAACCAAGGCTGAGCAGATAAACGTGTATAGATCACATTAACGGTAAATGAAAGGGAAAGAAAGTCAGACAGACAAAGGGAAAACATTGCTCTGGTTGGCTGATGTGATCTCTGGGCTGTGTGTTGCAGAATCAATAAAATTACAGCAGGTAATCAAAAGGCAACATTTTTTGGTTTATACCCCATAACATGTCATACTGGTCAAGTACTGAAATGGAACAGTGAGATACATGAAAACATTTGACAAACAGAGATCAAATCAGGAGGAGACTAAATGCTTCCCAACCCCTTTGCCTTGTAATGGTCCTGAAAGTCCCTCACAATGAGGAATTTCCCTTGATTTCGTTTGTGGATTCATATTTCACCTTTTCTGTGTATGTGAATGCAGGTTCTCGCCGGGTGTGGCCAACGATGCGACACCCTCCACCGGCCACATGAAGAGACGCACACAGTCCCTCAGCGCCCTGCCCAAGGACGGAGACAGGAAGGTCAGTCCATCATGCAGATGGAGCAGAAAAGGCAAAAAAGATTCAGGAAAAAACAGAGGCAGATTCATTCTGACCGTAAAACTAAACTTTGTGTCCTCTTCCAAACCCCAACCAGAGGGAGAAGGACCACATCCGCCGACCCATGAATGCATTCATGATCTTCAGTAAACGCCACCGGGCCCTGGTGCACCAACGACATCCCAACCAAGACAACCGGACAGTCAGCAAGATCCTGGGGGAGTGGTGGTACGCTCTGGGGCCCAACGAGAAGCAGCAGTACCACGATCTGGCCTTCCAGGTAAACACAACATTATTTAAGTGGCCCTTATTTTCTGTTTGTTTTGCAGTGTGCAGTTTACTACAGCTGGTCATAACTGAGTAGTGAATTTGTAGCTGGTATAGGAGGGCTTTTTCACCAACTAGCCAGATTCACCGACAATATAAAGTGCTGCAGGGATGGTGTATTTTTGTAAGCCAACCAGGAGTTAGCATCACCCTGGGTTCCCTTGACAAAAAGGCAGCAGGATTTTCCCACTGGGTTTTGGGTTATTGCAGAAAATAAGCTCTTTGGCAAACACATGTTTATGGTATTTACATGTTTTGTTCAGCAAGATAATCTTCACAAGTGTACACCAGTTTTATGATTCTTTAAGTGTAAATGCAATTACCAGAAGTAAAAAGCTAACACTGGGCTGTAAACAAACTACACCACAGTCACATGAATGTGAGTATACACAACGAGGCTGTAAAGGCAAATGAGTCGAAGTGCTAAAATGCTAACTGGTTTCCAGGTTTTAGGGCTCATTCGTGTAGCACTCTGTAGCTGCTCATCTGGAATTAGGTGATGAAAGACCCTCTCCTCTACCTCCAGGTGAAAGAGGCCCACTTCAGAGCCCACCCAGACTGGAAGTGGTGCAACAAAGACCGTAGGAAGTCGCTTTCAGAAGGCCGGGGGATGCCAAAGGAGCCTCGAGAGAGGAGCATGTCAGAGAGCATAGGTGTGTGTACATGTTTGATCCGCGAATCAACAAATGCTTTGAATGTTTTTTGTCTGTTGTAGATCCTTCAGTCACTTAAAATTAGGGCCGTCAAAGTTAACACGGTAATAACATGTTAATAAACATTTGTTTTAACGCCGCTAATTTCTTTAACACAGTTAATTCAGTACAATTCAATTTAGAAGAAGAAGAAGAAGAAGATCTACCTTTATTAGTCCCACAGTGGGGAAATTCAATTTACACTCTGTACTTTTAATGGTACATGCCCACACACACACACAGAGTAATGGGAGATGTCAGGGGGGGGGGGTGCTCCTGCAAGGGCCCCGGGGGGGGGGGGGGTTGGGGCCTTGCCCGGGGGCCCCCCGGGGGGGCCCAAGGGGGAAAGGGGCCCCCCCCCCGCCCCCAGTCCACCCCCAGTTTTGGGCCCGGGGGGGGGGGGGAAGGGGGGGCCCCCCGGCCCCCCCCCCAACCCCCCCAAGGAGGTACCGCCGCCCAAATTTTTACAGTGTCATAGGACAAGTTTTTTTTTTTCTTTTCATATAGAGCAGGTCTAGACCGTACTCTGTAATTTAGAAACCCAACAAATGATCCACCAGGTGCAACAGCTGTAATTAACCTCTTAAAAATGTGATAGGCCGCCGTCGGGCTCAGTCGTTATTCAAGCTTGTGGAGGTTGTCGCGGGTTCTGTTTTAAAGCTAGAGGCCCCTTGACCTCTGACCTTCAGATCTGTGAATGTAAATGGGTTCTCTGGGAACCCACCAGTCTCCCCTTTACAGACATGCCCACTTTATAAGATAAGATAAGATGAACCTTTATTAATCCCCAGAGGGAAATTCAGGTGTCATAGCAGCAGCAACAACAGTACAGATGAATACATTATAGTAAAAGAGAAGGTGCAATGAAGGAAATGGCAATAAAATGAATAAGTAAAACAGTAATAAGTAAAGTGCAGCAGGTGGGTGGGTATTGTATATGCATAGCATATAAATATGTAATTATATAATTATATGTAATTATATACATTTGGTCCGGTAATAAATACGGAGCAGATGATCAGAGTCACATGGGGGTCAGACCTTGGTTATGGAGCCTGATGGCCACCAAAAGAAAGGACTGACCCAGATGGTTTGTAGTGGGCCGAGGGGGGATCAGTCTCTGGCTGAATGTACTCCTCATCTGGACCAGTTGGTCATAGAGGGGGTGGGAGGGGTTCTCCTCCTGGTCCTCCCCTCTGCCACCACCTCCAGACTGTCCAGCTCACATCCAAATCCAATAATGAATATTACGGCTGTTAAAATAATTTAACGTGATTGATTGCATGGTTGTCTATTGGTCATTATGATTAATCACAACTTAATCACACATTTTTTATATTTAAAATGTACATTAAAGGTTTGTCAAATATTTAATACTTTTAGCCACATGGCAGCGGGCAAATATGCTGCTTTTTGCAACTCTGTACTGTACTGTATATATGTAATATACAGTATATGTATGTATTTATTATTGTAAATCAATTAACAATATAAAACACTGACAGATATTGTCCAGAAACCCTCACAGGTTCTGCGTTTAGCATAAAAAAATATACTCAAATCATAATATGACCAACTGCAGCCCAACAGACAACAGCATTGATGCATAATTATGTTAACAGCCCCAGTCTGTTCCTAGATCCTTCAATAACGTAAAATACATTCAGTCAATATTGAACCATTGTCTCATTAAATATACTACAATTCTAAAATCACATCATACTGCTTTTTAGTGCACTTTGCAGGCATTTTTCGGATGCTGCTACACAGAGGTGTGGGTGTGGATTGTAATGATCTACTTCATACATGAAGCAGAGATATTGTATCTTTGATCAGATTCCTTCTCCTCTCTTCTCCAGATCCCCATCTGGAGTCTCAGGTGCTGGAGGGGAAGGGAGGAGGCTCGGGTTGGCCAGGGGGATCGGAGCGTCGAGGGGGGCTGTTTGCGGGGCAGCAACCCCGTCCCCGAGCTTTTTCCCAGAGTGCCGTGCACACCCTGGAGCAGAGGGAGAGAGAGCGGGACCTGGAGAAGGTAGGCGGTTGTTAATCGTAGCTCAAAGGCAGCAAACAGAACAGACTCAACAACAAACTATTCCAGTTATTTTCATTTTAAAGCAGTCAGAATTCAAATACTTTAAACTAATTCGTTACATCCAAGGGGACAAACACAAAAGTAAATCAAATAAAAATGCAGAAAATAAAAGTAATTCTTAAAAAAAAAAAAAAAAAAAAAAAAACAGTCAATACTGTTGTGTATGTGTATGAGCGCCTACGCACCAGCAAGTGTGTATTTATAGACTGCAGACGTGTGTCCTTCACACTGAGAAGCATTTCGGTTGAACTCCACAACTGAAAGCACGCTGTTCAAAAACAGTTCAAATGGACTCTGCTGGTTCTTTGTGTGAGGGCTAGAGTTGTTGCTGCTGACAGCCTACCGAAAGCTCTGGGGGAGCTCAGCCTCCAACTTCAAACGTTTCACTTTCTACTTTTTTAGTGCCTTTGAAGGCCCCGTGGTGCTTGCTGCTTCGCTCCTAATCACAGAGGGATAGGCCTGCATGTAAGCTCTTTTGTTTTAAAGGCATCCATTTAATGCTGCTGGCAGAACCGTATGCAGGCTTTGATAATACTGATATTACTTCTGTCTGAAGTGTTGTTCTCAAGTACTTAAGGTTTTTTCTTTTTAGTTTCACTTTACTAATGCAGTGGCCGTTTGGAGCGGGCTTGATTGCTTGGCCCCTGGAAGTGCTGCTTGCTAACCTAGCGCTGCAGCTACATGTCACGAGCTCATGCAAAAATGAAAACCTTCACTGCACAACATGAAACTAATCTAACCTTAAGTACTGCAGAAAATTTGTAGCTCTTTGATCGAGCGATGGCCAGGATAATTTCCCATCATGCCCTGGGTCTTGCAGTTGGTGGAGAGCAACTGCAGCTGCCTCGAACTTGTGAGGTTATGGTTGCCCACGGGCTCATGGCGTTAGAGGAAGTTGGGATCAAGATGGACACAAATCTAACCAGCATGCATTGTGCGCCAGTTGCAGATGATCGATCCTGAGCAGGCCTGGTTCATTTTTAACAAGTCTATTGTCACACAAAAATCTATCTTGTAAGGCTCCAAGTAATGCGTTTGTGCCTGGCTCACCAGAGAACGGACCAGTTAGCATCCTGTGAGGAGCTACTGCAGCTATGGGCGAGACCTGGTGGGACCATGGCGTGAGACGACACAAGAGGCGACTGTTGTTTCTAGACAACAATTGCAGCTCCTTAAGAGGTTAGCGTAGATGCTGCAATCAGTTGTATCTGAACTGGAGAATATTTCTTCGCTGACAGAAGAGCAAAGAATGGCACTGAACGTATAAAGTACGGCAATGTTTTCACCGCCAGTCTCGCTTTTGTTACTTTGATTGACAGACTGTTCATCCAATCACCTGCCAACCTGCTCTTTTCCAAACAGTTTCCAATGACAGCTTCTCAGGTCACCTGCTTGCAGTAAGGGTCTGAAATTAACACCCGCCATGCGCCAAATGTGGGTAGATTTTTTTGTTTGACGAGTAAATCTCAGAAAGCTCTCTGCCACATTGGCAAGTAAACTAACCAAAATAGTCATGTAATAAAAAACTATGCTCAGTTAAAGAGTCTGTACCATGTTTTGGTTTCATTTACGGGTACGCTGCTTCTGTCCTCTGCTTGCAGCGCTGTCGAGAACTCCTCAGCACTTGTTGACTCTAGGGAAGTGAAGACGTTTGGTTATATCCAGCATCCAGCAGCAAAGGTGAACTGCAGTCAATGAGCCACAGCCTGGAAAGGCCCACTGCTTTATTCATGTTATTCATATTGAACATGTCCAAATGGCACCAACTTTGACACTGCACACACCTGGGTCCCCAGCAATACACCTGCCAAGTGTGAAGTCTGAACGGTTGACGAGATATGCAACAGACTCACATACGTAGGCCCTTCAAACAGACAGACAGAGGTCCCTTGCTTTATATTTAGATTATAGACCTGTAAAAGTTTCTTTTTCTTTTCTGTCAGGAGGACGGGCCGAGTTTGTTCCGTCACCGGCCCCCGCCTCAGTCCCTGTACCAGGGCGGGGTCAGCGAGGACGTGACCAGCGACGAAGAGCGCATGGTCATCTGTGAGGAAGAGGGGGATGATGATGTCATGGGTGAGTTTGATGATCAGCACAGCGATCTAGTGGCGGTTAGTGGCTGTTGCTGCATAACCACAAAGTTTCAGTTTTCACAACCATCTGTGTGTCTTTAAAAAAGACAGTGAACCTCACGCTTAGTCAGAGTGACAACTTTAACACCAAAAAAAGCTAAAAGAAAGAAGTAGCGGAGTAATCTGGTGAGCCTCAGCCCCTGTTCATTGCGAGTGGCAGATTAGAGTATATTTACAATAGCACATAAATGGCTGCTCGATGCCAATACTGATGGTTCGAAGGTGCTGATCGCAAATGAAATCACTTCTAGGGTGCAGTTGAAAATATATTCCTTTTGCTGTGTGTTAATGTTAACTTCAGAAATTTGTGTCCTACCCTCAGAGGATTCCTGTCCCGAAGGCTCCATTGACCTCAAGTGTAAAGAGAGAGTGACGGACAGCGATGAGGACGAACCAGACGGACAGGTAGTGATCAGATAACTTGAATTATTATCCATAGTGGACTTCACTTTGAGCTACATTTTCTGAGCAACCATTAGTTCCTCTTCCTCCCTTCCCTCATGTTCTATGGGATATAGATACGATATTAACCCTCTGAGACCCTCAGTGGACCCGTTTTGGTCTTTTTTAGGGGGGTATAGGGGTCTTTAGGGAGAGACAGCAGGTCAGCAGTAGACGTCACATAAAAGTGGTGTACATCATCTTAAAGCTGGGAGCTGAAGATTATGAAAAAAAAATGAAAACTGCTCAGAAACCCCTTTATTTTCAGTCTACCTTTGAAAGCCATGCATCATCTGAATGCTCTAGGTCTCTAGTTTGCGGTTTCATTGGGATTAATGTAGAGGTCACCACAGGTCATTTTATACATTTGACGTCAAGTTTAAAAAATGGCTTCACTACAATGAAGTGGTTACTATGAGGAATAAGATCATCACACATGAACACATTTGATCCACAAGAGTCTCAGCTTTACGGTGATAATCAATTTAATTGTAAGTCCAAGACTGCTTAGGGACCCCAGTATGCAGAAACATGCAAATACGCCATTATACGAAGGCAAAAATAACACATTTGTACTGCATTCAAAATTGCATGTTTTTTGTCTAAAACTGACTGTGATTATCATAAAGTGGGCATGTCTGTAAAGGGGAGACTGGTGGGGACCCAGAGAACCCATTTACATTCACATATCTGGAGGTCAGAGGTCAAGGGACCCCTTTGAAAATGGCCATGACAGTTTTTCCTCACCAAAACTTTGGAGTGTTAACTAGCCTCCTTCCTGTTGTTACCAACAGATTCCTTAGGTTTTCTAGTTTAGTATAAATTTATTGGTACTTTTTACTCCAGCCCTAAAACTGAACCTGTTAGAGGCTCTGAAAGACAGTAAAGGTCAGTCAGGATCTCCCGCTATCTCGTGGGTTAAGGAAAGGTTGACTGTTTTTTTCAGCTAGGTTATCTATTTTTTATTCAGTATTTGTATATCGTCTGTGGTTCCTTTATTCCCATCGAGTATTTAAAACCGACAGATTTCCCAGTTCATGCAGAAGAGGAGAACTTTGCATAGTAACTGCCCCTGCTTTGATCTCTCCATCTCTCTCTTCCCTCCAGCATGGCTTCCAGCCAGTGGCTCGCTCCTCTCTCCCTTCTTCCTCTCCCTCCATCCCTCACTCCGACTCCACCTCAGCTAAAGGGAATGGAGGAGGAGGAGGTGGTGAAGGGTCTGAGAGGAAGAGAAAGAGGGGTACAGATGAAGGAGATGAGGGGAACGAAGGAAAATCCAAGAGAGAAGAAACAACAGCAGGTGGAGAAGGAGGTGGAGGAGGTGGTGTCTCCTCTCTGTCCATAGCAGGCTCATCATCCGGCACCCCGGCTCCCCTTGCTTTGGCCCAGCAGGGTTTGACCCAGGTCCTTGGCGCCGTCCGCATGGCTCCCACTATGGTGACTAATGTGGTACGGCCCATCGCCAGCACTCCCATCCCCATCGCCAGCAAGCCGGTGGAAGGAGCCGTCACCCTCAACTCTCTGCCTCAGGACAAGAAAGCCACTCTCCTGATTGGAGGAGGTGGACCTCAGCAGCTGCCAATCGCCGCGGGTGGTGGGTACCTGTCCTCATCCTCCTCCCCCGTTCCAGTCAGTGTAACTCCTGTGGGGGGCAGCGGTCTGGTCACTAGCCTAGTTCTGGGAGGGTCCTTTCCCGCTGCCCAACCAGTGCAGCTCCTCACCCCTCAGCCCCCACAGCCACACACACAGCCCCCCCTACCCGTCCTCCAGCCGCAGCTCCACCCCATTGCTCCGCAGCTCCACCCCACCTCCTCTCTCACACCTCCCGCCGGCCCCAAGCCGCTAGCGCAGGTCCAGTACATCCTGCCTACCGAGAGCCCCTCCTCCCCTCAGCTCACCCACCAGCAAATTCTCTCCCTGCCCACCAATGGCGCCCTGGCCAATGGCATGCACTCAGGGGCGGGAATCAGAGTTGCATCAGTCAGCCCCGGAACCAGAGGTGAGACAGAGAGCAACGATTGGCTGACAACAAAGAATTCAGAGTTTCGTCTTAGTGTTTTCACTGAAAACTGAAAAAAAAAGTTTTTCTTTCATTTTTCTTTTTGCTGTGGTTCCTTTTTCTTCTTAATCGTCTCCACAGGAAGCTCTGAAAATAGATTTGATTGGCTTACATAAACGGGAGATAAATGATTGACAGGAGAAACACTGTTGACATGAGTATGAGCGCCCGCCGCCCACCCATGCCTTAATCACTCTCTATTCATAAGAGTCTGAAGCAGCACAGCATTGTTCCACCATGTTATTAGAGAGGAATTTCACTATTATCAGTAGCTGAAGTGTCCTCTCTGTCTCAGTGTGTCTCCACCCACCCGTCGCTCCTGTGCTGTCCTCACCTCCCCTCTGTTGGCTTGATTCATCTGTTTCTCACACTGTTTTACCTCTCCCTCTCTCTCTTTCTCTCTCTCCTTCTCACTCATTAGTCCAAACCCAGTCGCCGGTCTTGCAGAGCAAGATGATGGTTCCCATGGCAACAGTGAGAACAGGGTCTACTCCTCCTCACCCTCCCATTTCCCTGGTCGCTCCGCCTCATCCTGTGCAGAACGGCCCCGCGACAGGAAACAAGGTAAGAATGTCAACAAGTGTCAGCAACATCAAAGTTGAGCAGACGCCACCCGGTTTGCTTACAGGTGCACACAACGGCGTCAGCAGCATTAAAAGCAGACGACACATGACACGCTCATGTTATGCTGCTCTGTGCTGCTGCTCTGTGCTGCTGTCTTTATTTTTAAATCATCTGATTTGGACCAAAACACTTTAATTTAGTTCAGAAAGTTCACTCACTGTGACGAAAACTGCTGTGTAGTGAAACAGTTGGTGGATTGATCAGTAGACAGAACATTAATTTGATATTGAGAAATTTAAAAAAATGATTACAGAAAAACAAAATATTTGCTGGCTCCAGCTTTTCAAATGTTATAATTTGCTTCTCCTTTCTCTTTTACGTACTCGGAAATTGAATTTGTGGATTTTTGATTGTTCAGCTGAGCTTTAGAAACTATTTTTCACTACTTTCTCCTTGTTAACTTTAAGCAGCAGTGGGCGAGATTGGAGCAAATATGATTTAAATGAAGGTATTTTTATAAAATGGTCACTATATCCTGACAGTAGTACATGAGATAGGGAATCTGAAAAAAAAATCATGTGCCTTTGTGTCCTCCGGTGCTCCTAATGGCAGCTGCAGGATTTCACAGACCGGATAAAAACAACTAGTGAGAGCCGAGCTGGAGCCTGCCTGTCTGAGAGCCACGAGTCAGAAACTCTTGGCAGCGCTGATCAATCAATATTCTGTTACTGTAATGACTATTTCTCTCCTCAAATGTTTTCAGAAACATTTTGTAGCTACTGTTTAGTGGTAAAATGAGACAGTTTGTGACCCAGCAGCCATATTTAGACATGTTGAGGAAATACGAAGCACATCCAATAGGAACGCTCTCTCTGAAATGACCTGTGATTGGCCAGTTTCGGGAACGGGAACAGTTGTTGATCGCTTGCATCCGCTTAAGAGGAGTGACAAGTCAGCAGTTAATGACGGTATAAAACAGTCAGTAAATTAATGTTTATCAAAAACTGTAAATCACTGCAACCACAGTAGTATGTGAAATTTGCCGTGGACAAGCAGACACCTGCATGCACAAACATACACGCATACATGACCAAACGTGGAGATAATTAATGATTAATTTCCCATATCATGCCTATTTTCAAGGTCATACTTGTATTTTGTGTTTCTAGTAGAACATATTTACATGCCACACACTTTATTTTCCTCATCCTGTCTGCCTGAATATGCCTGTATTTCTGTCTGAAATGCTCCGTTTTAGCACTTTTTAATGAAATTGTGTTGCTGGGCGACAGTTTGGGTCCATGTTAACTTCATGTCAGCTGATGTCGTTCTAATATACTGCAACCTGAAATAACTGGTGAAAAAAACTGTGAAATGGTCTAAATATTGTATATTTGAGACATCACAAATGTACAGAAATCCTGACAGCTTGTTTCAAAAGCACAATTTCTGAAAAAGAGCGGTGTGTATTTCTCCATGGATTGAGTGCTTGGATACTTGGGCACTTAAACCTGTTTTATAATAAAAACATTTTTTTTACAATATGGGAAATATGAGATGTGTGTTCTCTAAGAAAGGGTATATGTTTAGATTAGGTGGTGAGAAAGTCCTCATGTTTATGTGTCCTCCCCACCAAAGATCATCCAGATTGCTCCCCTGCCTGTGGTCCAGACCAACATTCAACCTTGTGGCGCAGCAGCAGTGCATCCTGGGAGTCCCTTTCCTGTTTCCATGGCAACGGTGATGGCTCCCGGTGCCGCGCCCCCACAGACTGTTCTTCTGACCTCTCCACCCACCAGGTCACTAACACCTTAAAGACACTTTTATTTTCCTCAGTTCACTGCTGCAGCTGGTCAGAGCTCCTTCTGAGAGTCAAACAACATTCGTAGATGCTGTCAGATTTCCATTTCAGCCAGGTCATTAAAGAAAAGAAAGTCAACAGTTTGATGCTCTGTTATTACTGGGAGCGATGTGAACTCTGTAACTGTAAAAGCTTCAAATGTCCTGACAGGAGTAAAAGAAAACCTACTTAACTCTGTTTGGCCGCATTGTTGAAAGTCAAAGTTAGATAGTTTTCTTTAAATCTGAAATAGTGATTTTAAAGCAAAAACACCCCAAACCTATTGGTTCCATCTTTTCAAATGTGTTTTATTGTTTTGTTTTCTGTGACGGTAAACTGAATATATTTAGGTTTTGGATTGTTGCTGTAAGACCAAACAAATTTTTGATTAATCTAGAAAACTAGACTTAGTGCCGAGTGTTACTGCCTACTGTTGTATGCCTCCGCCAACCAGTTGAGTTTCACTTCCCGAGATATTGCTTCCATGAGAATGGGATAGATTCAGTGTCACAGTTAGGGCTGTCAATTGATGAAAATATTTAATCTCAGTTAATCACATGATCAATTGCAATTTATCAGAAATTAAACACATTTTTTTATCTGTTCAAAATGTTCCTTAAAGAGAGATTGCTGAGGTATTTAATACTGTTATCAACATGGGAGTGGGCAAATATACTGCTTTTTTGCGATTTATTATTAGAAATCAATTAACAACACAAAACAATGGAAAAAAACTGTCCAGAAGCCCTCACTGGTACTGACTTCAGCAAAAAAAAAACATTATATGGCAATGTCTGTAAAGGAGAGACTTGTACCCATAGAACCCATTTTCATTCACATATCTGGAGGTCAGGGCCCCCTTTAAAAATGACCATGACAATTTTTCCTCACCAAAATTTTGCATAAGCACTATTTAGCCTCCGTCATGACAGGCTAATATGACATGGTTTGGTACCTGTTTCATATACCAGTATGTCCACTACAACCTAAACATCACAAGTTACGTGAATGTGTTTTAGAAATTAGTGACGTGAAAGCAGATTGAAGGTGTTATCATGTTGACTTAGACATCCCAAGTCACAGTAACCTTGAACTTTGACCTTTGAGCACCATAATCTAAATCCAGGTGGATGTCTGTGCCAAATAGGAAGAAATTCCCTCAAGGTCGTCCTGAGATATTCCTTTATATTGTTTACAAGAATGATCCATACAGACATATATACAGTACGTACAGACAGCCAGAAAACATAACATCTCCCTCTACGACTGTGACCAGCGCGAAGGCATGATAGTAATAATCAGTACAGTAATACAAATAATCAGTGGCTGCTGCCATAGTTTTTTAAACTTTGCATATCCATCTGTTGTATCATCTATAATTTGTCCTTTTTAAATATATTAGGATCTTTTTGTATCTGTGTTGTTGCTTTATGAGCTTTAATTTAGTGAGCTACTTTGGCCATTATGGACTTTTTTGATTTGTAATCTTCAGCTATAATATCCAGCTTTGACACTCATGACTTTTCTGTCCTTTAGGATCACCTGTGTCCAGTCTGGCCCAGGAGTTACCACGGCAACACCCCAACAGGCCCCATCCGCTCCAGGTCCTGCGTATCTCCCGTCATCCTTGGCAACCCTGGGCTTCACCGCCATCGCCCCGGTCGGGCAAACCCTGGTTCAGCCGATTGTTGGTCAACCGCCGCTGTTAGCTCCAGCCCCGCCTCTGAGCTGTCAATCACAGACCCCTCCAAGTCAGGCCTCGGGAGCTGCTGGTCGTCAGGTAAAGAGCAACAGAGAACTGTACAGTGTTAATACCGTTGTGTATAGGTGTGTGGCCGTGAAGAAAATGAGAAAAACGGATATCAAGAGAAGTTGATAGTGTTAGGAGTGAAACATTAAAGGGGTTATATTGTATGTAAGAATCAGAAATTGCACGTTAACAGTGACACCTGTGGCTGTTAAGTGACCGTCAGCGTCCTGTTGTTCGTGCTTTTGTTCGCACTACTGACAAACACAAGCCTGAATGTGATTGACAGGCATCATTATGGTTAAAATTAGTAACATTAGCAGCTTAAACCACAATATCACTATATGTTCTTAATGCTTGGCAGTAATGTTAGCTGACCAAACAAAGGTCCATCCATGAATAGATGTTGATCCAAGTGTTAACATTTCCTGTTTCAGCCTCCCGTTCACGGTCAGAAGGACCAATGGGGAGACAGCGTAGTTTTGCCCCCCCCCCCAAGTTCCTTTAAATACTATTATACTGTATCCTGTATTTAAGTTTTTCTTTTCAGTACTGCAGATTTAATCTCCTGATTTCATGAAATGTCCACACCAGTGGTGAATGAATTAATTAAACCTCATCAAAAGTCACTTGCAATAAAGAGTGTACATTTTTTTACGTTGTGTGGTACCAGTTTTGAAAACTGCTGAGTTGATCTGCAGCACACAGATTAATTTCCTTTGTGTAACAGAATCTTTTATACTATAGAGGTAATAAATACATTTAATTCCACTTCCACTTTTCTCACTGCTTTGGCTGGAACAGGTGAAAGCAGGAAGGCCTCATCCAGAAATAACACAAAATCTCTTGTGGCTTTCTTCTCCATCAGGTACTAACTGCCATCTACCCTGCACCAACTGCTGCACTGCCTCCTAGCGTCGTCTCTATGACAACTGTGCCGCCCACAGTGGCCGCGCCGGCCCAGGACGTGATGAACCCTTCGTCTCCATTGGCAACGGGGGTGCAGGGTTCAGCAGCGGCGAACCTTCATTCTGACGTGGCAGAGGAGGTGGAGGTGAAGGTGGAGGTGAAGAGGGAGAGCCTTCCAGATGGTCAGCCTGAGTATGGAGGACAGGGGTGGTTGAGCTGTGGCGCCAGCTCCTCATTGGCTACCGTTAATGTCACAGCAGGTAAGGCTCCACTAGTTTTGTGTGGTTTGGTTTTAAATTTCACAGTTGTTTTGGTGCTGGGTGGGTTACTCAAAATCTGAACATATCGTTTAGTTTTGTTGGCACCTTAAAGGAATAGTTTGGATTGTTTGAAGAGGGCTTGTATGAAATAGTTATCCATAGTATTAACACATAATTTGCAGTAGATGATGGTCGACATGACACCGGTTTGTAGAAACAAACAGGAGCACCAGCACGGGAGCAAAGCAATGTACTGCTGTGGACGGGGTCAGAAGCAAAACTATAGACTGTGTATGATAAGTGGACGTAGTTCCCGTTATGTCACCCATTGGTTTGTGGACTATGGTTTTGAAGCCTTGAGTTTGGCATTTGGACTGTCGCCATCTTGTTTTCTTGTAACCAGAAGTGACATGAGAGTTTGGAGCTAGTGGTGCCTTTAAATTAAGATTAAGATTAATTACATGCACAATCAGGACCTATATACTGTACATGCATTAATAGAGAGATGTCAGAGCGAGGGGGCTGCTCCTGACAAGCGCCCTGAGCACTTGGGGGTTTGGTGCCTTGCTCAGACACCTTGGCAGTGCCCAAGAGGTAAACTGGCACCTCTCCAGCTACCAATTCACACTCAGTTCTTGGTCCATGTTGGGATTTGAACCGGTGACCCTTCGATTCCCAAGCCAACTCCCTACAGACTGAGCTACTGCCCCAAATGGTGTTGTGTTTACCGTGTTCATGAGAAGAGTCCATACGAAGGCCGCCCTCATATCGTATTCACGACCTCATAAGTGGAAAGTTTCTGAAAGCTCAGAGTTCACCAATTGTGACGTGTTTGTTGATGTTATCAGAAATGCTGCAGCCAATGAAAGTACATTATTCGGTGCATAATAAGCTACAGTATATTGTCATTTTAGTGGTATGTTGTTTTTCTTTGTAATTTTGTATGTCTGAGGAAAATGTTGATATTCTCAACTGACTCATCTTTCTCCTCTGTCATTATGTCTTAATTATTTATGTTGCCCACCTGCTAGCTTGCTAAATTGTTAGCCTCTGTGGCGTCTAGACTCAGACAATAACGTTAATATTGCCGTTGTTTAGCAGCGATGTTCTTCACAACTTCTCCACCACTTCAGTGCCACGCACATTGTGTACACGACTTGCCATGTTGTAAACACAAGTTCACGAGTTTCATATGAAGGCACCATAAGGACAGCCAAACACTGAATAAGACATTAAAAACCAAAATGCTAAATGCAGGATTCGCCTCCTGCTGGCCATTGGAAAGATTGCAAGTTTAAGGCACATCGGCATTGACTTTTCAGACCCTCAAAGAGACACCTCGAAAAAATAAATATCAGTTTAAGTGTACACTATATTTAGAATATTTTCACTGCTTAACCTTGCCGTCAGACAGCCCTTTCTAACGGGGAGCTGAACCCTTTATCTATGCTCGCTTCACCAGACTCCTTTGACAAAAACAGTATTTTTACCCCGCAGAACGTGGGAGTTGCTGGTCTACCACTGCCTCGATTCGTTAGTTTGTGTTATTGTGTGACTTTGGTGCTTTAAAGGGTTAGTTCGGATTCACCAAAGTCACTCAATACAACAAACTGATGGATTGAGGCAGCAGTAGACCAGCAACTCCTGTGGTCTGCAAGGGAAAATTAATATTTTTGACTAAGGAGTCTGGTGGCTTTGAAGACAGCATAGATAACAGCGTCAGTTCCTCATTTGAAAGGGCGGTCTGACAGCGAGCTAAAGCGGTGAAACTCCTCTAAAAATAGCATACACTAAACTCATATAGATTTCTTTTAGGTTGCTAAAATCCGTGTAGCTGCTGCACCTCTCCATAGCAGTACATTGCTTTGCTGCTGTGCTGGTGCTCCTCTCCTGTTTCCCCAAACTGGGGTCGTGCCGACCATCATCTACTGTAGGTAATACAATGACTATGGGTAAATACCTCATACAACCCCACTTCAAAAAATCTGCACTATCCCTTTAAGGCATTAAAAGGGGCCATATTGTTGCAGAATCAGTCTGCTTATCAGTGAATGTTTTCCAGATTAAAATCATGTCATGACACTGAGCTTGCAGGATTAATTCTAAGATTAGTGAGATAAATGAGGTTAGATTCAGTATTTTTACATCAAAGTCTGAAATTATCTTTATCTGCTCCAGTTAAAAAAGAGGAGGACGTCGGTCTGCACATCAAAGAAGAAAACCTCAGAGATGGACACAGCAGAGAGAGACGAAGCGACATGGACAGAGAGCAGGACAAAGGGATGAAGGAGAACAGTGAAAAAAAGGGAGGTAGAGAGGCCGACCGAGAGGACCACAGCATGGGCGACAGCAGCAAAGAGGTGAGAAAGGCTGCTTCCTTCATTCAGTCGTTTCTCTCATCAAACTGCACATTTATTGACGCTCTGATTAAAGATCTCTAGAGGCCTGTTCTCACTTCTTCTCTAAACACTTCTGTTAGGAAGTCAGATATCTGTGAATTTTACAAATGCACAACCGTACAAAAACACACCATGTTCAATCCTTTAGAAGTTTTCTGAGGTGGAAACAATACTACGTAGGCAGGGAGACACGCCAAGAACCACTTCTCCGTCCTCTGATGAACACAGATAGGGTGCAGGAAAAGTGGAGGAGGACTAATTGAGACAATTTCAGGTCACTTGATAGACTTCGACTCCAAGGCTTCATCTGCACTGATGTGTTTTAATTTTAAAACAGATCTATTTTGCTACCTTTCTGCCTAGCGCCCATGTTACTCCTGCGTTTTAGGACCCCTAAAACAGGGACGTTTGAAAATGATGCTGAACCCATTTTAGTTTTAAAACTCTGGGGTTGCATTTTAGTCTGGATGGACAGTCCCAACATGTCCTTCCCTGATTTGTCACGCCCCATCAAGTGAACTTTTTCCAGAAGAAAACAAACAACATCAGCCTCGACCACCAGTGGTTAACAAAGTACAAACATACTCATGTTTTGTTTTCAATCTAAGCAAAGGAATCTCTGGTCTTTCACCATTGTTGTTCATCCTCCATAGTGTTTTCTACTACTGATGCCGACCATACATGAGAAGACTTTGAAAAAACTTTTGAAAAACTAAAGTCTGATTCCATCTCACAGATAAAGACAATGTGTGTTAAGTCACAGAGTGTTTAGACACAGACTAAAATATTTTGCAAAGACGAGGGATCTTGTACGGTCACTAATTACAAGACTCAAAACCCATCCGCTCACCCAGAGCCTGGTTCTGCCCAAGGTGTCTACCCATTAAAATGCAGTTTTTCATTGTCCTCGTGGAGGAAGCTGGATTTCAGCATATGATTCGGGTACCGCGCTATAATATGTCGTCTGGTAGACACATAATCTACACAGTAAATCCTGAACTGTATGAACAGACACGACGGTGGATTGTGAAAGAAGAGTCCAACACAGACCATGTAGCTCTGACTACAGAACGATGGACATCCAGGCTGAATGTGGACAAACTCATCTTCTAGCAGAAGAACATCAAAACAGACTGAACAGAGTTGATCTGAAACACTGAGTGTTTGGTTTATGCTGCACTTTATGGTGATGGCCCTTTTTCAATTTATTATTTTTTAGATATCAGGGAATAGAGAGACATATGCTGCCCTGATGCACTTTAAATTGATGGCCTGAGCCTGTAATTTATTTTTTATTTATTAATTATTTTTAAATAACACAGTGGCACTTGTTCCTCATGTTAGCCTAGTCTACTGTTGTTCAGGCAAACAGTTGACTTATTTTGGCAAATAAATGTAAAGCTGTTCAAATTGAAATTGATATTGGCCTCCTTGCTGTGCCATAAATACCGTTTACTGCTGTACCGAACCGACAACCGTGACCCCAAACCGTGAACCGAACCGTGTCTCTACATTCTAGAGTACCTGCACACACATGCGTCGTGGACCTGAATGGTCATGTGATCTGTGTTTTCAGGCATGGTAGTATGGATGGAGATTATTTCTGAAATGCTTGTCTGGATGGAAATTGTTTTTGTTATTAGTGTGGCTGTACCCTTACTTTGACTACTTTGACTACAGAGTCATGAAGGAATTGTACACCAACTCTCTGGCTCTCCTCCCAGGCTGGACCTCGCACCCCTCCTCCACCACCCTCAGGTCTGGACCCCCCTCCTCCTCCTCCTGCGGAAAGAGAGCCCCCCTCTTCATCAAAGAAGACCAAGTTCAGACCCCCACCACTCAAAAAGACGCCTGACTCTCACGAAAAGTAAGTGGGACGTAGTGGGATGGACATACAGGCTGTGAAAGTTAACACGATAAAAACGCTTAAGACAAATGAGTTTTAACACCACTAATTTCTTTAACAAATTACAGATACAAGATCATATCTCTATCCATCATATGAAACTTGAAAAGCTAAGGAAACCATTGGTACTAACCAGGTCATACTAGCTTGTCGTGAAGGAGACTAAATAGGTCAAACTGGAGTTAAATTTTGGTGAGGAAAAACTGTCATGGTCATTTTCAAAGGGGTCCTTTGAGCTTTGACCTCCAGATGTGTGAATGTAAATGGGTTCTCTGGGTTCCCACCAGTCTCCCCTTTACAGACATGCCCACTTTATGATAATCACAGTCAGTCTGGATCAAGTCATAGTCAAGTCAGCACTCTGACACACTGACAGCTGTTGTTGCCTGTTGGGCTGCAGTTTGCCATGTTATGATTTGAGTGCTTGTTAATTGATTTCCAATTATAACTATATATATACATTTGATTCATTGACATCTTATGATTTGAGCATATTTTTTATGCATAATGCAGTACCTCAGGGTTTCTGGACAGTATTTGTCATTGTTTTGTGTTGATTGATAATAATAATATATATACATACATTTGCATAAAGCAGAATATTTGCCCACTCCCATGTTGATAATAATACTTGAAATATTTATATTTAATATTTGAAATATTAAAGTGTTCCTTGTCAAATTTGATTATGCATTTGGTGTCTAAAGGAACCTAAAAGCTTTGCAATATGACATGAAATGTGTAAGTACCTATAAATTAGGATTTAAAATTGAATGTAAGACATTAAGCCCAGTCTCATTTTTGGCAGCCTGACAGGCTGACGTACTAAAGTTCGTAGCCGTTCTCCTGATCAAACTTAAGTTATGGCTCTCAAAGAGTCAGTGCCAAGGCAAAGTAAAACAAGTCTGCCTGGTCCTTCTGGCTTTCTGGTCGCTGTAAGACAATGTTCTCTCTATTTTAACAGTTTACATTTTGTCAAGCTGAGAGAGCTCATGTAACAGTAGCTTATCTTCTGTAATTATAGCGTGAAGCAGCTTGAAGAGGAGATACAGCGCCCTGGACAGGACTCATTTGTCGACTTTATTTAACACTGATTTTCACACATTGTGGCATCTACTTCTGTTTTTAGTTTGTGACCAAACCTCCAACTTCATAGAATGATGGTGGAAGCTCTTTGTTTTCTGAATGTGAGTGGGCAGAGTGCTCTACCCTTTCTATTCTTTATTTAGACAGCAGGAGAGTGGTGGGGAAGCCACAGAAAAGAGAAAGCCCTGGCATAACTCAGCCCTAAGGCAAGACGAATGTGCAGCCATCCCTTGATAGTTTAACCATCGGATTGCTGGACATGACCACGGTGCTCTCTGTATGCAGGGTCTTGTCGGAGACGTACTTCGAGGAGCGTTTTGCGGAGCTTCCAGAGTTTAACCCAGAGGACGTCCTTCCTTCGCCCACTCTGCAGAGTCTGGCCACCTCACCGAGAGCCATCCTGGGAAGCTACCGCAGGAAGAGACGCAACTCCACCGGTGAGATGCAGAGATTAAGCGCAACTTGGGATTTTTAGGTCGGAGCTGGCCCACTTTTAAAGCTAGAGTGAAGATACTGGTATCATATTAAATTAGGAAGCCCAACGAATCCATCAGTGCCATGTAATACTAGCTTGTCAGGAAGGCAGAGGCTAAAAAATGCTTCAAATTTGGCATGGCCATTTTCAAAGATGTCCCTTGACCTCTGACCTCCAGATCTGTGAATGTAAATGGGTTCTCTGGGTCCCCACCAGTCTCCCCTTTACAGACATTCCCACTTTATGATAATCCCAGTCAGTTTGGATCAAGTCATAGTCAAGTCAGCACTCTGACACACTGACAGCTGTTGTGGCCTGTTGGGCTGCAGTTTGCCATGTTATGATTTGAGTGCTTGTTCATTGATTTCCAATCATAACTATATACATACGTTTGCATAATGCAGCATATTTGCCCACTCCCACGCTGATAAGAGTGTTTAATACTTGACAAATCTCCCTTTGAGGTACATTTGGAACAGAAGAAAAAAGTGTTAATAATTTGTGGTTAATCACGATTATCTAAAGACTATCATGCAATTAATCGGGATTAAATATTTTAATCGATTGACAGCGCTAATTCTGTTTAAACTCCAGTATTTCTGCACAGTTGCAGATAAAGATCAGGTTACACTGATATTACTAGTATTATATGCTTGAATTAGATTCCAGTGGTGGCTGCGTAGGACTGTTTCTGACTCACATGATCCAAACATTTCCAAAAACATTTCCAAAAACTTAACAACTAGAGCGTTGCAAAGACCAAAAGTTAAAAGTAATTGAAAAGAGAAGGATGTAATCATTTCCAAAATCCTCAGCATGTTTTTATTTAACAAAATATTCTGCTTCAGTCCATATTTGCTGGCAGTTAGCCTTTCAAAAGCATGTTCACAGTGGTCAATAAACAGTTGGCTCATACAGAAAGGGAGGCGGCGTACCTAACTGGGCGGTCTAGCAGCACCCTAACGAAACTGACAAGGTCTATTCATGAAAAAAAAAAAAAAAAAGACAAATTCATTTAATCATTTGAAGACTATTCAATAGGCAATGCTATTAATGAATTAATTAATTTATTTGGCATGTTTCCCAAGAGACATTTTGGCCGTTGATAATTTCATCTGCTGGACACTACATGTGAGACTGTTTGTCTTACATTTCTACATCTTCTACTTGTTTCTTCATTGTTTTTATGTCCCTACCTTATTCTGATTCCTCCCTTTCTTCTTTTGCTCTTCTTCTGTCATCGTAATAACCCCATTGTCCTCCTTTCACATCACGTCGTGTGTCTAGAGCTGGAGCTGACAGCCGACGACCCCAGCTCCCCGAGGAGGAAGACCCGTCGTCTCTCCAGCTGCAGCTCGGAGCCCAACACCCCCAAGAGCGCCGCCAAGTGTGAGGGAGAAATCTTCACCTTCGACAGAGCAGGTAGAACGGCTACACCAGGTGCAGCAGCTGGAAACCGCTCCAAAATGGGTATTGACAGTGACACGAGTGTTCTCATTCAACCAGCTACAGAAGGAGAGGATCTTCTTGGAGATCTGGACCGGGTCCCCTACTCATCTCTGCGTAGAACTCTGGACCAGCGCCGGGCTCTGGTCATGCAGCTGTTTCAGGAACATGGCTTCTTTCCCTCAGGTAATCCACCAGTGGACAGGACACAATGTCACAATAAGAGCGACCAGCTGAAATAGAGATTAAATCTGACTTTTATTGGACTGCACAGGCAAACCTGACTTCAGCTCAAAAGGTTTGTTCCTTCATGACAGCTAAAACAGTAATACTCACATATTGGTGGAAAATAAATATTTCCCTACTTCACATTTATATTTATACTTTTAAAAACAAACTTTCTCAATTTGATAGAATTCAAAATCCCCAGTTAAGCAATTTGCAGGTGGAAATTATTAATAATAATCCAGAACAGTAGATGTTTGTAACTAGCTGTCAATCAATTGAAATATTTAATCACGATTAATCATATGGTTGTCCACAATGAATCGCAGTGAATCATAAATTAATCACATTTTTTATCTGTTCAAATTGGAGCTTAAAGGGAGATTTGTCAAGTATTTAATTCATGGGAGTTGACAAAAATCCTTGCTTTATGCAAATATATGTATAGATTTATTATTGGAGATCTATTTCCAACACAAAACAATGACAAATGTTGTCCAGAGTCATGGATACCCATAGTACCCATTGTCATTCACATATCTTGAGGTCAGAGGTCAATGGACCCATTTGAAATTGGTCACGACAGTTTTTCCTCACCAAAATTTAGCATGTTTGGAGTGTTATTTAACCTCCGTCATAACAGGATAGTATTACATAGTTGGTACCGTGTTACTAAGTTTAGTTTTAGAGTAATGCTGTCTGTGTAAAACATTAAATTGAATTATTCTATATCTAGAAATGATTGAACAGCTTTGTATACTGGACGCCCAGGGATGACTGGGGTTAACCGGTACCATAAAGGCAGCGACGAAGTGAGCGATCAAATGTTGAGTTTAGCTGTGATCCTAAAATAAATGTGTCTCTTTGGTTTGACTGAGGATTCTGGGATACACCCTCGTACAAAATACATGACTTGAGGGTAACTGTAAAAATGTGGTTGGGGAAGGTGATGTTTAGTTTGGAGCTGAAAGAATGAGGCAGATTTACTCTTTTTGTAAAGATCTCCAGTACAGCGCAGTCCTGTCTCCCTGCAGTCTAGAAACACTGTCCATTAGTGCTGGCTTGAAGTGGTGGATGCTACAGGGGTGTGTACTGAGACAACTGGCAGTCCAACGAGTATTTTTATTTGATTCAAAATCTTGAGGTTTCTGAGAATGAAGTTAAGACCAAGTAATTTGCAGGAAGGCTGTGCTGAGGAAAAGAGCAGCACTGGAAGAGGAAAAGAGGTCTCCCAAAGTGTCCTCACCAGGAGAACCCCATTGCCAGAAAGCCCTCGCATTTTCAGCATTTCCAGTATCAATGCCTGAGTACCACCCTGTTTCCACACTTTTGTAAGCGGGCCAGTCAAATGGAGGATAGCTGAATCAAGCTGTTTGACCTTTTCCACCCCCTTACTTTGATGAGTTACTACTTCACTGCTTTTTGCAACAGTTGAGTGGGCATTTGCAGATGAACTCGCCCTTTAAAGAAAGACAATGGTAAATAGGAAGGTTTTGGAAAAGGTACAGGAACCTTGGAAGTGCAAGTATTTTTATATCACTGATGAGGCCAGTCATTGAGAGGGGAAGCAGCTTCCAGTCCCTGATGTTAGCTTGTACCTTGTCTACCATGTCCACGAAACTCACTTTCAGTAAAAGTTTGGGGATTCTTGATGATAACTAATTTAAATGGCAGATATTTCAGAAATGCATGGTTCAGATTATTAAATATCATACAGTTTTGATAACAACTGCTCAGTTGTGGAGGATAGAACCTGTCGTCATTAAATGCCGCAAAATAATATTAAAAATAAATGTAGCCATTAAATAATTTATAAAATGTGACATAAATTGATATTTCTGTTTTAATAGGCTTCTGTATTTATTCATGTGTGCTTTAATTCCCTTCTTGATTTACTTGTTTTTTTTTTCATTTTCCTTTTTATGTATTTATGTATTTCTTTTTATTCATTTTTGCAGTTATGTATTTATTTTTGCATTTATTTAAGTTTTTTATTATTTATTTTTAAATGTATGTATTAATGTCATGATGCAAAGAAATGGGCTGTCAGTCATAAATAAATAAATGTAAAAATAAATACATTTAAAACTTAAAAAATAAGCAAAGAAGAAGCAAATTAAAACAGAAATATCGATTTACAATTTATCATGTTACATTTATCAATTAATTAATGGCTACTTGTATTTTTAACATTACATAATACATACATTTAATGATATATTTATTTATTGAGTCATTTATTTATATCTTGTTGCTCTCTGTTCTCACTCCTCCCTCCTATTCCTCTCATCCTCTCCAGCTCAGGCCACCGCTGCCTTCCAGGCACGCTACTCGGACACCTTCCCCACCAAGGTGTGTCTGCAGCTCAAGATCCGCGAAGTCCGTCAGAAGATCATGCAGACGGCCACACCCGGAACCCTCGAGCCCGGAGCGTTAGGAGGGTTAGCTGAAGCCAACCCCGCCCCGTCCCACAGCTCCTCTTTCAATCAATCAGCCCGGGAGGACGAAGGGGCGGAGCAGCAAGGAGACAAAGGCCGGAGCCCCGAGGAGCCGAAAAGCGAATGATCATAAGCTGGAGAGGATGATGAAGCAGAAAAATCAAGGAAAAGAAGAAGAGAGAGGAGTGTGTCATCCCTGCAGAATGTTCATGTATGTGTTGAACCAGTACTGTGAATGGCTCCAACGGGATGCGTTCTACTGGCACTAATCTCCACCAGACCTGGGCAGAGATACATTTGAATATGGTCACAACTATTCAAACTACTCGAGGTGCGCTTGATTCGTCTAATCAGACTTTAGGGAAAAAGAAGCCTCAAAAGTGGACAAATCACTTGCAAGCCCTGATGAGTCAAGTGCTTCTTGGAGTATCGTTTTTTTTTTCCTCTACGTATCCAGAATAATTTCAGTTAACACTTTGCCCAGGTCTGCTCTCAGCACACTTGTACAGTAGTTTGTAGTCTGACACACAAACTCTCTGGCACACACACAAAAACCCTGGTGCATATTTAATCTCCAGCATGCACATGATCCCACATAAACACACACACACACACACACACACACACACACACACACACACACACACCCTTACCAAATCAGACTGTTACTCTTGGTTGGCGGCCCCCAGGAGCAGCCACCAAGGACCATGACACACAAAGGCACTTTGTCACTTATTGTGCAGATGCAGTTTGCTGTTGCCAGCCAGCCAGCCAGCCCTCAGATGCCATTGACTTGACCTCCTTCTCGCCCTTCCACTCCTCAGCACAGTGGTCGGGACACAAACACAACCCCAACGACCTCCACTGATATTCCACAGCCCCTCGATGCTGCAAGACAGACAGCACACATACACACATACAGTACACGCACACACACACACACACACACACACACAGTGCATGGACACATCTGTGCAGTGTGAGCACTTGTACACAAACACAGTCAACCCTGGTCTGACCAAGCCATTGGCCTGCACAGTTTTTAGTGATTGTAGTGAGAAGAGAAACTGGAGGCATATTCGCTCCTGGAAAAAAAAACAAAAACAAAAAGAAGGCAGGAGTTGGGATGTAGTGTGACCAATCTTTGCACCTTCAGTTGTTGCCATTATGAAAGACTGAGTCCTCATTGGCGGGAGCTGATTATATATGTCTGTATGTCCGTTGGGGTCCCCTCCCCGAAAACCTGTGTGAACAGGCACCGTAAAGAGATTATGTAAAAAGACTTTTGGTTGTGAGGCTTTGAAGAATCGACGTTGTTTTGACACTGACCGGCTCCCGACAGCACAGAGAAAAGGCAGAAGAAGAACCCGGATGATGCTCATTGGATGGAAGATTCATATTCCAACTATAGGAAGACAGATAATAATAGCGAATAAGGACAACAACATGGCAAGCTTACCAACAGAGAGAAAAGTTAGGATTTTAACCAAACTTCTATGAATCTCCCAGTGGATATAATGTTGCTTTCTCTTGTTATCGTTGCCGTGGAAATAACCAGTTTTACCGTGGCCTGTTTTTCTCTTGTGGCTCTATTGTGTTTCTTCTCCAGCATAAAAAAAATCACATCAAAAAAAGAAACTCTGGACAAAGACGGGGACAACATCAGTCTGTGCCCCCCCACTTTTAATTGTACCTGGGGCGGTTCCCTCCCCCTCTCCTCCCCTCTTTCCCTCCTCTTCGATTTCTCACCAGACAGAAGTGGGGGAGCAGGGGCGTTTGTCGCTTTGTAAAAACGTTGAAATCAGGTGTTTGCACAATTTGTGCGGCCCTTCTTGCCGCAAGTTAAATCAGGAAAGTATTGTTTTTAGAGATTGTTTTAGTAGAAAAAATAATAACCTTGTTCCGTATGTTATCAGCCACCTTATTCCTCCCCTCTTCCTCCCTGCTTTTCCCCTCCTTCAACTCCTCAGTCCTCTCCTCCCCTTCTTTACCTCCCTCCCTCCCACGACCCCTCAAGTGTTGTTAGAAAGTGCCCTTAAGCACTGGTCCCGGGTCAAGCGCTATGTAGCTCAGGATGGTTCTGGTTAGGGTTAGTTCAGGGAAAGCAGATCCTAGACCAGCCCTGGAGGGCAGTCTCTGGAGCCCTCCCCTCTTCCCTCTCTTCTTGACACTTTATCCTTTCCCGTCAAATGGTGCAATAGGACATTTATTTTTTTGGAAATGGGTGGGTTGTTTTGTTATTTGGGGGGAAGGCTCTGTGCCATAGATATTAAATCCAGTGCAGTCAGTCAGTGAGAGGAATGAGCTGTTGTGATACTGTCTTTAACTATGGTATAAAACAAAACAAAAAAGAATCACACAATTATTGTTATTGTTGAAGAGATAGAGAGTATAACTTACTAAAAGTCAAAGACAATTTTTGAATAGCACTTTTTGGCTCTTTACTTCCTTGGTGAAGAGTGGGGGTAGTTATTATTATGGGTATCTCTTTTATTTCTCTGTATACAGTTGGATGTGTGAAAAACTATATATACCGGTATTTCCATATATGTGCATTTAGGTCTGTGTTTGGGTGTGTGTGTATGTTTTGGCACATGCAGGTAGCATGTTAGCACAACCAACCTCTTGTTTTTTCTCCACACTGCAACATTATCAATAGTATATTTTTCATTGTATTCTACATTCTATATTCTACTCTAGAGACAGTATTTTTATAGTCACCATGACTATTTTGTCCACCATCTTGACTGTTATCAAACCCAGTTGATTCAGGATATATATGAAATATATATTCAGGATATACGATATATAATATACTGTATATGAATACGCAGGTAATAGATGACTATCAATTCACATCTTGTTGGGGTTAGGGCTGTCAAGTGTCCCATCTGCATGCATGTGCAATCACATGCACACGTGCACACACCCACACAGACATATGTGCATACACACACATGTATGTGTGTACACTGTATGATTGTGCTTAAAAATAGACTGTCCTTACTTTGGAGAAGGAATTTTAGGATGAGCGAGGTGAGTGTTATCTCATAAGCAGGCATGTTGACCATGTGCAATATTTCTAAACAACAACAAAAAAACTAAATATTGAAAATATTAAAGTTCTAACACAATGTCCTATGTCCATGAGTTTATTTCACATCCTCGGATTTCTCCAGTGTTTTGAATGTTTCACTCAATTGTATGTCTTATTTAGCAGTCCACATGCAAAAGGTGTCACTTGGATACAGCTTCCTGCAATCTCTGCTTTGACTTTGTTCTTTCCAAAATGGCAGCGGAGACTTGAGAGAACAGCTGATGCAAATTAATCCTCACTTGAACAAATTTGGCTATGGACAAATGACCAGGATCTAGAGACACAGTCACCTTAACCTACCAGGCAAGTCCCTGAAATCCCTGGAACACACAGTGTGTACTTTTCCAACTAATTTTCCAACTCCTGCAACTGCCTTTATCAAGAATCTCAGTGTTCAGAGTGCTTATTGGATTAGAGTAGCCTTTCAGATTCAGGTCATATCGGGTGAGAGGGGGGTTAAGGTAAGGACCGGAGCAGAGAGCCTTCCATATCTGCAAAAACACTCTGTGGAAAGCTAGAAGTTACGACAGCCTTCAAAACAAATAAGCCCAGAGGCCTATACTAGCCCTTATTTAAAGTGAGAGTAGGCAGAATGTTTTTGGCATCATTGGGCTAAAAATCCCATTATAACCTTTCAGCATATTGTAATTCAAATGTTCTGGGAGAAAACTAGACTTCTGCACCTCCTCATGTCCTCATGTTTTCAGGCTTTAGAGAATCTAGTCCAATAGACTGGCCAATCACAGGTCATGTCAAAAAGAGAGTGTTCCTACTAGCTGTTCATTCAACAGAGGCAGCAGTCGATCACTCGCAAACTTTGATCAAATGGTCAAAGTAGGCAGCGATGATCAAATCTGAATCAACATTTTGTTACTGTAATGCCTATGTCTCGGTTAATATGCTTTCAGGAACATCTTGTTTGGCTGTAAAATGATAATGTATGCTCTGGCTGGTGGGCGGTTCTTGGTGTTTCCTCAACTTATCTCAACAAGGCTGTTGTGTCACAAACTTTCTCCTTTTACAGCTGAACAGTAACTTCAAGATGTTTCTGAAAACATTTGAGGAGAGAAATAGTCATCGCATTAACAGAATATTAATTCATATTTGATCAGATCAGACTCCTGCTCTGATTGGTCGTTTGCCTCTTGTTTGTGAAAGCCTGCAGATGCCATTAGGAGCATCGGAGGACACAGAGACACATGATTGTTTTCAGATTACTTGTCTCACGCACTGCTGTCAGGATATAGTGACCGTTTTACATGTCACATAACCTGAGCTGTTTAGTTCCTGGTTGCAACATGAGGAGTATGGCTGCATCAAAGCTCCCAAACAGAACGTCAGTAAAGTATGTTAATATAAAGATAGGGCAAAGATTTTTGGTACACATCATATTTAAGTTGTCTTGTACTGATATATGCATTGGTAATTACTCAGTTTTGTTCAGTGTGGTCATAGAATGAGTAAAAATGTTGATGACAAAAATAGTGCCTGGCAGATTAACACAGGTCTACACATCATACATGGACATAGTTTTTGTTCTACTTAAATTTCTACTCTTTCTTTCGTTCTTTCTTTCATTTTCAGACATATAGTGTCAAGTGAGAGAGAGTGGATGAAGACCTGGCATTTAACTGGAATGACACTTACCAGAATATTTCAATGTGATGGCATTTTTCCTTAAAAGAGTGATTTTCCACTGATTTTCAAAGAGTTTCATATTTGACGCAAGGGGATTTGAAAATAAGGCTTGCGGCAGCCTGATCACTTCAAAACCAATAACCCCAGAGGGCTTTACCAGTCCATGCTTGAGTATGTTGTTTGACCCATGCACAACATGAGCACATCACTGATTACATTGAATAAGTTATGTAAAAACCTTCAGTTCAAGGCAAATCTAGTTAAACAATATCAAAAAATACCTAGTGGTATTTTTGCAAAACATATTTTTTTTCCCATCTGCGTTATTATTGTTGATTTTACAAGCAGTAAAAGTACCAATTATGAGATTTCAAAATTAGGTCACAAAGTCCTTCATGGGCCAGCTACACTAATCTGTAATGTAAAAATAATCTCTGTACTGTTAAGATAAACTGGTGTGTAATTTGCCAGTAACATGCTAAATTCTGTGATTTTTATCTGAATACTAAAATGTTAAGACTTTTATTTGTGATGGCTATATGTGTACAGTATATGCTACTGTGAGTGTTGCTCTTTCCTTGGCCTACATCCACTGTTAAGTCATTTCAAATTTGTAGTTCTTTTGATTATAGAAAGCCAGTGCAGCAAACCTGGGCAACAGCTTCTTCGAACTTCATCTCCCAGGTGGCATTGCGAGCGGTCTGTTTCTAGGTGTCTAGCAACAGCTATCAGCCCAGACAGCCGGCGGCAACGGGAGCGGTATTTCTCGGTGTGTCTTTCCACGATTATTGGCCGCCGGGTATTCAAAATTAATAGACACTTGGCTGAAAATAGTGAAAAAACAACCCTGACCCCTGCACAGAGATATGAGCGGCAGCGGGCGGCCCAGGACCAGCTCGTTTGCTGAGCCGCCAGGTGTTCCAGGAACCGCAGCTGCGTCCACCGGATCAGCCGCTGCCGTGGGGAGCAGCACAGGAAAGTCCGGGGTCCCACAGGCCTCCGGCAGCAGCTCGTCGGGATGCTCGAACCTCAAGCTTGCCAGTAAGTTTTAATTAGCTACAAGCGCCATGTCGGAGTCTGTATATACAACTAATTATATTCTGTGTTTTTAACCTCAAAAATACGAGCCTGTTTTATGTGTCACAAGCCGGAGGAAAGTCGTTATTGCTCCGGTAGGGACAACCAACTTGCTAGCATGCTAACTAGCTAGCCTGCTAACGTTAGCCACTTGTTTTGCATGTTACTAGTTCACCGACCGGCCGATGGATGTATGTAACGTTATTCAACCCCACTGTTGTCAAACTAAGCAGCTGGCTGGTCATCACTATAACCCAGCGTTGCGTCAGCTACATTTACGAATAATCTGACTGATTAATGTTAAATTACAAACTGATCTGTTTTATTTCAGTGTGGTCAATGTGAGTGAGCAGTAAAACGGGGCTCTGTTGTTCTTTGTGGTCAAGCTAGACTCAAACACCCGAGCTTGAGTTCAGCATCCAGGGATCTTTTTGTGGGTGTCGTTGGGAGTGCGGCATCAGCTATCAGCCTGGCTCGACTGTAGAAGGGTCAGGGCGGAAAGTTGCCTTTTCACCAAGGTCACCTGTGGGGCAAAGGCGTAGCAGCAGGTGGCCGACGCCTGGAGGATGCAAGTGATGCATATCCAGCACAAGAGCTGGGCTGTCTGCTGGGATGCCAAGGAGCTGGTTTCCTCTGTCTGAGATGGAGTTATACCATGCCTCTTTGTCACCATAGTGACATGTGTAAGCAGAGATCTGTGTGGTTGTGTGTGTGCTTGCATGTGTTAATCCAAACCTTTATCATCCATTAGCGGGCAGTGGTGTGTGACTTTGATATTAGAGCCCAAATGGGTGGTCATCTGTTGTTCAAAACAGTGAGACCCTTGCTTTCTCACTCTTCCTCCCTCAGCAACACTGCCTGAGGCCCTTAAAGTCCCAAATGTTCCCTTCAGCTGGTAAAGATGATTGATGGATGGTTGTCAGGTTTGGGAGACCTGGAGGCTATTTCAAAAGTTAGGATTAACCCAGTTGGCCAGATATTTGTCAGGGAATATGATGTGATATGACATTTAGAATTACTGGTAAAATTAAACTTGGACATGGAGCATTAAGGATGTTGTGTTGCCATACCAACCAGTGATATGTCATTATGAACAACAGTGGTGGATGTTTGATGGTGGATTATTAAAGGTTTCCATCAAGTATTCCTGTTTTTATAAAATATTGTTCATACTGTAATTCCTCCAGAATGTGGTATCTTGGTACTTCTACTTTGAAAGTGAGCTTTGGGGACTAAACTGGTTTACACAATGTGAACCTAAACAAAAAGATAAAAATATTGATCGGCCACTTGATGGGCAAGAGTGGGAGGTAGATTAAGTTATATGTTTATTACCTACCTCCTTACTTGTTGAAGTAGTTTTTAGCAATGGATAGACCTTGTAGATATACAGTGTTTGATACCTTATAGCAGCTGGTGCAAATGTCCCAGGAGAAACTAACAAGCCCAGATATGAAGTGTCAAGTGAGAGAGAATGGATGAAGACCTGGCATTTAACTGGAATGACACTTACCAGAATATTTCAATGTGATGGCATTTTTCCTTAAAGGAGTGATTTTCCACTCAGTTTTTGTTTCATATTTGACGCAAGGGTATTTGAAAATAAGGCTTGCGGCAGTAAATCAGAAAACCTTCCCACATCTCAGTATAATTACCACGTCTGCTGTGACAGTGTCCAAGCAGTTGTTCCATTATTCACTGTCTGTGGAGCAGCTCCAGGATTTGTCTCTGGATGACGTCGTCACTACACACGGTCTCTTCACTGTCCCGCTTAATGAGAAATGTCCAAATTCACAAATTAAATTGAGCTGTAAAATATTTTTAAAATTGGTGGATTTTCAGCATCAGTATGGTTATCTCGTTGGGAAACACTATAGAGACAGTTATATGATAAAAGAATACCAACAGAGGGATGGTGGCAGAGTCTGAAATGAACTTTTTTTTACTGTCTGCCACTGTGGCAGGCAACAGGTTTTTTTTATCTGCCACTCAGAAATTTTATCTGCCAGTTTTTAAATATATACGCTAAATGAAAACATCATATGTATAGTAAATTGTGAGACTGTGTATAAAATATGAACATAATCTCTGTGATGTCATCCATGGGTTTCTGTGGTGAAAAATCGAAGCTCAAATTGGGCAGCCCTTGGCTACTCCAGTCATCTCCATCTTGGCAGTGACCATTCCCGTCAGGGTTGGAAATTTTTTGTCCACCTGTCACTGTGGCTGGTAGATACCAAAATCTACCAGCCACTCAATACATTATTATTGTTTTTGGGCTGGTGAGCGAAGCAAATCCAGCAGCCACTAGTATATTTTACCAACATATGGTTGGTGGCGGGTGCTAAATACCAACACTGATTCCAGGTAACCCAAAAATGGGCAGAGGTGGAGTGTGGATGGAGCTGAGGCAGCCTGAATCCTGGTTGCTGAACATGCTCACCTGGCTAAAACGACCAAGCTAGCTAGCTAAGGCTAAGAAGCTAGGCTGAGTGCTAATTATGTATTATAAGCTGTGTAGAGCTACTGTCAGCAAGTTAAACAGGTTGTAACTTCCTCTCTATCTATTTTATATGACTGAAAACACCTTCTTCAAACAACTGGATTATTCAAGTTTCTCACCAAAAACTACATTTTGGCACAGTTTTGGACACAGAGCAAAGAGACAGTACTCAGCAGTCCTGCTAGCTTGTCGCTCTCGCTACCAATATCAGCTGCTCTGATTCAACAATTTTGATCTGAAAATACATGCATGTAGGCTGAATTTCATCAGTGGCATTGATCTGTCAGGAGATACAGTGACTTAATGTTAAACCAAGTAATATTAGGAGAACTATAACTAATTATAGTCTGCTAGCTGCAAGGCTAATTCATGCAGTTTAAAATGCCATAGGCATGCAGGAAGCACAGAGCAGAGTATTGTGGTGACAGGGACGGCCCACATTTCCCATCATGCCTGCCTAGTTCAGAGTGTTGGAGTGAGTAGTTTAAGTTTGCTGTCCCAAACAAGCTGAAACACCGTGTAAGGATGTTATGATAATGATAATCGTTTGACTGTTAACCGGCATTTTCTGATTAACACCAATGGTTAAAAGAAATATTAATAATTAATTAAAAAGCTCAGCAAAGCTCGAAGGAGCGGCTCATCACTTTAAGAAATGAGAAAAGCTAATCCATCTTAAAGGCCTACCTTAAGAGAGTCTGAGCCAGAGTTACAGATGCAGGAAGTTGACTCGGGTCTCCAGGAAGAGCGCTGGTTGTTGATCCCAACATGGCCGTAGTGGCAAAATGGTGGCACTGCAACTTCTGTGTTCGTCACATGATGCCATTGGGCCAAAAAAGACTTTTTCTCATAGACTTAGACTGAGAAAAAGACGTCTGTAACTCAGTGGATGATTATTTTTGAGGTGAATCAACTCCCTAGTGTGAACACTCTAATAGCCCTTATTTAAACCATTAGGTATTAAAAATTGTAAAACACACTAATAGCAGAATCCAGAGTAATTTCCTTCCTCTGTTTATATTTATGGAGACCCAGACAGTGACGGAAGTTGCCTTGAAGTTGGGACCCCGTGACTGAGTCATGTGACCAAGTGGATGCTACTGTGCATATGAACAGGGCATATATGCGTATGAACGGGGCCCTGCCTCCAACACGGTATCCAGTTCTCTTAATACATCTGTGGCAGAGCACAGAGCAAAGGAGTTTTAGTCTCGTAGCATTTATTCACTGACCAGTAAACTGTACACACACCGTTTGCTACAGCTACGTTCACAGCTGTAACGCCACCAACAAACCCACACTCACCACCGCCACACTCAAACGGTCTATCGGAAACTCGTTGAGGTTGCGCCGCGCTGACAGACTGTATGTGTATGGCAGGAAGCCACCGGCAATGCTAAAGCTGCTGAGATAGGGCAACACACACACTGTTTGTCGGACAGTTGCTATCTAACATTAGTGTAGCAGCTAGCAAGTTAGACTAAATGTGTGGTGGAGAGTTAATATGAAAGTGGCTTGTCTGCAACACTGCATGCAGCACTATGGCTGTTACAGTAACTCTCCTGATGAGTAAACTGTTGACGCTATTGTCTGTTGTGCTCATATACTGCAGCTGGTGCACAGCTGCATATGAGGCACTAATCTTTTCGGTTAATGGTTCATAATCGGTTAATGAGGGTCGGTTATTGGTTAGAAAAATAGCAAAATTAGCATCCCTGACTCTGTGTGCATGGTGTTACATTGTTGTGCATGCGTCATGCAATAGACAAGGAACAACTAGGAACCGATTCTTGATTCTGATCCCTAGTGTTTTCCCTGTCTGCCCAAGTGGTGGATGACCTGATGATTTTACCTGCCACTGCCAATAATTTACCCACATTTGGCAGATGGAGGGTGCTAATTTCAGATCCTGGATGGTAGTATTACAAGATTGTCGTGTATGTACCTTTTGGTTAATTTGAAATAGGTTATGAGGCCGATTGTGTATTTTTTTCATCCCGTTTATTTTTCACACTAGAAATCAAGACCCATGGAAAGAGGCTGGGACACAGCGGACAGGAATATGAGGTATAACACGTGCAGTGTAGCTGAAGCTGCGGTCGTGCGCTGGTATTGGCTCAGTTTTGGCGAGAGCAGACCAGATTTTACTGCGTATGCGTTGTAACGCCAAAGATACTACCCGTTGATGACTCGTGACCCAGCCTTCTTCCTTCTCAAACCTCTCTGTTGGCAGAGACATGGATGAAGTGCAGAGTACAACTGTGATTCGATTAAGTAAATGGCAAGTGGCGACAGGTAGAGGATCCACCAGCGTCGTTTCGCTCTGCTGTGTAAGAACATTACGGATTTGGTGTTACGTATGACAGTGACGGCGAAAAAAGTGGTGGATAAAACGTCAACTGTGTGAAAGCACTGTGCAACACGTGTGGCTTATGCTAGCGGCAATACTTCTAATATGATGTGCTACCATGGACACACCGGAGTGATGTCTCTGTAAATGATTCAAGGAGGAGAGTCAAGGAGGAAAGAGCAATGATTTGGGTACTTGAGCTTATGGACGATGGATTGTGAAAGAAGTGTCCAACACAGACCATGTGGCTCTGACTACAGAAGGATGGACATCCAGGCTGAATGTGGACAAACTCATCTTCCAACCGAACGGTCCCACCCCTAGAAAGACATAATCATGATCCACTGGGATGCGGATGATGTTTTGATTCTGTTTTTGTGGTAGACTGTCACATGAGCACAATAACTAAAATGATGGATACTTGATAGAAACCTCACACTTCCACCAGAGGTTCTCCCTGTAGAGTTGATGGCCTGGTTTGATTTTTGGAAGATCTTGCTGCATTAAACTGCATATTAATAAGGTAAACTTTTGAAGCTACTTTGCTTTAAGATATAGAGTTAATGTAAGCACAACATGTTTTTGTGTTTGAAGACATTAGTGGAAATCTGCTGGTAAATGCATTAATCAAAATAGTTTGTATATTTCATATTTTTGTATTGTGATTATGATGAGACAGTGTGTATTTCGTCTTTCACCTTTACCTGTTTTAAGTGACAGGCTGCAGTGTCAAACCTGTCTAGAACTGATCTGCTGTTAGACTTTAAAACATCAAATAAATAGGTATGTGACAAAGTTAGAAAAATTGCATGTTTTAAGGGATTGTTTCTTCCTGGAGACCAGAGTTTCCTTCTGTGAATATCAGCTGAATGACAGGAAGCAGAGTGTCACACAAACACTGAGCTCAGACACAATGAAACAGTGATAAAAGTGACAAAGCCAGAGCAAGGTATTGCCTTTATTATGATAAATTACAGACGTCAGGAAAGTTTCAGGCCTGTGCACTAAGTTGTTTTTCGATCTGTAAAAAAATGAGTGGCAGCAGGAAAAGAGCCCTGATGTCTCCGGCTGCACACAGTGATGCATCAGCAAGAAAAATGTAAGAGGAGGAGCAACGTGGACAGTTGGCTTAACTGTATCCTTTAACCGTCTGTCCTACTTTTAACCTGGAGCCCAGTGTGAGTGTGTATTCATGAACTCAGTCATTGAGTTAAGAGAACCCAGTGACCCGGTCACTCTGCAGGCCTCCCAGTTTCAGCTGTAACAGATATCACCAGCATGCCTATTGAATGACCACTACACTTTAGTGGCTGAGGATAGTTTACTATGTGTGCGTGGATATGGACGTACAAGAGCACCAGGACATGCCGTTCTGGCTGTAATAGGGCCATATCAGTTAGTTCATTGTTTTGTTTGGTAAACAGTGCATTAAGTATGTAGAGACATGGTCAGGGTGACAGTGATATAACACAGTGACAGCTAGATGGTAAAATGCTGCTCCATTATTGAAGTAGCATCGATCAGCAGAGACAAATCAAATCTGCATCAACCGGTTATAAATATAAATTCTTTTAGTACTACTGTATTGAAATTATAGGTGGCAGGGTGAGCAGAAAAAACTGGAATTAATCATAATTTCTATGCTTTCAAATCAGTTAATCTTTTTCTCTTTAAGTGACATTTCAAACTCTCTGATCAGCAAAACAAAGCACAACAAAAAACAGCTTTTAAGCTCTCCTGATTCCCATAACTTCCACTGTTCATATGAATTACTCTAACATCTTGCAGCAATTACATCGTAACTGCCAGGTCGCGTCTGCCACTATGATAACAACTTCAAATGTTTTGGTGTTCAAATGTTTCAAAAGCAAAATTTAAGCTGCAAACATTTTCTTAAGAAAAATTAGCCATTTCTAGTTAGAGTTTTACCTTTTGGACTTTGTGAATTTCTAAACCTGCTACAGATAGACCAGTAGTCTATTATTTTCCATGTATTTAACTAGCAGAAATGTCAGCAGGGACATGCAACTTAAGTCCAAGACCAGACTCGTGTCTTTCAGATTGAAAAAGTTAGGTAATTTTTGATTGTGGGCTAAGTGGTCTCTCTGATATGTACAGTAAATATCAACACTTATGTTTTCTGGTGCTCCTTAGTCCTATATAGGACGTCTTTCCTTTACACTGGCGACTCTCTTTACAGCCATCTGAAGTCAGCAGGTATCCGTTCCATCTGCAGTCTCTGTAACTATAATGATGTTGCTCACTGTCAAGCCACAGTTGACCCTTCCCAAGTGCCACCCCTTTTGCTCTGTGCTCCAGTTGAGCTGGCTTGAAACCCAGCAGATCTTCAGTCATTTTTCTCATTTCATGTAGGGTTATGTTTAGATATGCTGCGTCTGTTCAAAGGTAACATTTCTATGTAAGTCACAATACATTGGTGCCATAATGGTAGTGTTTCAGAGCACCAGAGTCCAGTTAGAAAACATATTTTACTGCAGCTGCAGGGTCTGACAGTTTGCTCTGCTCAGTCCTGGTTCCTGTTCCCCTGTGCCTGCCTGCCATCCCTCCAGCGGGCCCAGTGATACGGCCTGGGCCTCTAGCAGTTTGATGTCAGTGTTGGCTGTTTGCGGGCACCGGTGGAGCAGCGAGGCAAAGTTCTGGTCCTAGCCAGAGGAGGAGCTGCTGCTGCCAGGCACAGAGCTCTCCCCACCTCCCGCTGGACCTCCGACCGCAAGTCGCTGCCGGACACCCCGCTGGAGTTTCTGAACCTGCAAGATTTCATCTGATTTCATTCCTTTGTTTATATCATCTCTGCTTCATACCGCCTGGAAGTATGTTGAAGTACTAGCAACAGTAAATGAGGACAACTTAGGATCTGTCAATTGCGTACAAATGAAAGTATGGAAGTTCTTCAGTGTGAGACAATTAGACATAAAGCTCACACTCTGTAAGTCCAAAATAAGCTACAGAGGAACAGCCTTAAAAACATTTGGAGCAACAGTATTAATCAGACACTTATTATATTGTTATTCATTTCCATGATGCTGCTCAGATTAATCACAGTGACGTGATCATGATGCGTTCAAATGTAATCTTGTAAAATGTAGGTTTTGGTGAGAAACTTGGCTAAATGAACTTTTTAACTCTAACTCTAAACAGCTCATAATATATAATTATAACTACTAATGCCACGATTTTTTTAATCAAAGCAGATATTTAAATAAAAATACAATAATTTATTTCCTAATCATTTCAGTTGTGTGTTAACCACCATAGATGACAATAACAATGTAAAAGGATAACATTTAGAGTTTTAGGTGTTTTAGGGGGAACGTAGCACTACATGGAAGTGAAAGCAGCATGATCGTGATGTCAAAAATAATCATTATTATCATTTTGGCTATAATTGTGCAGCCCTTCGAGTGAATGGGTGAATGTTGACGTGGCGCTATAGTTCATGGATTTATTTCAGCTATTTTTGGGAAGACAAACCATAACGGTTTTGGTGAGTTTTATTTTGTTTCTGTCAGGTTTGAATTTGATTTTTTTTTTTTTTTTATAAGTCGTGAAAGTAGTGAATGTGACAAGCCATGACTGTCACAGCCTTTAACGCACCCCCCCTGTACTATAATAATGCCCTCTTTCTGATCCCACCTTGTACCCAAGATCAACCAGTGCAGTGTGTTGCCAAAGGAAAGGGTTACAAAATAATCCTGGTATGAAAGGCTGTTATCACTTAAAACAGTTTATCAGGACAGAGAAAGTGGTTAGCCTATTTTTGGGTTCTCTCTCAGTTTAATTAGTCACAGTGTATTGAATGTGAACTCTGCTGTTCCTCTCTACTTCCTTGGAGGCTTCTCTAAGTTGACATCCATTCACTAGGCTGTCATTAACCTAAATATTCAGATGGACAGCGGAGAGGCGGCCCAGATGTTAAGGCTGACTGTAGGGTTGAATGTCAGGGGCTGTTGTTTTGGTTGTGTTATGAAGCCGTTTCATATCATAACCTCTTGTAGAAAAGAGGCAGAGGGACCACAGCCCACTTAAATGTCTTTTATAACTTCACAAGTTTTAGCACAATGAAGCAATTAGCAGATTACCTGCTATTACTGCTCTGAATCATAACACTATATTCTTATATCCTCTGGCCTCATATTGACCCTGTTCCTGCTTGTTTCCTAGGAGACAGCGGGAAGGTGACGACAGTCGTGGCCACACCAGGTCAGGGACCGGACCGCCCACAGGAAGTCTCTTACACTGACATCAAGGTGAGCAAGGAAGGAAAACCACGACCTCACAGTTTATATGTAGAAGTACAACTTTATCGCCTCATCTACTACTGTAACTAAGACTTTTATCACCTCATTACACACAATGACTGCAATATCTGACTGAAGTTGATAAGGTTATTGATCAGTACCAGTGGCTCCATAATCACTTTGCCACGTGCTGAGATTTATGGATTTCAGTGCTGACTTTATAGCCTACTTTCTGTAAGCTATCTTGTCTCTGATCTGAAAATGTGACATAATTGTGTCAGTTGGAGGCCGATGAAATTACATGGGATGAGATTGCTTTTGCTTTGAACCGCAGATTTGTTCTTACCTTTTGCAGGTCCTTCTGGTGGTTTCCTTTTATCACTTCTAAGATTACTTAATGCCTCTGTAATAGTATGCAAACATACATTTATCACACTTTTTATCTCAAAGTTAATCGTCTAATTATACTGGCTTATCAGAAATATTGACATTTGGCCGATGTCTGCTGCAGTTGAAGGTTATCAAAGTGTCATACAGTATAAAATTTGGATGATTATTATATCCAAATTTTCTTTGTCTTTCGTTATTTCTCATGCAGATTACCATCTAATTGACATTTGTATATTTATTACATAAATATAAAGTAATGAAATAGACATCTTCGCTTTTTGCTTGCCCTCTGCCAAGTCTGCTGCCTTCTCCCTCTCCCGAGGTCAGGCTTGGCTAGTTTTCGGCCAACTTTTTGTCACTGGAGCTTTGACGCTGCATGCAGGTGAACGACACCCCTTTGCTGGGGCTCCTGGCTCATCCCGTGAGCGGTATGTTGGGAGGCAGGCACCGTTCATCTGCATATGTACTGCCTATGCTGCAGTACCGCAGAACCAGTCGGGTGTGACCAGGCATTATCAATACACTTGATGAGGGTGGCTTCTTTCGTTTTCCCGTCATGATTTCAATGCGTCACATATCCAGCTGGAGACAGATGGGTTACTGCGAGGCAAAGTGAGAGTGGCAGTAATGTTAAAAAAAAAAAAAAAGTAATTAATGTTGGCCTACCGTAGTTTTAAAGGTTTTAACATTTTTATGTCGACGAATATTTTTTTAAAGTCATACATCCGCAGAGCTTTTAGAAAGGTGCCGAAAAAAATATGGCTTTTCCTGAAAAAATGATTATGACTGTGAATTAATCATTTAAAAAATCTTGGTGGGTCCAAAATGAATTGTTTCTCTGTGGAAGATATCGGACGTTTGGTTCCCACTTCTAACACAGCTTGAATGCTTTGAAACTTCGACTGTTGCCATGGTAATCAACCTCCAAATCAGTATTAGATGCTTCATTGCTTTGTATGTTTTTTAAGTATGTAAAAATAATGTATACATCGCAAAATAGTCAATGAAATCAGGATTGATCCCACATTACTCATTATTCATATTCAACATTTCCAACAGTCAACAGTACTTACTATTATTATTATTATTAAATTACTATTAGTAATTTTCAGACAGATATCACTGATGTATAGAGGTCTGTGTATGTGTACAGTGGGGAGATGGAGACAAAATATATCAGCCTGCTGCACCACGAAGCTTCAAATACCTTTGAATATTTCTCACTGAAGTTTCAAAGCCCAAAAAATGTTATTCCGGACAGCCCTAGGCATCAGTTAGTCTGGAAAAAAGGATAAATAGCTGAGATTGAGGGTATGTACCTGGCAATGACTTGTTTTGAAGTGAATGCAGTGGAAAAGCGGGAGGGAGAATACAACATCTTGTGGCTGAATGTTAGTAGCACCTGTAAAATGTTTCTGCATAGGTTGTCATGTATGAAAAGACCGAAAATGAACACTGTAAGTGGACTACTTGTTTACTATAAGTTCATTATTTAAATAACAGCATTTGTATAGCAATGATTCTGTGTTAGTATAAACCAGTCTGTGATGTGCACTGGTGAACAAAGGAAGGATGGACTCTTCCCCCAAAACCAATATCACAATTTGCTGTTGACCTACTTAAAACTGGTTGTTGCACCAGTTGAGATGCTGAAAATGAACATAAATTGGAAAGTTGTGAAAGAGGTTATTTGAAATCCTGAACTACAGTTTAACCCTCTGTTGTTGTAGCTGGACTGATACTAGGGTTGCTAATTTTGAACATTTTTTTAATTGATAATAACCGACCCTCGTTGATTATTAACCATTAACTGATAAGATTTGTGCTTCACATGCATCGGAGCACAGTTTATGAGTACAACTGAGCCCCCACTTCACCTGTCGGGAGCGTTACTGTAGCAGCCATGGTGCTGTGTGTAGTTTACTTTCCCATCAACTCTCCACCGTACATGTAGTTTAACCTGCTATCTGCTAAACTAAAGTTTAGATAACGATTGTCCGACAAACAGTGTGTGTGTTTGCGCTATGTCAGCAGCTCTAGCATTGCCGGTGGTAACTTCAGCGAGTTTCCGACACACCGTGTGTGTGTGGCGGCAGTGAGTGTGGGGTTGTTGGTGACGTTATAGCTGTGAACGTAGCTATGTGTACAGTTTCTTTGTCAGTGAAAAAATGCTACGAGACAACAACTCCGGCTCAGACACTCTTAAGGTGGACTGATAAGGTGGTTTGTCCTTTAAGTGATGAGCCACTCCTCTGAGTTTTGCTCAGCTTTAATTATTAATATCTTTTAAACATTTAACCGATAACGCTAACCAGTTAAAATGTTTCATTTCAGTTAACAATTGAATGGTTGATTGTTAACGTCCCTGACACTGATGAGCTTAAGTTGTACTGTATATCAGCAGTCAGAAACAAGAGCCTTATACTGTAAGTCCTGTGTATATTGTATTTCACCTGATGAGCTCTCATTGATTTCTTCCGTCCAGCATCTGACTGTTTTCTCTTTCTCTTTCAACCTCACAGGTGATTGGCAATGGATCGTTTGGTGTGGTGTACCAAGCTCGCCTCATCGACAGCCAAGAGATGGTGGCCATTAAGAAGGTTCTGCAGGACAAGAGGTTCAAGGTAATATCGTAACTTCTCCACATATTCTCTTCTTCTCGTAGTTATCGGTTCTTTGCTCAGACATTGTCTCCCAAATGTTTTATTTAGTTTTCAGTGTCAGACTATAATTCTTAAAATACTAAGGTAGGTTGTGATATAAACATGTTATTTCTTGGTTTTCTTTATTTTCCACCTTCACTCGTGTTTTCTCGTCTTTGTAGAATCGGGAACTACAGATCATGAGGAAGCTGGACCACTGCAACATAGTCAGACTACGTTACTTCTTCTACTCCAGTGGAGAGAAGGTACAGCTTATGTTTTTTAGGGCTGTCAAAAATGAATCTCAAATTTATCTATTTGTTTTGCTGTTCAAAATGAACTTTAAAGGTAGATACTCTTGTCAACATGGGAGTGGACAAAATGCTCGCTTTATGCAAATGTATGTATATATTTATTATTGAAGATCAATTAATAATACAAAACAAAAACAATTATAGTCCAGAAACCCTCACAGGTTCTGCATTTAGCATAAAAAATATGCTCAAATCATAACATGGCAAACTGCAGCCCAACAGGCAACAACAGCTGTCCAGGGTTCACCCTGGACAGCTCGCCAGTCCATCGCAGGGCACATAGACACAGACAACATAGAGACAGACAACCATTCATGCTCACATCCACAATTTAGAGTCATCAATTAACCTGAACTGCATGTCATTGAACTGTGGGAGGAAGCCGGAGAACCTGGAGAAAACCCACGCTAACACGGGGAGAACATGCAGACTCTACACAGAAGGGCCCCAAGCCGGATTCTAACCTGCAACCCTCTTGCTGTGAGGCAACAGTGCTATTTTATGACTAGTCTTTTTAAATTTAGAAGACTCCAGGATTTTGAGCCAATAAGGAGATATGATTGTCTTTTGTACTAGTCAAATTACCAGAACAAACAGTTCAATGACCCTTCTACTCCTGTTTTATTTCTATGGCAGAAACAATCAAAGTATTTTGTTTCTTTCTCAAACTTTTATGTTGCTGGGTAAATTCATAAGAAACATCTTGTAAACAGACTGCAGATGAATCGAATTTTGAATTAAAGCCTGACTGTGATGGTGTTACACGTCTATTAAAAGCCAAATGGCCGTGCACCTCTGAAGATCTCCCAAATATTTGCTGAATATGACCCAGCTGAGTGTCTTTGGACATCTTTTTGTATTTATTAACCATAATAAAACTGTACCTTCAGCGTCATCTTTTTTTTTTTTTCCACAGAGAAAGTAATGATGCAGAGCGCTGCTATGCGGCCACATTACAACTTAAACATCTGTAGATACATACTCCATAAATGACTTTGCAAGCATTGTTGTTTTTCCCTAAATCAATCAATCAATAAATCAATTGAATTGAATTTCCCCACTGTGGGACTAATAAAGGAATATCTTATCTTAATAAAATAAATTCATAAAAAAATCAATAAAAAAAAATCTGATCCATTAACTTGCAATTTTATTAGCCAATTTAATTTTTTCTGTCACAGAAAAACATTACTGAACTAGTTGTTGTGATGTTTAAAGACTGACATCAATCTTCTCTTTACGCTGCTGAAGAATTTGCGGATCTTCCGACACCGCTTCGTCTTTTTCTTGACGTCACCGACATGGTCAGATCCGACGGTGACTGCAGCTCCGTCATCGTGGGTGTTACAGACAGCTGACACACAGCCAGCATCTGCATTGGCACCGCAGGAAGCCACAACAGGCCCTTTTGTAGTGGGAGTCACAGCGCCTCTGACTCCATCACGGAGGCCATTGACCAGTAAAACTCTGATTCTCATGCCATCGCTGTGTAAGATCACATCACCGACGCAGATCTCAGCATCTGCATCCTCACATGGCGCTCTCTTTAAGTCAGTCGTGGGAGCTCCGGGGTCTGACTTTTCGTCAATGGAGTTATCAGTGACTGAGAGTCCGTCACTTGGGTTTGCAGTCTGGTCATGTCTGAGCTCATCTGTGTCAGTGTTAGAAGAATGTAATTCTCTCTTAATCTGATCCAGGTACATGAACTTCATGAGGCATCCCACACTCCCTGTATGCGCGAGGCTGTATGACTGACACTCTCTTCAGCTGGCTCACTGTACAGGCCAAACCAAAGTCAATTAGCTTCTGCTTGACAGGATTGTCCTTTCGATTGACAAACATTACATTGCCAGGTTTCAAGTCTGTGTGAACAATGCCAATTCTCTCCAGGGCTTCCAATGCTACGAGTAGCTGGTAGATCATGGGGCGAATTTCATTAAGCTCTAGAGGTTTGAATTTCCTCTAGTGCATCATGCCCCAGTTTCAGTGCAATCGCATTTCATTGTATCCATCCATCCATCTTCATGCTGCGGGGGGGTTTCGTTTTATTTTTAGATTAAAAATTTAAGAACAATTTGACTTGTTAAGCCACAGCCTTGGCAGGCAGTTTGTTATATGTATTCCTCTAACATTGGTGTCTATAACAATGGGCAGGGCTTACAAACTTATATTAAATCATACATATTTTAACACAATGATCTGTCTCTGTCATGTGCTGCACAGAAAGATGAAGTATATCTGAACCTGGTGCTGGACTTTGTCCCTGAGACGGTCTACAGGGTTGCCAGGCATTTTAACAAGGCCAAGAGCATCATTCCTATCATATATGTGAAGGTAATTTTCTGCTTTTTCCCTACCAAAACATTTCTGTGTGTTGTCTAAGACATATAATATTCATGCAAGTCTTTGGAATTTGTTGTTCATAAACATCTCACAAGAGGGCATCTTTTTGAAACTAACTCAGTAATACAAAGCACCATATTGTTGGCATTTTATTGTCATTGTTGTTTGTTTCCATCTCAACAGCTTATCTTAAGTTCTTATGTTGTAACCTCCTCAGGTGTACATGTACCAGTTGTTTCGCAGTCTTGCGTACATCCATTCCCAGGGCGTGTGTCACAGAGACATCAAGCCCCAAAACCTGCTTGTGGACCCAGAAACAGCCATCCTCAAGCTGTGTGACTTTGGCAGGTGAGCCGCAAGAAGGATTTTGACAACAGTAGAATTAAGAGATGTAGCATGTTTTCTGTGCAGAAAGAACAGAATTAATCTGATCTGTATCTATTCTGACACTGCAGATAGTGTGTGAAAGTACACACTGAATTACCCATTTCAAACAGCCAGTGGCAGTATGGGACCTACATCTTAGTCCTGACCAAGTTTGTTGTCCGCATTGGACCCTAGGGTTAGGCCCAGTGTTAAATTATTCAAACCTGACTGATATTAAAGCTGCTGTCGGAAGCTTAGAGCAAATATGATTAAAAGTCAAAACTGTCATTTTATCCTGACAGTAGTGCATGAGACAGATAATCTTTGAAAAAATCAGATTCCTCTGCTTCCTCCTAGAGCTCCTAATGGCATTTACAATATTCCTCCACGCCCAAAGAACAACAATCAGTCAGAGCTGTGGAATCTCTAACGCAGCTGTCAATCACTGCTCATGATATTTCTGATTGGAGTTCAGGTGTTTTGCGAGCAGTGATTGACAGAAGCTTCTCAGCTCTGATTGGTTGTTTTGGTTTTGACTCCAGTCTACATAGTGTTGCTGAAGTAGGATCCCTTTTAATATGCCAGAACATGTCATAATGACAAATGCAGATTCAGCCGTTTGGCATAAAATTAAACCGGTTTAAAAGAGGAATGAGTAGCACTGACAGCTAGCATTTAAAATGGGTAACAGCAGTCTACATTTAAATAATCAGAACTGTGGCCGTCCGTTCCTCCATTGTGACTCATAGCAGTTAGCGCAAATTTTCTCAGTTTGAGTTACCTTCTAGACAGGACCGCATTAGCCTCTGGGCACCAGCAGTAGTCAGAAGTGCTTCACCGGCTGTGTCTCAAATACTTGCTGGCTTGATAACCAGCTACACACAGACCACAGAGAGATGTGCCAAGACTTCCAGGACAGGTAGAATCTAATGTTAACGTTATCTCTGTTGATCCAGTTTGTTTGCTTGCTTTCATGGCTGCAGAAGGATGTGCCAGTTTGTTTCAAACTGTTGAAACACGCAGTGGAAGGGATCACAGCGCCCAAAACAAAAACAGATGTTCGGTCCATAATGGGAGTTTCAGAGGAGAACATGCTGGCTGTAGCATTTGGTGTCGGAGAAGTCAGTATTTCAACATTTTAGGATAAAATAAAATATATATCATATTGGTCCTTTAAGCTTTTACGCCGGACTGGACTGAAAAAAAAAACAGCAGTCAACCTAACTCCAATGAAGTAGGTTAAAAACCTTGTGTAGTCTATAGAGGAATAACAAGAAACCCAGAAAACACCTTTCGGTCCTTTGGAACTCAGCCGCTCTTTGCTGCAATCTTTATAGTTTCATTTGATTTCTTGTGTTTCCCCAGCGCCAAGCAGCTGGTCCGTGGTGAACCCAACGTGTCGTATATCTGCTCACGGTATTATCGCGCCCCTGAGCTCATTTTTGGTGCCACAGACTACACGGCAAATATTGACATCTGGTCAGCAGGCTGCGTACTGGCTGAGCTGCTGCTCGGACAACCCATATTCCCCGGTGACAGTGGCGTGGACCAGCTTGTAGAGATTATCAAGGTGAGTGTGTTTATTAAGTCGAAGGGCCACTTGTCATTCCTCTTTCCAGTGGAGATTATCATAGTAGGATATTAACTTTGTATTTGTATGTGCTCATCCATTATCTTATATTGATGTATTTGTATCATAAAAGACTGCTAGAATAATCACGGTCAATCACACACCTATACGACCGTTGTGTCTGCAGAATACTGCTCATACTCGTACCTCTATTCTCAGGTGCTAGGAACCCCAACAAGGGAACAGATCCGAGAGATGAACCCAAACTACACAGAATTCAAGTTTCCTCAGATCAAAGCTCATCCATGGACCAAGGTAAAGTAAATGCACTGTCTGGCACGTACAATGAATCTATGTATCTACCATGTATGAAAGCTGTTGTTTATTATTATTATTATTTTACTTAGAATTTATATACAGTATATGTATGTCCCAAAAAAGTGACATACAGTACACCAGTTTATCAGAACAAAAGAAGAGAAAAGCTGTGGATGCCTTGATGCCTACGCAGTCTATTTAAATCAGCCAGTTGAAGTGCTTTAGTGCCCTCTTTCTGAAAGTCGATTAACCCTGTGACACCTCGAGAGTACAGAAACAACGTAAAACCAAGAGAAGTGGCCCTTTAACATTTACTACAAACCAGATAGCTTTCTACGCCAACACTTGCATGCAAGTGCTTTTTTTAGATACAGAACTCCACTATAAGGGGTTATTGGTGTATTTTCTGTCTAATGTTCTAATATATTTATAAGACATTTACCATGTTTGCTGAAATAAAATTATGTAAATGGAACATCAGAGTATCATGGTAACCTATTGGAGGTTATCTGCCATCTCTGTTAACAGATTTCCTTTTTTTGGGCCCTTCATATCGGTGTTGCTGGGTGTTTTTTATTATTTAGAAGTTAGTGTGGATGTTGTTTTTGTCAGATTTTCAGGCTCAAACGCTTCTTTGTTCCTCAGGTGTTTAAACCTCGCACCCCTCCAGAGGCCATCGCTCTTTGCTCCCGGCTGCTGGAGTACACGCCGGCCTCACGGTTCTCCCCACTGGAGGCCTGTTCACACGCCTTCTTTGACGAGCTGCGCCAGCCAAACACACGACTGCCCAGCGGGCGGGAACTGCCGATGCTCTTCAACTTCAGTACCACAGGTAGATTCGAGCTTGCTTATCTGACAGTGACAGTTCAAAATTTAAAGTACATACTGTATGTTTCCTCTCACCTGAAATGCTGTTTATCAGTGTAGATTGTTTTGGTGTGAGTTGCTGAAACTCATCAGCAATGTCTCCAGAAATCATGACCCGGTTACAAGATAATCCACAGGCCCTGTTGTGAGAAGTACTACAGAGTACGGTCTAGACCTTCTCTATATGAAAAGCATCTTGAGATAACTTATTTTATGATTTGATGCTATATAAGAATAGATTGAATTGAATTGTGAGCTGTGAACTATTTTCTTTCTACCAAACTACCCCTGAGAACCGAATCACTGCGCAGAAGGAAGTGTGCACCTACTCATGGACGAGAGGCTTATGCTCATGGTGGCGTGAGGTGTGAGTTTCATTGGTGTCCCCTCATCTGAGTTGTAACGCTAGCTGGCCGGGTGGTGCTAGGTGAGCTTGCAGTATCAGTTAGCTTCCCCTCTGTGTAGTGATATGTTTGGCAGAAAGAAAATAGTTCCCAATAGCCAAGTGTCATGTAGTTCCATCATACGGTAGAGAGGGCAGACATCTCTGCAGCTGATACCGCCAGCACACCAAAATAATCTAGACTGACAAATAGCTCTACAGGTAAGAGGACAAATGTGTATTTTTGATATTGAGGTGCAATGTCCATTTTAAAGGCTTCGGTTCTTTGTCTGTTTTATCCAAATAAAGTTGTTTTTTATTAATTAGCAATGAGAAGTCATATTTCCATCTGTTTTGGTTGACAGGTTGTTTAGTTGTGTTGAAGTTATGCTCGATGGATTCATCACCATCTGTTTCGCTAAATGCAACCAGGTGGTGTTTGTTGGTTTGTTTTCGGGCCAAAGCTGCGACCTCAGAGGAGATGCAGTTAATGCAGCGTACACTATCCTGTCGTTGTGATATGCTGTCCTCTGGATATATGACTCACTGACTGGAAACTCCTCTTTCATTTTGTGCAGAGCTGTCCATCCAGCCCCAGCTGAACTCAACCCTCATTCCTCCTCACGCTCGCTCTCATACAGCTGCCTCTGCCCACGGTGGGAAACTCTTATTTTAATGTTATTATTCTATTGTAAATGTTCATGTTATGGTTTGTGGTGGCTGGAGAAAATGTTGAAATCAATATTAACAATCCAGACATCACAAGTAACAATGTAGAATTTTAGATGTATTTATGTACTTACTTTTGGTTAGCTAGGGAGTCAGAGGTGGTATATTTTATGTATTTTAACCAATACACTGTCAAAAGGACTCATTTTGTTTTTGTTCTGACATAATGACAGATAATCAGCTTTTTCCACCTATGTGAAACAGACAACTGTGGATTGCACAGAATAAATCGGCTTGAATTTGTAATTATGATCAGACCCCTTTACATCCTTTCACTATTTACACAGCAAATTATCAGAGATATACTGTACAGCAGATGACGTGACACGAAAGACGTATTTTAAAAAACAGTTAGCAGTTCTGTAACTATACTGTTTTTTTGTTTTTTGTTTTTTTTGCTGTAACCAGAGTAATGAGTGTTCTTAGACACAAGATGGCAGCAGTAGTGAAATCAACAAACCTTGTCATGAAATACTGGTCAGATCAGAAATGACTCTGTACTGAATATGTACCATATTGGTTTGAATATAAGGAGACCCTGAATCAGCTCCCTTTCCTGAATCAAACACCTTTAAAGTTAAGATAAGTTTCACTTTTATGAAGAGAAAACTTTCTTATTAAAATAGTTGCACTAAATCCATAATGAGTAGGATTTTCCTAAATACAAATATATAGACTATAAAAATAATCCCTCTCAACTAGAGACCATCTTGCGATGCTGCGACACCAAATTGGGGCAAAAGCATAGAGTGGGGGGTCCGTGGCCACTTCCCCACTTCGTACCTCCCTACTTCCGGTCCACACCCATCCTCGAACTTGGACGCAGTTTTGTGACGCTGTCTATTGACAAAATCTGGCCACAGACAGAAATATGAACACCTGGCAAAGTACTCTGAACTGCTCCTGTCGTTCCTGCTGCAGTAGGTCTCTACTAGATCAAATTTTGACATGATGACACAGACTCACAAGGTGAAAACAATACCATACATGTCGCGGCTGGTATCACTTACACTATGACCCACTGGAAGTGTGTGGTGGATTTTCTGATTTTGCTGTGTTTGGGACATTTCTAATGCAGTGACCAGGGGCCAGATCATAAGCACACATTCAAAGCTACGAAAATGATCAAGTCAAAATGCCAAGCGGACAAAGTTTGTACCAAAACGGGAGTCTGGGGTTGGCTTTCACCCTAACCCTTGTTGAGCTAGAGAGGAGTGGCCAACTGCAGCCATAGCCATCCATCCACTCTCATTCAATAGGAATAGCTACTGTGATTACATTATTATGCATTATTATGCCCTCTAGAAGGGGATGGGTCGGGTCATTTACCATAACCAGTGTACATTACAGTGACAGCATAGCACAAGTCTTTTCTGTCTTCACCGTGGACCTGAAATTAAATTACTCCAACACATTACAAGTTATAGTAATGACGATAGCAATGTGCTCTGCTACACTGTGACAACAGTGTGTCGAATTTCACTTGTTTAGCAGGTGGCTAGTTAGCTAGCTAGCTTGCTAATTCCATCATGCTTTCATGCTACAGTTATAAAACATAAAAAGCACCACTGGGCTTGGTCTACAGTACATTAGCATGTAGCCGGACATACTGTTTTTACATTACTGGTCATGACATACATACATACATACACTAACTGTATTCTGTACACTAAAGATGTACAGGTGACCTTAATACTGGTCATGCATAAAATATATGTATGTGTCATCTTCAGTTCCCCCTCTTTCATTCCTGACCAAGCCAGAGACCTCCACGTTTTTTGTTCCTGAGATTTCAGTCAGTTTGTGAGGTGGCCCACAGCACCTGAAGGGGAAGCTCCAGTCTCAGAGGGGAGATGACTAGAGCAGCAAACATGTACATTTCCACTTAATTTGTGCTTCACCACTGCTATAGTCTTATTATTATTAGTATGCTGTCATAAGTTGTTAGATATATTACCCTTCGTTGAATAAATGCTTTGAAACGGGCATTTTCAACATCAGTGGCGCTCACTAACTGCTTGGCGCTACAGCAGCAAGTCTGTCAACACAAATGCTGTTTGCTCATAATCCTGCACACAGTTTTTTCATGTTGCATTAAGTTAATAAACTTAATTTTATTACATAAAGGGAATATTTTAACATTTAAAATTTCCACACAAACATGCTTGTCTGGCTCCTAACAACAGAGGAGTGATGCTGAAGGGCAAAAAGTGTATGGAGCACTGTTATCCTACGTTAGCTGTTACCCTTTCAATTAGCATATGCTAATCACTAGAGATAATCGTTAATGCTTATTCCTAGCGCACGCAATGATCATTTCTAGCATGCTGACTACAGTTAGATAAGAGTGGTGTTAAAAGATCCGTAATGGTGCCAAAGTCTGGTTTAAACTCAGGAACATTTGTGGATTAATACTATAATACGATACGATAATTTGAGTTTACATGCAAGGCTAGGATATGTGCTAGAGCTAGCTATGTGTTTTCTAGTGTTTAGCATAAAAGATTCACCAGCTCACTGAAAGGGTAACGTCTACTCCTTACTACTCCTCTCGTCTCAGTCTGCAGAGTTGGGAGCCGGTTGCAATAGCCGGGTTTCAAGCAGCAGAAAGCAGTCGCTATGCATACTGTATTTCTAACACAACATTCATTCATTACCCGTAGCTGCTTATCCTATTCAGGGTCGCAGGGGGTGCTGGAGCCGATCCCAGCTGACAATGAGCGAAGGAGGTGTACACTGTGAACTGTAACGCTATATGTAGAATTAAAATCCTTTGCAATGAACTGTCGAGATTTGGACCTGAATCCATCAGTAACACCATGAACTGCAGACTGGTTTTCAGCTGAAAAATGTGGTTTGGGGGTTTAGCTACATTTTACATATAACTACCCCGACTTTTTCAAACATATTTCCAGAAATCAATATTGTCTTGAATTAAGGCTTATAATGTCAAATACTGCTGTCAGGCCCTTTGTGTACTGGACTATTAATTTACCACTGACTGTCCTTTGTTTCCTCTTGTGTCCTTCAGATGGTACCGGTTCAGATTCATCTCAACACAGTTCAGTACCAGGATCTCTTAACAGCATCTGAAGCAGCTTGTCACCTGCCTGCCTGCCAGCCTCACCCTAACACACACACACACACACACACACACACACACACACACACACACACACACACACACACACACACACACACACACACACACACTGCTTTCCTCCATGCTGCTTGCTCTCCTCTTAGATGATCTGTTTTTGTACAGTAAATGCATTGAACACACAAACATTAGTTATTTAGCTGCCAGGGTTGAAACTACAGCAGGTGATTGTTCAACACACACAGACACACACACACACACACACACACACACAGTCGTCTCACTGCTGCTCGGGTGGTCTGTGAAGGTTCAATAGTGGGGGCTGGTCCTCTGTATGTAACCTTTTTTTTTTTAAATCAACGGTTTTCTTCTTTATATTTGTGTTTAATTTATTTGACTAATTGAAAGCATGACATGGTCACAAAACATTTTGTCTCTAGAGTTTGTTCATTCTCTTCTTCAGATGATTTTTTTATATTCTTCAGTGTTTTTCATCTGAACTGTACACTGCCTGACCCAGATCAGAGCTGGCCCCAAATAGGTCATCAGGGTAATGGATGTTTTATTCAACTCAGGGCAGGAGAGCGGATACAGGGAATGATAGATTCCTAAATCCTCCAGCCATATTATTTTACCAATCCGGCCTGATGTTTATGTTTAAAGTTAAACCTCCTTGTCTAGAGATCCTCGTCAGTACCAGGTAGCAGTTAGCAGTGTTTGGTTGGAGGTGTATTGCCCCTTATGTGAATCATGCTCAGTGGCTGCATTGCTTTATACAGACTGGAGAAATAACCAGACTGACTCCACCAGTAACCTTGTGTATCTGTTAGTTCCCTGTTTTAGAGAGATTTGTCTGGTAAAAGAGTGAAATATCCTCGAAGAAACAGTTCCCCTACAGCCTTTATCAGTGGTTTTTGTTCAACTCATTTCCACATTCAGGATGGCAGAGGTGTTAATTTGTTGGAAAATCAGTATCGTCAATCATCCAGAGGAATATTCCTTAAATCCTGCTCTGGTTCATCATCTCAGTAATTAGTTTAGACCTGTAAATGTCAGTTGTGAAGAAAGTGTGAATGTAGGGCTCAGCAAAAACAGATCTAGAAAATGAGCCTTTTGAAATCGAGCAAAAACCATCGTCGTACAAATGTTCGTAATTACTGGACGCTGCTCAGTGCGCTGCTTGTTCTCTAGCTAGTTGTGTTCACTTGATGATTAGATGAAAACCAGCAGTGCTCTGGATGCCACTGTCCAAGGTCATTGCAGCAATAGAAAACAAACAGATATTGAAGCTAGAGATTGTGTATCACCACTCTCAGTGCTTCTTAAAGAAATTGCTTCCAGAACTTTACTAGTTGAAGAAAATAACCGGTTTATGTCCCTTTTTAACCAGGAGAAAGAAAAGAAACCTGATAGCCTTCACTGGTTTCACTGCTGGACTACAAAGTGTCAGTGAGTGCAGCTTACTGTAGAGGATACGGCTCTATTCATCTTTAAAAGTCTGTTCCACTAATATTGGCTTAAATATTTTACAAGCCAGTTAAAAAAAACAAAATGAAAACCTTAGAAGTACGGCTGTTGTTGCTGCTTTTAAAAAGTCTGAAATTGTTTTAAGATAAATTATACATTTTAAAGCTTTGAAAAGTATCTAAATGTAGTAAATGTAGTTACTTAAAGGGTTAACTTAAGTATTTTTCAGCCGTGTTTTCCCATGTTTTCATGCTTAAGTGACTAACGGTCACAACACTGAAACTGGTACATTACTGAGCGAGAGCGCTGCAGCCAGCAGCCGCGAAACGAGCTGCAATGTAATCCTTCCTCTGGAGTCTCAGTGGGAGGTGGAGAGAGAGGCGTGCTGGTGTTGTCAGAGTTGGTTGTGTTGGACAGAAATCGTAGCTTATTGTTATTCAAAAGATTTTCAATGTCATGGCTGAATATTCAGATGATTTCCCAGCCCAGTCGAAATAGTCACATTATTGAAAGTATTGATTTGTGTAAATAGACATGAATTTCACATCTTTTTTGTGATGGTCAGCACAAAATCAGTTTGTATATAATCCACGTAATTAATGTAAGTGTCATAAATAAATAAAGTGGGAAGCATAGAGAACAGGGAACAGAAAACCGAGGATTTTGACCCATGAGACCAGGAGACTTCGGTGTCCAGAGTGGATGTATTTGTCACAAATTTAACTTCTGTTAGAAGTTATGTGACAGTTAGACCACTTCCGGTGTTATTTTCACCTAAACTGTGATCTTTTCCTAAACCTAACTAGGTAGTTTTTGCCTAAGCCTAACCAGGTCGAACTATTCCTAAATCTAACTAAGTCATTTTATTTTGAAAAGACTGGAGCGGATGTTGAGACATGCATCACATTTGTAGGAAAATGCATGAAAAATACATTGTTGAAAGGGAAACTTGTGTATTTGCATGAATTAAATAGATTAAATTTTGTGACTAACTCACAAACTGCTGTGAGACTGTTTTGGATTTCCACAATGTGGATGAGGCCTAGCCTTGTTGTGAAATTTCAGAGGAGACCTCCTAGAAGGAGACCTGGTTAGATGCAACAGAGTGGATCAAGCAAAAGTTAAATCAGTGATGACAACAGCAAGCACTCCTAGTGGATGTATGTTAGTGTTGCACAATTGCCCAGAGTGATTCAATTTCAGCCCATTTAGTGGCTGCAGCATTCTCCCTCAGTACTGGACCAATTAGGTCCAGTACTGAGGGTCCAGGTGGGGTCCAGGTTGAAAAATACAGAAGTTACCCTTTCATGGGTCCCCTTCACAGTTCCCTAAGCTGTCATGTTTTCATACAGAAAACAGTAGGCTGGATTTGCTGGTCTTAAAATCTGTTTTCATTTAACAATATCTTAAAGATGTCTCTTAAAACCTGTTGGCAGATTAAACACAAATGCCATCTGATCAAAAAGTGACTTTTGGTTAAATTAAGATCACTCGTGTCCTGATGTTAGTGTAGGAAAAACTCCTCCGGAGATCTGAGTGAATGTTTGTGCTCGTATTGATTAAATGCAGCACAGAAACTACAGAATGGCAGGATGGAGATTTCATGTTTATTAAACTCGATGGGGGGAAATTTCATGTCAATTTATTTGTTTGTTTTTGTGTTGAGAGTTGGATGTTGGTTAATTTCAGCCGAAGAGGGCTTTGAGATGGCGTTGCAGCTTCTTTAGCAAACTGTTCTTCCATCAGGGGAAATGATGAAAATGTTCTTTGTACAAACTAAAACAACTGGGAGGATAAATGGACGGATGAATGGGATGGAAGGCTTAATGTGAATAGTAGTTGAACATGGATTTCGAGCAGAGGACTTCCTGTTAGGTGACTGTGTGTTTGTGCGGTCCTTGTACTTCTATCTTTGTGAGGATCAGTTTGACTTTTACCCCATTTTCAGTGAGAACAGAGAGCTGTTTGAGGTTAGACGTAGGTCAAGGTTAGAGTCCTGGGTCACAGAATGTATTATCCCAGTCGGCATCCTCTCAAGTACTGAAGTACAAATGACCATATTCCAGCCTGCGGTCTGAACTGCCAGTGTTTTAGGGGTTAGTGCCGTCAACAATACGGATTCCTAGTCAGCAGTCCAGACCACTTGAAAGTCTGTAGTATAGTATATTTGATACCATTGCTCCATGCCTCACCTGCTGGTTTTAAACTGCAGCCATGTTTGCTTTGAATCTTTTTTTTTTTTTTGGTTTGAATATAAGTGAAGAGCTCCGATGCTTATTTTGAATTCCACCACATTCGGCACATTCACACTGATTTTATATGAGGAGAGTGGCCAGCATTTTTCATTGTGTTTCCCACCAACTCTTTCCTCCCAGCTAACCTGCCGGTCAGTCCTCACTGCCGGGCTCATTCTGCTTTCTTTGCTGTAACGAGTCCAACCAGCATGCTTGATTCCCTCCACGGGGCGCGTCACACTCAGAGCTGTGAGACCGAGTCTGTGGCTATGAAACGGTGTGACTCAGCGACAGGAAGCAAACATGGCTGATCGGTCTCTTCCTCCCACCTCAGAAGACACGCCTCCCCCTCCCCCCGCTCTCCTTCTCTTATCGCACGTGTAAATATTACTGATTTTTATTTTCCTCTTTTTACTTTTTATTACAGAGTTGTTTATATCTTACCTCCCCTCATCCTGCCGATGAAGCCGTCTTACTTTGTGCATTTTTGTAAATAATTTTCTTTTTTTTCACAATTCAAAATGTAAATACTGCAATGAAAAAAAATCAGCCTACTCCTCATGTTTGTTGATGATCTCTCTCTCTCTCTCTCTCTCTCTCTCTCTCTCCTTCTTGTAGTCCAGTGAAAAATGTAAAGTAGCTGTTAACAACATCAGCTGTCCTCCCTGTTCGGCCCTCTGTGGGACCATCTGACTGTTGAATGAATATTTCAAGGGTTCTGCTCCAAAATGCTCTTTCTGTTCACTTTGGATGGCAAATATAAGACGTTATGTGACCTCTCTAAAATCTAAAGTACTGAGACAGCATTACAGCGCTCTCTCCAACCTACTCTTCTATATCTGATGTTGATCTATACAGTATAATAAATGCAACATGTTTGAAACGAAGATGCTTGTTTTACTTTATTGAAATTTAAAGTGCTGCAGATTCTCCACAAGAGGGAGCTGCTCAGTCATTATCAGACCTGCATGTGTCAGTTATAGTAACACACATTCAAGATATTTTTCCAGTTTTATCTTCTTTTGACCTTAGTAACCTGCTACCCTTTTTTACTGTTGAGTTAAAATACCTCATTTGTCCTCTCCACAGTAACCAGCCACACTGAGAGCAGTGTGAACTCAGATGCTGAAAATATGTTCCGGTCATACACTTTGCAGATGTAAAATGATAAATTTAAAAACTCAAAAACACAGCAGCTATTAAAAACACAAAACAAAAACGGCGCTAGCCTCAAGCAGAGATGAGGATTGGGCTAAAGAGGTCTTTTTCATTTTCAGACTAACAATCTTTGACCCCAGCTGACTTAGAGGATATCATCAGATATAATGCAGCTTTATCTGACTTCTCGTACAGTAGTTCTCCCCAAAACCTGTTAACAGACTTTTTTAATGTATAAAATGGCTGTTCTTCTTTGCTTTTTCTTGCTTATAGTTGATTTTTCTCGTTTTGGAACAGAACTTTGTGTGTTGTGACAGATTGCAATATATTATTACTGTGCAGTATTGAGAAAAACATGTTGTAGCTCCAGGTCACGGGCATTCAGAGAAAGTGCTTTCTCGTGTCTGACTTGATCTTAAAGTGTTTAGTTGGACTAGAAATGACAATACGATGTCCAGCTTGTACTCAACACGGGCATTTTATATTATGTGCCGTAAGGCATTCAGCATTGCTGCTAATGATCACAAGATGGCAGAAATAGACATTTGTGTGGTGGCTGCAGACAGAGCTACCTATCAGCTGTGTGTGTGTGTGCGTGCGAGCGTGTGTGTTAGTTGCCAGGCAACATGCAGAAATGCTGACTGACAGTTTCAATCAACCGAATCTCAGAAACTGTACTTTTTGTTTGTGTTTTCAGATTCTCTGAAAGCTCAGTTGTGTGTTAACATGACCTCCCTCATGTAACTGAGGGAGATAGCTGGATCTCTTTCTAAGTTGTCACAGTGTCATCCTGCCCTGGTGGACTGATGTATTGGAAAGATGGAGGGATAGAGATGGAGAAAGAAAGAAAGAAACACAAACCTGTCTGTCTCTGTTCTGTGTATGTACTGTATAATATGGACTCATTTACTGTAATAAAGTGATGAAACTGTGTTTTGTGTACACTGTTTCTCTTTCGAAGTCAGTTCCTGTTGAGAGGTTATGAACTGGATTTAAGTTTAGTTTCATACAAACAACAAGAAAAACAAAGTACTCTTCAAATGGAAGAGTTGGATCACCGATCCAAGAACACACGGTTCATTTCAAACTAATGCCATATATGCCCATGTATGTATGTATGTATATATGTGTATATATACATACATACATACAATATATATATACATACATACATGCATACATATATATATACATACATACATACATACATACACACACACACATACATATATATATATATATATACATACATATATACATACATACATATATATATATATATACATACATGCATACACACACACATACATACATGGGGGTCACCGCCCCGAGAGCTCCTACTACCACGGGGACCACGTTAGCCTTGATCTTCCACATCTCTTCCAGCTGTTCTTTTTACTTCTCAACCTTTTCGTGCTCCTTCTTCCTGATGTTGGTGTCAGCTGGTATCGCCACATCTATCACCACTGCCCTCTTTTGCTCTTTGTCCACCACCACTATGTCCGGTTGGTTAGCCAGCAGCTGTTTGTCAGTCTGGAAGCTGAAGTCCTACAGGATCTTAGCCCTATTGTTCTCCACCACCTTCGGTGGTATGTCCCATTGGGATTTGGGTACTTCTAGTCCATACTGGGTGCAGATGTTCCTGTACACTATCCCAGCCACTTGGTTGTGCCTCTCCATGTACGCTGATCCTGCTAGCATCTTACACCCTGCTACTAAGTGCTGGACTGTCTCTGGGGCATCTTTACACAGCCTGCACCTTGGGTCAGCTCTACTCTGGTAGATTCTGGCCTCTATGGCCCTGGTACTTCGGGCTTGTTCTTGTGCTGCCATGATCAGTGCCTCTGTGCTGTCTGTCAGTCCAGCTTTGTCCAGCCATTGGTAGGTCTTTGTGATATCAGCCACTTCCTGTATCTGGCGGTGGTACATGCCGTGTAGGGGCTTGTCCCTCCATGTGGTCTCCTCAGCTTCCTCACTCTCTTCAGGTGTCTGCTGTCTGAGGCATTCACTGAGCAGTTCGTCTTTGGGGGCCATCTTCCTGATGTACTCTTGGAGTTTCGATGTTTCATCCTGGACAGTGGCTCTGATGCTCACTAGTCCTTGGCCTCCCTCTTTCCGCTTAGTGTACAGCCTCAGGGTGCTGGACTTGGTGTGAAACCCTCCGTGCATGGTGTGGAGCTTTCTTGTCCTGATATCTGTGGCTTCTATCTCCTCCTTTGGCCCGGTTGTGATCCCAGCTGGGTATCTGATGACTGGTAGTGCGTACATGTTGATGGCTCGGACCTTGTTCTTACCATTCAGCTGACTTCTCAGGATGTGCCTTACTCTCTGGAGGTATTTGGCTGTGGTTGACTTCCTTGCAGCCTCCTCATGATTTCCATTCGCCTGTGGGATACCAAGGTATTTGTAGCTGTCTTGGAAACGGTATCCGTAACCAATCTTTGTGATGATCTGGCTGAGGGGGTTCAGGCCTATGCAGAACAGCAGTGGTGATAATGCATCCCCTTGGTATATGCCACACTTGATGTTAACTTGGACGATTGGCTTGGAGTTGGGTTGTCTTCCACATTCCCATTGAGTTCTTGATGAAGGCTCTTAGTGTCCTGTTGATCTTGTATAGTTCCAGACATTCCAGTATCCATGTGTATGGCATTGAGTCGTAGGCTTTGTTGTAGTCAAGCCAGGCAGTGCACAGGTTGGTCTGCCTGTTCTTACAATCTCTGTGGACTGCTCTGTCCACTACCAGTAGCTGGTGCTAGGCTCCTCTGGTGTTACTGCCAATTCCTTGGTGTGCTTTGCTCATGTATTGAACCATATGCCTACTCATCTTAGCTGCCATGATGCCTGACAGGAGCTTCCATGTTGTACAGAGACAGGTTATCGGTCGGTTGTTGGATCCCTTTTGAGGGTCCTTCATGACTGTCCTGCCTTCAGTCAACCACTGTGGGTGGGTTCCCTTAGCAGCTGGTTCATCTGTGCTGCTAGGCGTTCATGGAGTGCTGTTAGCTTCTTTAGCCAGTATGTATGGATCATATCAGGGCCCGGTGCTGTCCAGCTCTTCATCTTTGACACTCTTTCTTGGATGTCTGCCATTGAGATGGTTACTGGTTCTTGTTCTGGGGGGCAGTCATGGTCAGTTCACTAGCCACTGGGCATTGGTGTTGTGTGATGCTTTTCTTTCCAATTTGCCCTTCTAGTATCTTTCCATCTCAGCTCTTCGTGGGTCTGACTGGCTGCTGTTGCTCCCCTGCCACTGAGAGTACACCTTGGCTGGTTGAGTGGAGAACATCTTGTTTATTCTCTTGGCCTCTAACTCCTTGGTGCATCTCTTCAGCCGGGTGGCCAGAGCTGTTAGTCTCTGTTTGGCAGTTTCACGTGTTTCAGGTATGGAGAGCTTGTTGTATTTCCTGGGTATCCCTTTATTCACCATGTTCCCTTTCTGCAGCTCAGCTAGCTGACTGAGTTCTCTCCGTGTTGCCTTTATCTTGGCCTCTAACCGTCTCTTCCATGGAGGATATTGCTTCTTACGCCCTGTACTGATCTTATATCCCAGTATTTCAAGGATTACTGTTACTGTACTGTGAATCAGCTTGTTGGTCTCAGTGATGGTCCCTGTAGGGATGGTTCTTATCGCAGCATTCACATCTTCTAGCAGATCTTCTGAAGGTACTTGACAACTCAGCTTTGGTATTTGTCGGAGACTCCAGGTTTCCAGTTGATTCACAATCTTCCTGCTCAGGTCAGCAGCTCTTGTATTGAGGCTGTTAGTATCTCTTGGGGCTTGGTACCCAATCTCGGATTGTTGGGGAGATAGTGGAATCTCCCCACTGACCTGTCGTCCTGGCTCTCCCTTGCCGTAGCTTCGCTGCAATATTTCATGATCTCTAGTTGTGGTCGCAGTTGGAACACTGGGCTAGAAGCTGTTTTTTTTTTATCTTTGATTGTGGGTTTTGAAGCATCAATATTTCCCATATTCCCCCCATTTTTCCCTTTTTTTATGGGTTTTTTTGAATATTACCATTCAAATAATTTTTTTTTCCCCCCTTTTATTTATTTTTTTTTTATCACATTATTTTTATTTTATTTTCCTTGGTTCCTTGCCTTCTAACAGAAAGTAGACTGCTGGGGGGGGGGAGGAGGAAGGAGTATGTCTCTGTTAGTGTGATGGAGGGTGGGCATTACTTTATTATTATATATATATATATTTATTATTTATCTTTATCATAATATATTTATAATAAAAAAAAAAAAAAAAGAAAAAAAATATTAATTTCTTTTGAAGACGTATCTTCTCCATTCATAGAGTATCCTATTTACCACCTTCTCCTCCCCCCCAGGGAGAGGGGGGGGGTCCTCGACCACATAAAAACACACCCAAAAGAGGGTGACTTGATCCAGTCTGGCTAAAGAAACAAATGCTGTTCTGCTACACCGTCTCTCTGCTCATCTGAGCCCTATTTATTTACAACAATTTTGTTGCCCGAATTTTCCTCTGGGGATTAATAAAGGTTTATCTTATCTTATCTTATCTTATCTTATCTTATCTTATCTTATCTTATCTTGTTGTTTGTTGTTGCCGCTCTGCCCTGACTGTTGAAACAGCCAGCTGCTGAAGCCTGAAGCAGCTCCACTGTATCTACTTCCTGGTGAATCCCAGCCATTGTGAAGAGAGACTTAAAGAAAGACTTTAGGTCCACAATCTTTTGATTCGAGTGACCCTTCCATGTCCGAGGAGGGGGAGTCTGAAGAAATGGCACAGAGATGCCGCTCCAAAAACAAGGGTGTCCAAGGACACCAGAGAGAGCCACTGAGGGAGAGAAACGACTCAAGCCGGGTCGCATCGTTGGATCCAGAAGACCCAAACTGCCGTGTTCCAGACAGAAGCTGCCTCCACTCTGCTCCAGACAGCACAACCTCCGTCTACCATCTACTCAGAGAGGGTGATGTATAGATGTATCTTCAGAAGACAAAGAGTTTGAAGACTAGACCACAGAACCAATTCATAGTCAACTAAGAACCAAGATCAGTGACAAACATTTAATCTTACAATTAATATTATACACAGGAAGAATTAGGGAATCCATCCACAAATTCTAACCCTGAATTCGACCACGTCACAATTTATAACATGAAACTGCTTCTCAGTCATCTCTGGTGCTTCTTAAGTCTTTGTTGTTTGAGTGGTATATTAATACCAAAACTAAATTTAGTTGATAGACAAGCATTAAATCCAGTCAGAGAGATATCAGTCACTGAATTGACCTGTTAATCTTTAACTTGTTTCTATCCATGAATGTTCATCATTTATATTTGTTGTATTCCTTCAATTATTCTTTATTCAATCTTTTTGTTTTATCATTCATTCAATTATAGTCTGTTAGTAGTGTCGTCACATACTTAGTCAAATAAATACTTCATTTACTTATATATCGGTGTGTGTGTGTGTGTTCAAATCACTGTTCTCTAACTCCATAGCTTCCCTGAGATTATGAGACTCAATTGATTAATATCAAATGTGATTATTTTTCCCTGTTTTTATAAAACTGGTTGGCGCCCAGGTAAATCCTGATATTGAAGTAAGTTAACTGTGGGTAATATCTGAAGTTGAATGTCACCATTTTCCTTCATATTTTATGATAATTAGTGTCTTATAGTTAATAATTTGAGAATATTAATTGTGAACATGAATTCTGATATTAATTAAGGATTAATTAATTGTTAATCTACTCAATGCAGTAAAGCTACAATAGTTTAGAGTAAAATACTGCTGGATTAAATTATGAGTTGACACAAAATAAAATGCACCATATTGAGGAAAAACAATTATTTCTAAATTCCTTGTTGCGTATTACGATTTTTAAAATTTGTATTGTTTTACTCTTACTAGTTTATTAGCTCTTTTAAATTAATTAGTGTGAATGCTGTTGAACAGCATTCACAGTATTACTGTTTGAATTTAATCAACTTCAACTTCTTCAACTATTTCTTTCGTGCATTTTTTGGACTTTAACTGCTCCTGCATATTTAAGCTACAGAGACCATTCAACTATCAAAATATTCAGCTCATTAAGGACATTAGTGCAATGTCTATTTATACTTTTTAAAATATTATGTTTTTTTTCAGATTTTTTTTTTTTTTTACAATGTAAGCCAATGGAGAAATCTTCAAATCCTCTCAAACTTGCTCCACTTTGAACTACTACTGCTTCCGCATTCCTTTAGCTACAGACACCATTTAAACTTTAAACTGGTTACAAGACTTTGAACTATTAAGTTACGATTCAGCTTTTTGATATCTTTTACAGTTTTTTCCACAATCATAGTTTGATGCTTTTTTTCAGACTGTTTCTGAGTTTATAATGGGTGTGTATTGCGTGGAATGATCACAGCTAGAGTGGAGACGAGCTTCAACTCCTGACTGAAAGAATATTTCTAACTCGCTTTCTAACTCCATTTCCACAATTTTCACTCTACAGACATGATTTTTACATCCACTGGCAGGTATACTTGTGCTGGTCGTAGACATGTTACTATGGAGTCTGTCAGACGTATACTTTTGGGTAAAAGTGCCTGGAAGTGACCAGAACTCCAGCAAGGCTCCCCATTAGACTAATTTTGGCAGACTTCTTTGGAGAAGAGCAAAAGTTAGCAGTTTTTGAAACTGCTCCCCTGGACACATTTTTGACACAACACACAAAACCACCAAAGATCTGTTCATCAGAGTCTTGTTACTCGTCTCATATTAATATTGAAGCGATAGGAGTTACGTTTTTTGAGTTATAAGCATTTGTTTGGAACAATCGCTTCTGCTTATTTAAATGCAATCCTGTCTCCTCTAACTGCACCTCTGAGCAGTTACAGGTTGCCGTAGTAACGCTTGAGCAGCTCCTCACCTGATTCATGAATCACCAATCAGAGCAGGCTCACTACACACACACACACACACACACACACAGGGACATCTCCATATATAGAGAATTTGCTGAATCATTCTATTTCCTGCCCAGCAACAGCTGATTACTAACAGGTGGTTCACATCAGCCAATCAGATCACACATGTCAGTTGCCCACCTGTGATTGGAGGCCTCCTTGATTGTATATTGTGAGATTGGAGACTTGCCCTCAAATCCTGGTCAATATGGCTATCTCTTGTCTATCTCTCTCTCTCTGTCTCTCTCTGTCTGTTTCTGTATTCTGCCTAAATACTGCTTCATGTTTAGGGAGTTGTAGTTTTAAAGGTTTATTCTGACTAAATACAATTGTCTCTCTCTCTCTCTCTGTCAGTGTTTAACAATACAGTTCATCTGTCTGATATGTTGTACATTTCGTCATTTCACCTTTACCATTTTTAGGCAAGTCATTTCATATTTCTGCAGTTCCAGCAATGTTTTGCAATTAATTAGTGTGTCACCGTTGTTCTTTGAATCTTTATTCAACAATTTCAACATCTTTTTTGGACTACTCCTACTTTGAGCTACAGAAACCATTCAACTATCAAAATATTCCAATATTCAGATAGATACATTCAAATTTACCACTTTTGACAGTATTACAGTTTAGCTTCTAGCAATATATTTCAGCTCTTAGCTCCTTCAGGTAATCTCGCTAATCTTTTAACTCTGATAGTTGTACACTGCAGCTTCAAGCTTTTTCAGCAGTGCAGTGCAATGGACTCGATCTTTAACATGTTTAGGCGAGTCATTTCATCTTTCTGCATTGTCAGCAATGCTTTGCAATTCATTTCAGCTCTCAGCATTCCCCTGCATTTTCAGCAGGAAATGCATTTTCTAGTTTTATGTTTAATTTATATACTACATTTATTTATCTGCTAATAAGTGAACACCCACAACAGTGAAGCAAATGCTGCATACATCAGTCATGACAAAACCTTTGCACAAATACTTTAATATAGCTGTATGTTGCAGACTGACAGGATGTTTGAATTAGTGTCAAATTACCAGAACAAACAGTTCAATGACCCTTCTGCTCCTGTTTTATTTCTATGGCAGAAACAATCAAAGTATTTTGTTGCTTTCTCAAACTTTTATGTTGCTGGGTAAATTCATAAGAAACAACTTGTAAACAGACTGCAGATGAATCAAATTTTGAATCAAAGCCTGACTTTGATGGTGTTACACGTCTATTAAAAGCCAAATGGCCGTGCACCTCTGAAGATCTCCCAAATATTTGCTGAATATGACCCAGCTGAGCGTCTTTGGACATCTTGTTGTTTTTATTAACCATAATAAAACTCTACCTTCAGCTTCATCATTTTTTTTTCCACAGAGAAAGTAATGATGCAGAGCGCTGCTATGCGGCCTGTAACGTCCAGCAGGCCTTAGGTTATGGGTTTTCTTGTCTTTTCATGTTTTATGCGTTCACTTCCTGTTTTACTGTGATATCCTCACATCCCCTCTGGTTTCAGAGCACTTCCTGCCTTCGTGTTTGCCGCCTAAATGAACACAGTTGACTTACTTTTGTCTCCACTCACCTGCGTCTGATGGTCTTCCCCGCCCCGATTGTGTCCATCTGTCTCTAGTTAGTCGGTCCCCTCACTAGTATTTAATGTTTGTCTCCCCTTCCTTCTGTGCCAGTCGGTCTTGTTCCCTTTGACAAGCGTTCCAGCAGTTTTCCTCGTGTTTTTGACTTACGGAGCCTGAATACTCTGCCTGCTTTTTGACTCTGCCTTTTGCCTGCCGTCCTGGATTTGTGTGCCTGCTCGTTTTGCCAACCTGTGTACCGACCCGGTTCTGTCATTGAAGACTCTGGTTGTTCTGAACCCTCCTGCTCTCTGAGTCTTGCACTTGAGTCCAAGTCTGCCTGTCTCTCCAGTCGTCACACGGCCACATAACAACTTAAACATCTGTAGATACATGCTCCATAAATGACTTTGCAAGCATTGTTATTTTTGCCTAAGTACATCAATAAATCAGTAAAATAAATTCATAAAAAAATCAATTAAAAAAAATCTGATCCATCAATTTGCATTTTTATTAATTAATTTAATTTTTTCTGTCACAGAAAAACATTACTGAACTAGTTGTTGTGATGTTTAAAGACTGACATCAATCTTCTCTTTAGGCTGCTGAAGAATTTGCGGATCTTCCGACACCGCTTCGTCTTTTTCTTGACGTCACCGACATGGTCAGATCCGACGGTGACTGCAGCTCCGTCATCGTGGGTGTTACAGACAGCTGACACACAGCCAGCATCTGCATTGGCACCGCAGGAAGCCACAACAGGCCCTTTTGTAGTGGGAGTCACAGCGCCTCTGACTCCATCACGGAGGCCATTGACCAGTAAAACTCTGATTCTCGTGCCATCGCTGTGTAAGATCACATCACCGACGCAGATCTCAGCATCTGCATCCTCACATGGCGCTCTCTTTAAGTCAGTCGTGGGAGCTCCGGGGTCTGACTTTTCATCAATGGAGTTATCAGTGACTGAGAGTCCGTCACTTGGGTTTGCAGTCTGGTCATGTCTGAGCTCATCTGTGTCAGTGTCAGAAGAATCCGACTTTCTCCTAATCTGATCCATGAACTTATGGGCCTGCTGTATGTATGAGCTATCTTCATGTATCAGGTGTTTCATTGTAATGAATTGGTGCTGTAAGGCTAGGAAGGCTGTCAGTCTCTTTCCAGCATCCAGATCAAGACAGGATTTTAGGAAGCTTAAAAATTCCATCCTATCTTCATACTCATGAGGGTGCCTTTTCTTGTGGAAAGTCTGCACTGCATCCTCCAAATTCCTGGCCAAGCTGAAAATTTTCGTCTTAATATGGGGCATTTGACCCGTTAACTGTTTCCACTCCAGTGGCGTGTTTAGTCTCCATCGCAGACCGCTAGGGCCGTTCTCCCGCCTGAAATACTTTGAGGTATTTTTGCCAGCATGCAGCAAGTGGTCGTCTGGCAGACCAAGCATGTGGACTATAGCTTTCATCCTCTGATATGCACATTGTCCACCAAAGAACCGCATGCCAAAGTACAGGTGTATCATGAGGCATCCCAAACTCCACATGTCAACAGCTGCAGTCAAGGGGAGGCCTAACGTCACCTCTGGAGCCCTGTATGCGCGAGGCTGTATGACTGACGCTCTCTTCAGCTGGCTCACTGTAAGGGCCACACCAAAGTCAATTAGCTTCAGCTTGAAAGGATTGTCCTTTCGATTGACAAACATTACATTGCCAGGTTTCAAGTCTGTGTGAACAATGCCAATTCTCTCCAGGGCTTCCAATGCTACGAGCAGCTGGTAGCTCATGGGGCGAATTTCATTAAGCTCTAGTGGTTTGAATTTCCTCTCGCGCATCATGTCCCAGAGGCTCTTGTCCAGCATCTCGAAGGCCAGGCAAAGGAATCTTTTGTCGGTGAAATCTTCTATGAACCTCACTATGTTATTTTTCTCTGGGTCCAGAGTCCTGACTATCTCCAGCATCTTCACTTCGCGGGCATAAGTTTTATTCCGTTTGCAGTGGATTTTAATTGCCACCAAGCTGTGGGGTCAAATACAGTGAAGTTAAGCAGTTTGTAAATGCAGGTTCAACAGTTTGTATGTAACTGTAACAACACTGGAATATATTTTTGTTGAAAATTGAAAATTGCTTTAAATGCATATATATTTATGGATTTCTGTTACATTTACTTCAAACCGACCTGGACGTATTTAAGTCGACACACTTGGCAACTTTGCCAAAGCATCCCTGTCCGTGAAGTGCCAACACTGAGTAGCGGGTGGACTTGCTGTACAGTATATCATGCGTCTTCACGTCGAAACGTGGGGAAGGCCTTCGTAGTCGTCTAAAAAGTCTCAACATTTTGCAGATGCAGTAATAATCCTCTCACTCAAACGTTTGCTGGAAGTGAAATGACCAGACTGAGATGTAATTGTTATATGAGTGCTTCGATGCCTTTGATGATGACATCATCAAAGGCATCAAAGCACTTTTAAATTTTAGAATTCTTTTTTCCAGCTCTTCTAAAAAAAAACAAAACTTTATTGGCAAATTGCCAAATTATATTGCAACTACTCTCACTCTCTCTCGTATTACCTCCGCCAAGGAGGTTTTGTTTTTGCTGGCGTTTATCTGTTTGTATGGTTGATTGTTTGTCTGTGTTCAAGATAACTCAAAAACTTATGGACGGATTTTGATGAAATTTTCAGGGTGTGTCAAAAATGTGCAAAGGGAGAACTGATTTCATTTTGGGGGTGATCCGGAAGAAATCCTGGATTCTGGATCACTTTGAAATTTTCGTTAACACTGGGGTAAATGGGACCCAAAAAATTGTTTCTCAATATCTCTGGTAATTGTTGCCCAAAGCTCATGAAATTTGACTCAGGGATTTACAATGTGTACTTCTATCAAATCAAAAAGGCTGATCCAGATCTGATCCAGATGGCGGATTTTATAGCAATATATATAAAAATGGGGGTACTCTTACATTTTGGCCTACTGTGCATTTAATATTAGAGGTAGAGATTTCTAACAAGCGGCATTGTGTAGCTGAGACAATTCTGCATCTGAAGTATGTCAACGAATTTGATCTGTTTTGGGGGGGGGGGGGGGGTGCGCTCGTGCTTGTGTTGGGGCCGGTTGTGGGGCCCTTGTGTGGGGCTGGGGGTCCTTGCTTGCCTGGGGTGTTGGTTTTGGGTCCCCCCAGTTCCTTTGCTGCCCCTTTTGGGGTGGGGTCGCCTCTGGTGTGTGTTGTTGCCTGTGGGTGGTTGGGGGATTTGTGGTGGGGTTGGTTTTGGGGTTTTTCTCGCCGTTTTTTGTTGATTGTGTCTTTGCTTTTGGGCTTGGTGTGTTCTGTGTGTGTTTGGATTGTCATGCGGCCTGGTCTACACTCTGGTTGTGCACCTGTCCCTTGCCGGGTTTTCCTGCTGCTTTTGCTTTTTCCTTACGTTTCTGGCCGTATTAAAAGAAAATTTTTCCCGGTCGGTGGGGTGCTGAAGTTGGGCTCTGTGGGGTCGTTCTGTCGGTCACAGCCGTTGTGTGCGGGCGGTCGGGGGGTTTTCGCGCTCCCCCCCGGTGGTGTGCATTCCGGGGGGGCCTGGTTGGATCATCATGTGATTAACCATGATTAATCATTTGAATGGATTGACAGCATTAGGGTGTACATGTATTTCTGTTGCACTACTGGTCTAACTATGACTATATACTATTTTTTTTTTTTTTTTTGGTTTTTCAACTTTATTGACAGGGCAGTGGTGAAAGGAGGAGACAGAGGGGATGTTAGACAGGACAGAAGAGAAGGAGCAGCTGCCTGAGGAGGAAGTTGGAGAAAAGATGCTGGCTGATGTCAGGATGAGCAGCTGTCCATCTAGCTGGTCCAAATATGGATCCAGATGTTTCATCTTCTTCAACAGAGAAATGCCCTGGGTAGATGAGGAGGTACAGCCTGCATTACTCTTCATTCACTCCATGATATTGACATTTGAATCCAGGATATTAATGCATATATGTATTTGTATGTATACAAAGATGTATATCTCTTCTTTTCCAGAAATATTGTTTGCCTAATGGTGCCAACCTCCCCTCCATCCACAACCCGGGACAGTAAGAGTTCATCTTTTAGCTTTCAGATTAAGAGCCTGTTATCTCTTCTTTGTCATATCTCGTTGAAAAGTTTCCAGCTTGACTGTGTTTGACAGGTTTTCAGTCACTGTCTGTTTTACAGGACTGTGTTTGGCTCTGGAGCGATGGGTCAGGGTTTTATTTCCAGGACTGGAGCGTAGCCGAGCCTGACAATAATGAAGACAGTGAGAAATGTGTTGTGATGAACCGACCATGTACAGTGGTGCTGTGTGATAACCTGCTCACTCTGCAGGAAAACTGTAACTGCTAAAATACTGACTGGAGCATTTCTGTTTCGTCTGCCTTTTAGATTATCACCTCTGGGGGGATGTGAGCCGTGAGCTCAAGCTTCCCGTCATCTGTGGAACAAGACCAGTTTAAATAGTATGAATTTAGGAAACTTTATCGCTGCTGTTGCTGGAAAATCAGTCATCTCTAGGAAAATAAAGCTGTCTCTCTAAACATCTAATGGCTTTTTCATCCAACAGCAGCATTATAATTATAATTGTGGTCATAAATATTCATCCATCCATCGTCAACCGCTTATCCTGTTAGAGGTCGCGGGGGGGCTGGAGCTGATCCCAGCTGGCATTGGGCGAAGGCGGGTTCACCCTGGACAGGTCGCCAGTCCATCGCAGGGCACATAGAGACAGACAACATATAGACAGATAACCATTCATACATTTTGGCGAGGAAAAAACGAGTGCTATTGTATGACTAGTCTTTTTAAATTTAGAAGACTCCAGGATTTTGTGTTGTGATGAACCGACCATGTACAGTGGTGCTGTGTGATAACCTGTTCACTCTGCAGGAAAACTATAATTATAATCTTAAATATATACTATAATTATGATCATAAATATACATCCATCGTCAACCGCTTATCCTGTCAGGGGTTGCGGGGGTGCTGGAGCCGATCCCAGCTGGCATTGGGCAAAGGCAGGGTTCACCCTGGACAGGTCGCCAGTCCATCGCAGGGCACATAGAGACAGACAACATATAGACAGACAACCATCCACGCTCATATCCACACCTACAGGCAAGTTATCAATTAACCTAAATTGCATGTCCTTGGACTGTGGGAGGAAGCCGGAGTACACAGAGAAAACCGAGGTTTACACGGGGAGAACATGCACCACCGTTCAGCCCCATGATCATAAATTTGGTTTATTTAGGTTTATTTGTTGGTCTTCTATTATGAAATACCGTAATACATGAAGTGGTTCTCAGTGTAGGAGACAGAGTCAGATGGCTTTCCATTTTGTCATATGCCCAGGGAACGCAAAATAATGTTCTATAATGGTCTAAAACCTCATGGTGAAAGATTCACACGCTATTTTTTTATTCTTTATTTAGATCACCATTAGCTGTCACCAGGGTAGCAGCTACTCTTCCTGGGGTCCACACACAGCAAAAACACAACACAAGACAAATAACACACATTTTAATAAATCATAATAAAAACATTTTCAAGAAAAAAATTAAAACGATGGAAAAAAAGAACAAATACACAAACAAAAACTTCTGCACACAGCACTGTACAGAGCAGATCTGAACACTGCATCTCTTCTGGGTATATCACCCCTAGCGGCCTGCCTGGTGGTGCGACTGTGTTGATCGCTCACATAATTTAGTTTTGACTTAAGACAATGTGGTTGTTTGCTGTGAAATGTAAAGAAACACATTAAATTGCATGTAAACACCCCCTCTACTCTGATTAATGACAACCCGGCATGCATTCCCCTTATGCTTTGCCCCTCATGTAGCAGACAGTGCAGAGCAGCCTTGCAGCTTTACTATGAGCCATTTGGAGCTGGGACAGATTGTTTTTGGCTGCACCCGCTCAGACTGCTGAGCAGTAATCATCTGATATATGAACATCTGATATGTGATATTCCTCTACACATTTTCTCAACAGTGTTTTCAACATGTTTCTCCCATGAAAATTGTCTTTCAAGTATGACACCAAGCAAATTTGCCTTTTGAACCTGTTCAGTGTCAGAGCCTTTGAGTGATTATCATTGCTAGTGGCATGTTCAGCCCTGAACATCATCATTCATCATTCATCGTCAACTGCTTATCCCCTTAGGGGTCGCGGGGGGGCTGGAGCCGATCCCTGCTGCCATTGGGCGAAGGCGGGTTCACCCTGGACAGGTCGCCAGTCCATCGCAGGGCACATAGAGACAGACAACATATAGACAGATAACCATTCATAAATTTTGGCGAGGAAAAAACGAGTGCTATTGTATGACTAGTCTTTTTAAATTTAGAAGACTCCAGGATTTTGAGCTAATGAGATATGATTGCTGAGTCTTTTGTACTAGTCAAATTACCAGAACAAACAGTTCAATGACCCTTCTGCTCCTGTTTTATTTCTATGGCAGAAACAATCAAAGTATTTTGTTGCTTTCTCAAACTTTTATGTTGCTGGGTAAATTCATAAGAAACAACTTGTAAACAGACTGCAGATGAATCAAATTTTGAATCAAAGCCTGACTTTGATGGTGTTACACGTCTATTAAAAGCCAAATGGCCGTGCACCTCTGAAGATCTCCCAAATATTTGCTGAATATGACCCAGCTGAGCGTCTTTGGACATCTTGTTGTTTTTATTAACCATAATAAAACTCTACCTTCAGCTTCATCATTTTTTTTTCCACAGAGAAAGTAATGATGCAGAGCGCTGCTATGCGGCCTGTAACGTCCAGCAGGCCTTAGGTTATGGGTTTTCTTGTCTTTTCATGTTTTATGCGTTCACTTCCTGATTTACTGTGATATCCTCACATCCCCTCTGGTTTCAGAGCACTTCCTGCCTTCGTGTTTGCCGCCTAAATGAACACAGTTGACTTACTTTTGTCTCCACTCACCTGCGTCTGATGGTCTTCCCCGCCCCGATTGTGTCCATCTGTCTCTAGTTAGTCGGTCCCCTCACTAGTATTTAATGTTTGTCTCCCCTTCCTTCTGTGCCAGTCGGTCTTGTTCCCTTTGACAAGCGTTCCAGCAGTTTTCCTCGTGTTTTTGACTTACGGAGCCTGAATACTCTGCCTGCTTTTTGACTCTGCCTTTTGCCTGCCGTCCTGGATTTGTGTGCCTGCTCGTTTTGCCAACCTGTGTACTGACCCGGTTCTGTCATTGAAGACTCTGATTGTTCTGAACCCTCCTGCTCTCTGAGTCTTGCACTTGAGTCCAAGTCTGCCTGTCTCTCCAGTCGTCACACGGCCACATAACAACTTAAACATCTGTAGATACATGCTCCATAAATGACTTTGCAAGCATTGTTATTTTTGCCTAAGTACATCAATAAATCAGTAAAATAAATTCATAAAAAAATCAATTAAAAAAAATCTGATCCATCAATTTGCATTTTTATTAATTAATTTAATTTTTTCCGTCACAGAAAAACATTACTGAACTAGTTGTTGTGATGTTTAAAGACTGACATCAATCTTCTCTTTAGGCTGCTGAAGAATTTGCGGATCTTCCGACACCGCTTCGTCTTTTTCTTGACGTCACCGACATGGTCAGATCCGACGGTGACTGCAGCTCCGTCATCGTGGGTGTTACAGACAGCTGACACACAGCCAGCATCTGCATTGGCACCGCAGGAAGCCACAACAGGCCCTTTTGTAGTGGGAGTCACAGCGCCTCTGACTCCATCACGGAGGCCATTGACCAGTAAAACTCTGATTCTCGTGCCATCGCTGTGTAAGATCACATCACCGACGCAGATCTCAGCATCTGCATCCTCACATGGCGCTCTCTTTAAGTCAGTCGTGGGAGCTCCGGGGTCTGACTTTTCATCAATGGAGTTATCAGTGACTGAGAGTCCGTCACTTGGGTTTGCAGTCTGGTCATGTCTGAGCTCATCTGTGTCAGTGTTAGAAGAATCCGACTTTCTCCTAATCTGATCCATGAACTTATGGGCCTGCTGTATGTATGAGCTATCTTCATGTATCAGGTGTTTCATTGTAATGAATTGGTGCTGTAAGGCTAGGAAGGCTGTCAGTCTCTTTCCAGCATCCAGATCAAGACAGGATTTTAGGAAGCTTAAAAATTCCATCCTATCTTCATACTCATGAGGGTGCCTTTTCTTGTGGAAAGTCTGCACTGCATCCTCCAAATTCCTGGCCAAGCTGAAAATTTTCGTCTTAATATGGGGCATTTGACCCGTTAACTGTTTCCACTCCAGTGGCGTGTTTAGTCTCCATCGCAGACCGCTAGGGCCGTTCTCCCGCCTGAAATACTTTGAGGTATTTTTGCCAGCATGCAGCAAGTGGTCGTCTGGCAGACCAAGCATGTGGACTATAGCTTTCATCCTCTGATATGCACATTGTCCACCAAAGAACCGCATGCCAAAGTACAGGTGTATCATGAGGCATCCCAAACTCCACATGTCAACAGCTGCAGTCAAGGGGAGGCCTAACGTCACCTCTGGAGCCCTGTATGCGCGAGGCTGTATGACTGACGCTCTCTTCAGCTGGCTCACTGTAAGGGCCACACCAAAGTCAATTAGCTTCAGCTTGAAAGGATTGTCCTTTCGATTGACAAACATGACATTGCCAGGTTTCAAGTCTGTGTGAACAATGCCAATTCTCTCCAGGGCTTCCAATGCTACGAGCAGCTGGTAGATCATGGGGCGAATTTCATTAAGCTCTAGTGGTTTGAATTTCCTCTCGCGCATCATGTCCCAGAGGCTCTTGTCCAGCATCTCGAAGGCCAGGCAAAGGAAACTTTTGTCCGTGAAATCTTCTATGAACCTCACTATGTTATTTTTCTCTGGGTCCAGAGTCCTGACAATCTCCAGCATCTCCACTTCGTGGGCATAAGTTTCATTCCGTTTGCTGTGGATTTTAATTGCCACCAAGCTGTGGGGTCAAATACAGTGAAGTTAAGCAGTTTGTAAATGCAGGTTCAACAGTTTGTATATAACTGTAACAACACTGGAATATATTTTTGTTGAAAATTGAAAATTGCTTTAAATGCATATATATTTATGGATTTCTGTTACATTTACTTCAAACCGACCTGGACGTATTTAAGTCGACACACTTGGCAACTTTGCCAAAGCATCCCTGTCCGTGAAGTGCCAACACTGAGTAGCGGGTGGACTTGCTGTACAGTATATCATGCGTCTTCACGTCGAAACGTGGGGAAGGCCTTCGTAGTCGTCTAAAAAGTCTCAACATTTTGCAGACGCAGTAATAATCCTCTCACTCAAACGTTTGCTGGAAGTGAAATGACCAGACTGAGATGTAATTGTTATATGAGTGCTTCGATGCCTTTGATGATGACATCATCAAAGGCATCAAAGCACTTTTAAATTTTAGAATTCTTTTTTCCAGCTCTTCTAAAAAAAAAACAAAACTTTATTGGCAAATTGCCAAATTATATTGCAACTACTCTCACTCTCTCTCGTATTACCTCCGCCAAGGAGGTTTTGTTTTTGCTGGCGTTTATCTGTTTGTATGGTTGTTTGTTTGTCTGTGTTCAAGATAACTCAAAAACTTATGGACGGATTTTGATGAAATTTTCAGGGTGTGTCAAAAATGTGCAAAGGAAGAACTGATTTCATTTTGGGGGTGATCCGGAAGAAATCCTGGATTCTGGATCACTTTGAAATTTTCGTTAACACTGGGGTAAATGGGACCCAAAAAATTGTTTCTCAATATCTCTGGTAATTGTTGCCCAAAGCTCATGAAATTTGACTCAGGGATTTACAATGTGTACTTCTATCAAATCCCAAAGGCTGATCCAGATCTGATCCAGATGGTGGATTTTATAGCAATATATATAAAAATGGGGGTACTCTTACATTTTGGCCTACTGTGCATTTAATTTTAGAGGTAGAGATTTCTAACAAGCGGCATTGTGTAGCTGAGACAATTCCGCATCTGAAGTATGTCAATGAATTTGATCTAGCTTTAATACTTGAGGAGATAGATCCAGAAGAAACCGCCAGGGGGGAAACTATGGTGCTTGGCGGAGGTCTGCGCTCTCCGAGTGCTTTTCTAGTTGAATAATGAAGTGGAACCAACCAGGTCATACTAGCTTGTCACGAAAGACGTTAAATAACACCCCAAACTTGTGCTAAATTTTGGCAAGGGAAAACCTAGCATGGTCATTTTCAAAGGGATCCCTTGACCTCTGACCTCCAGATGTGTGAATGTAAATGGCTTCTCTGGGTCCCCACCAGTCTCCCTTTTACAGACATGCCCACTTTATGATGATCCCAGTCAGTCTGGATCAAGTCATAGTGAAGTCAGCACTCTGACACACTGATAGCTGTTGTTGCCTGTTGGGCTGCAGTTCGTCATGTTATGATTGGAGCAAATTTTTTATGCTAAATGCAGAACCTGTGAGGGTTTCTGGATAATATCTATCATTGTTTTGTGTCATTAATTGATTTCTAATATTAACCTCTTAAGACCCGAGCTCTTTTTTTGATATGCATTTTTGATGTCTCTTTGCTATTTGGGCTTATTGGAACCTGATAAGTATAAAAACTAAGCATCATCTTTTGACATAATGTAGTTTTAGAGAAAAATTATGTCCACATATGCGGACACTCGTTCTGAATTTCCATAAAATACAATAAAATCACCATTGTGTAATAGTGCAAACCTCTATATGTCCACTCTGAACACAGCAGTGTTTTTCCTGACTGCTTTTGCATTTATTAATAACACTTACAAACATGTTTTTTTTTTTTAAACATTTTGGAACATCACAGTACAATTTAACAAAATGAAAATTTTTTTCCCCTTTTGGACAGTCATAGCAACAGTATGGCTCATTTGAAGTGCTGCAAACAGTTGCAGGACTACTAGATGGCAGTGTACGTATCCTCGTACGTGTACACAAGACCCCAGTTAAATAAAATTAAGTATTATGTTCATATGACCCAAAATGTGATGTCATCGCATGTGTACGCCAGGTCCTAAGAGGTTAAATTTATAAATATATTTTCATACAGACGCATATTTTCCCACTCCCATGTTGATATGAGTATGAAATAATTGACAAATCTCCCTTTAAGGTTCATTTTGAACAGATAAAAATGTGTGATTAATTTGCACTTAATTAACTATGAGTATGGATCATCATGTGATTAACCATGATTAATCATTTGAATGGATTGACAGCACTAGGGTGTACATGTATTTCTGTTGCACTACTGGTCTAACTATGACTATATACTATTTTTTTTTTTTTTTTTTTTGGTTTTTCAACTTTATTGACAGGGCAGTGGTGAAAGGAGGAGACAGAGGGGATGTTAGACAGGACAGAAGAGAAGGAGCAGCTGCCTGAGGAGGAAGTTGGAGAAAAGATGCTGGCTGATGTCAGGATGAGCAGCTGTCCATCCGGCTGGTCCAAATATGGATCCAGATGTTTCATCTTCTTCAACAGAGAAATGCCCTGGGTAGATGAGGAGGTACAGCCTGCATGACTCTTCATTCACTCCATGATATTGACATTTGAATCCAGGATATTAATGCATATATGTATTTGTATGTATACAAAGATGTATATCTCTTCTTTTCCAGAAATATTGTTTGCCTAATGGTGCCAACCTCGCCTCCGTCCACAACCCGGGACAGTAAGAGTTCATCTTTTAGCTTTCAGATTAAGAGCCTGTTATCTCTTCTTTGTCATATCTCGTTGAAAAGTTTCCAGCTTGACTGTGTTTGACAGGTTTTCAGTCACTGTCTGTTTTACAGGACTGTGTTTGGCTCTGGAGCGATGGGTCAGGGTTTTATTTCCAGGACTGGAGCGTAGCCGAGCCTGACAATAATGAAGACAGTGAGAAATGTGTTGTGATGAACCGACCATGTACAGTGGTGCTGTGTGATAACCTGCTCACTCTGCAGGAAAACTGTAACTGCTAAAATACTGACTGGAGCATTTCTGTTTCGTCTGCCTTTTAGATTATCACCTCTGGGGGGATGTGAGCCGTGAGCTCAAGCTTCCCGTCATCTGTGGAACAAGACCAGTTTAAATAGTATGAATTTAGGAAACTTTATCGCTGCTGTTGCTGGAAAATCAGTCATCTCTAGGAAAATAAAGCTGTCTCTCCAAACATCTAATGGCTTTTTCATCCAACAGCAGCATTATAATTATAATTGTGGTCATAAATATTCATCCATCCATCGTCAACCGCTTATCCTGTTAGAGGTCGCGGGGGGGGGCTGGAGCTGATCCCAGCTGGCATTGGGCGAAGGCAGGTTCACCCTGGACAGGTCGCCAGTCCATCGCAGGGCACATAGAGACAGACAACATATAGACAGATAACCATTCATACATTTTGGCGAGGAAAAAACGAGTGCTATTGTATGACTAGTCTTTTTAAATTTAGAAGACTCCAGGATTTTGTGTTGTGATGAACCGACCATGTACAGTGGTGCTGTGTGATAACCTGTTCACTCTGCAGGAAAACTATAATTATAATCTTAAATATATACTATAATTATGATCATAAATATTCATCCATCGTCAACCGCTTATCCTGTCAGGGGTTGCGGGGGTGCTGGAGCCGATCCCAGCTGGCATTGGGCGAAGGCAGGGTTCACCCTGAACAGGTCGCCAGTCCATCGCAGGGCACATAGAGACAGACAACATATAGACAGACAACCATCCACGCTCATATCCACACCTACAGGCAAGTTATCAATTAACCTAAATTGCATGTCCTTGGACTGTGGGAGGAAGCCGGAGTACACAGAGAAAACCGAGGTTTACACGGGGAGAACATGCACCACCGTTCAGCCCCATGATCATAAATTTGGTTTATTTAGGTTTATTTGTTGGTCTTCTATTATGAAATACCATAATACATGAAGTGGTTCTCAGTGTAGGAGACAGAGTCAGATGGCTTTCCATTTTGTCATATGCCCAGGGAACGCAAAATAATGTTCTATAATGGTCTAAAACCTCATGGTGAAAGATTCACACGCTATTTTTTTATTCTTTATTTAGATCACCATTAGCTGTCACCAGGGTAGCAGCTACTCTTTCTGGGGTCCACACACAGCAAAAACACAACACAAGACAAATAACACACATTTTAATAAATCATAATAAAAACATTTTCAAGAAAAAAATTAAAACGATGGAAAAAAAAGAACAAATACACAAACAAAAACTTCTGCACACAGCACTGTACAGAGCAGATCTGAACACTGCATCTCTTCTGGGTATATCACCCCTAGCGGCCTGCCTGGTGGTGCGACTGTGTTGATCGCTCACATAATTTAGTTTTGACTTAAGACAATGTGGTTGTTTGCTGTGAAATGTAAAGAAACACATTAAATTGCATGTAAACACCCCCTCTACTCTGATTAATGACAACCCGGCATGCATTCCCCTTATGCTTTGCCCCTCATGTAGCAGACAGTGCAGAGCAGCCTTGCAGCTTTACTATGAGCCATTTGGAGCTGGGACAGATTGTTTTTGGCTGCACCCGCTCAGACTGCTGAGCAGTAATCATCTGATATATGAACATCTGATATGTGATATTCCTCTACACATTTTCTCAACAGTGTTTTCAACATGTTTCTCCCATGAAAATTGTCTTTCAAGTATGACACCAAGCAAATTTGCCTTTTGAACCTGTTCAGTGTCAGAGCCTTTGAGTGATTATCATTGCTAGTGGCATGTTCAGCCCTGAACATCATCATTCATCATTCATCGTCAACCGCTTATCCCCTTAGGGGTCGCGGGGGGCCTGGAGCCGATCCCAGCTGGCATTGGGCGAAGGCGGGGTTCACCCTGGACAGGTCGCCAGTCCATCGCAGGGCACATAGAGACAGACAACATAGAGACAGACAACCATTCACACTCACATCCACACCTACAGGCAATTTAGAGTCATCAAATAACCTAAACTGCATGTCTTTGGACGGTGGGAGGAAGCCGGAGTACCCGGAGAGAACCCACGCTTACACGGAGAGAACATGCAAACTCCACACAGAAGAGCCGCAAGCTGGAATCGAACCTGCGACTCTCCTGTGAGGCGACAGCGCTAACCACTACACCACCGTGCAGCCCGCCCTGAACATCATACTTTTGGTTTTTGCTACATTGAAAAACAAGTCTATTCTCACATATCCAGTCAAGTAGTAGTTATGGCTCGGATTATAGTGTACTCCTTAAATCAGTTATGTTACTTGAAGCAAAATGTATAGCTGTAACTTCTGCGACTAGCGTAGCACTGCATCCCAGGGGCACGCCACACTCTAAGTGTTTAGGGGAGGAAAACAATACCATTAAAAACACAGACTGCATCCCATATCAAAAAATTCAAGTAATGAAGTTCCAACTATTATTTTCTAGTCAACGTAAGATAACCATTTATTGGCCATCTGTGTCAGAGCTGTGCACGCAGATTGATCTACCTTATAAACATGCTGGATATTAGAATTTAATTGAAAAGCAGTGTAATATTTGTTCAAGAACATTTTTTTTTCCTTTAATTTGCTCAACACTACTGGGCAGACCCAATACTACTGGGTCTGCTACTGGCAGCTGAGAAACTCTCAGAGAGGAACAAACTTGGCCGTTTTCCAAACCCAGGGGAATAACCCCTCATTCAGACTAAAAATATGACATATTGGCAATGAAATTACATTCAAATAAACTGTCCATCCATATTATCCATATCCATCTAACTAACAATTGTTTAGTCCAAGTAGTTTTTCCACCTTTCCAGTTTCTGTAAGCTAAAACTCAAAAGCACATTGCTTCGTCGTGATAGAATTGGTTATGATCTGAAGCAACATACCACCCTCACAAGGCGAGCCTGTTTCCTTTCTTAACTTTCTCGGCAAAATGATCACTGAAATGTTTGCGATGACAGTTGCTGTTATTAAGAAAATCCCAATAACATCAGTGAATGAAGGTGCATTATTCTTGGCTGTGCCATGATTTCATTTAAGGTTTTCTTTAGTTTAACACCTCCAGGGTTCCCTTCTGGTGGAGAAAATCTGACAAAACTTGGTACAGTGTCCTTAGGGTAGCCTTCAAGTTGACCGCTGTGTGCGGTGCCCCACCACATGCAGCTGGAGATTTTTGTTTTCAGCCCTGCGGAAAAAAAAAAGTGTGTTGTCCTTTGTTGTGGTATGGAAATAAAACATATACACCGCATTATTCAGACAGTTAACTACATTTATATCTGAAAAATCACACAAGCAACACACACTTTCAGTCAATAAACTGACACCGGTTTGAGTGCTTGTCCTACACGCTGCAGTTCAGCTCCCGTCCTGCTGGGGTCGCTGCTCGCCTCTTCCACAGACGGCTTAAACCTTCTTCGAGCTTTCCTCTGGCTTTCAAAAAAAATACACCGACAGAAGAGCGAAGAGAGTCAAATCTCGAAGGTAAATCCGCCTAAAAACCAACACTTGTAATACGATTCAACAGTCACAACTTTCTGCGGTGTTATCTAATAGTAATTTGTATCGGAAACCGTTTTCCCGGTACTCTTCCAACGTTACACCGCAGAGTAACTCGGAGTCGTAGCTTCTCTAGCTAGCTAAGCTAACACAGTGTTAGCAAGGCGGCGCCGGTTGACGAAAGGCCTGTTTGGACGATGCTAACGAGCTAACTGGTTTAAAAGAAGTTCAGTTTCGATAAACCGCCCGGTAACAGCCAAGCTAACATACCATATCTTTTCCTTTAATAAGAGGAAGGAGGCAGGTCTTACGTTGGTAACTCACACGAATAAATAAACCACAAAGTGTTAAATATGTACGAGCTAACAACAACAACTGCTGGCAATAACCTACAAACTGAGCTACGAGATGCACTGAGTTGTCAGTTTATTAGGTACACATGGCTAAAACTAATAGTTTAATACAACAGTCCTGCGATAAATCACACGCTCATGAAGGTTACACTGCTCAGTTTGTGTAGATTCTGTTTTAAGAGGTGCTGTTTAAACGTTATTATTATTTAGTGTTACTGTTGGTTTCTACAGCGTTATACTATAAGATGTGTCTAATATTTACTCTCATCGGCTTTTATTTTGGTAATTATCTGTTCATAGCAAAAATGCCAAATACTATACCTCGTGTCCTGATTAGTTTTAGTTATGGACTGTTGGTCAGACTAAACAGTGTGAGAAATTATTATTTTCATTATATCTTGACATTTTATAGACCAAGCGATTAATTGATGATGAAAACAATTGGCACTTGGAGCCCTAAACAGCACTACAAGCTATGAATCCATACCTCTCTAGAGCGGCACATAGGCTTATTACTAGGGGTGGGATAGTTCATAAAATTCATGGTTTGGTTTAGGGTCAGGGTTTTCGGTTCGGTGCGGTACATTTAAGGTACGGCAAGGAGGCTAATTTCCAGTTTCAATTTAAACATGCTTTTCATGTATTTGACAAAATAAGTCAACAGCTGTTTGTCTTCACAACAGCAGACTAACATCAGGAACAAAACACTTCTTCATTGTCACATCTTATGGCTGAACTTCTGATCTAAAAGAAAAGTGACACTGTTGTTTAAAAAGAAAATTAATAAATAAAAACTAATCATCAACAAAAAGGTCAGCATGAGGTCAGCCAGCAACAACAGTAACATAAAACTAGACCAGCATCATATGAGGAAAATCTGCCATGTGCAATAACACTACTCAATATTGTAATGATGATATGACTTGTGATAAATAAACAAATATTGAAGTGTGAATATTAGATATGCTGATGTCAGCCTGAATATTTAAATCCAACTAGGATAGGTGTTGTTTCTAGAGCAGCAACAGTAATGTTTACAACAACAAAGTCACCATAGAAACTCATTAATATCTCACTGGAAACAATCTGACATATTGATAAAATAAATCATATTCCTGAGTGAAGTTTATAAAGACTGAAGAACACAAACATCAGACAGTATCAGTCCGGCCTCCTTCCTCTGCTGATGTGAACCACTACAGGTCCCACTGGTAGAGGAGGAGCTCCTTTGTCTCAGCCAGCTGATGAGTTTACTACTAAGATACATGACAAACTAACTAAACAGTCACACTACAGAGTCTACTGCCAGCTTTAGTTTACTACTAAGATACATGACAAACTAACTAAACAGTCAGACTACAGAGTCTACTGCCAGCTTTAGTTTACTACTAAGATACATGATAAACTAACTAAACAGTCAGACTACAGAGTCTACTGCCAGCTTTAGTTTACTACTAAGATACATAACAAACTAACTAAACAGTCACACTAAGAGTCTACTGTCATTTTTATTTTTATTAAAAGATATAAAAAAAAAAAAAAAAAAAAATAGAAAAAAGAGTATACTTCAAGCTTTATTTTTATTAAAAAAAAAAAAAAAAAAAAAAAAAAAAAAAAAAAAAGAGTATTCTCCATCTTTATTTTTTTACAAAAATAAATAAAAAAAAAACATAACAGACTACAGAGTCTACTGCCAGCTTTAGTTTCAGCTTATGTAGCTGAGTGTTACGTTGCTCCTAAACGTTATGAGGATAATTTATTAATAACATGGAGGCCTGTAGTTCTGACCCTTGTCAATAGCAGATCATCACCTCTTCACTGCTACTGTTCGTCCCTTCACAATAAACTCCCTGAACCACCACTGAACACTGCTGACTAGAAGGAACTAAAGTCATTTACTTACATGTGTTTACTATTCGCTGTTAGCCGGTGAGATAACATGTGGTGGAGAGTTAAAAGCTTTGATAGTGTGATAGTGTCATACCGGTACCAACATGTATTTCGATACTTTTCAATCCTTTTCCAAATAAAAGGAAAGCACATCAGATGGATGCATGCAGGGGGGGGGGGGAGAGGAGTGTGTAGGGGGGGGGGGTGGGGGGGGGGGGGGAAGGGGTTAAATCTCGGGGAAGGGAGAAAAAAGAGGGAATAAGTGGTGGGGGGGGGGGGGGGTGTGGTCTTTGGGGGGGTGGAGGGGGGTGTGGGGGAGGAGCAAAAAAACAAAAAGAGAACGGGGCGGGTGAGGGGAAGAGACCAAACATGTAAATTTCACATATTTTAATTATTTGTTGTTTGTTTATGTGTTGAGTATATTAAAAATAAAAAAAAAAAAAAAAAAAAAAAAAAAAAAAAAAAATAAAAGAAAAAAAAAAAATATTTCTTCTTCTTCTTCTTCATCAGTAAATAAAATAAAATACCACAAAGACAGGCTTTTCCAATACAGAATTTTTTAAATAAATAAAATAAAGAATAAAATACAATTCAAAACATTAACATCTGAAAACACTGCATATCTTTTTTGAAGAACCGTGACTAGTGAAGCGAACGGTTTGTTGTTGTTTTTTTTGAGAAGATAGAAGATAGTCCTTTTTTCGCCCCCAAAAGGGGAAATTAAATTTTTTAATTTTTTTTTATTTAAAAAAACAAGGGACAAGGAGGACCGGGAAAAAAAAAACAAAAAAAAGGAAAAAAAAAAGGAAGAAAGGGAGGGGGGGAGGGGGGGGGGGGGCCGGAAGGGGGGGGGGGGGGGGGGGGGGCCGCGGGGGCAGGGAAGGGAAGCCCCTCGGGACGGCCGCTGGGCCCCTACCTGAACCATGTCCACCCCTACTTACTACCTCATTATATTAGACAAAATATAATCTGTTTTTCTTTTCTATATGTGTTATATGACCTGCTGAATCACTTAAGATGCTGTCGTTTAAAGAACAGTGTCTACTGAATCTAAAAATCTACGTTCTATGATCAAAGGTATGTGGACATTACATGATGTGCTCATGGATTTGGAATGAGATATTCAACAATGAAACAGCTCATCCTAAATCCATAGTCAGTCATCTCCTGTGAAGACTGTCCTCCAGTCTGTGGAACCAGGCTGCAGGAATGTGCACCATTAGTGAGGTCCAACACTGATTTGGGTTACAAGGCCTACTTTGAAGTCTGCTTTCCTGCTCCTCACAGACATGTTGGGTAGGATTGAGGTCAGGGGTCTACAGACCAGTCTAGTTCTTCCACACTCAACTGGGAATACCATTTCTGTATGCATCTGGATTTGCACATGGAGGCACTGACATGTCGAAACAGGAAAGTGTCCTTCCCAAACTTGTTTCCACAAAGCTGGAATGACACCACTGTCTAAAATATAATTATAACTGTTGGCACTATGAATTCCTTATTCCCTTACCTGGAACTAATGGGCATATCCTCAGTAATGTAAAGTAGACTCTGAGCAAAGCCAGGTCCAGGTAATTTTGAGATTTTTCATTATTGTAGGAAAAGTGCCAGTAATCACATTCAAGTTATTGTCTTCTAATGTAAAGGTGTTAAGATAAGATATTCCTTTATTAGTCCCACAGTGGAGAAATTCACAAGTGTTGTGGTGGTGGTGGTGTTGTTTTTGGTCGTGTGTCAGTTCAAACTCGTTAAACCAGCTCGTCACACCCAAAATGTACCTGCTGCGTTGATGTTCCACCCAGCATTTAGATACAACATTTTATATCTCGTTGTGTGAACGGACAAAAGTTGTGAACTACGATTTGTCATCTGTGGTCTGTTTTTGTTTTTCCTGCAGGTTGAGGGCCATGGCTCGTGGGCAGCAGAAGATTCAGTCTCAGCAAAAGAACGCCAAGAAGGCAGCAGAGAAGAAGAAAGGTCAGGCCGCTGACCAGAAGTCTGCAGCGAAGGCTGCACTGGTCCACACCTGCCCCGTCTGCCGGGTGAGTACAATCAAACAGGCTGACTGCTGATCACATTTACTTGTAGGCTGGAGTTTTTTCCACAGAAGAATCTATTTGAGATCTAGTTTACTTTCTCTAGTTAACTGGTGATACTACTTATGATATCCTCCACGGCTTCAATGATGTGGCAGCTATTCATTTTATTAGGTGTTTAATATGACTGTTTTATATTTATTTAAATACTATATCACAGTTGGAAAATATAAAAAATTTAGATAATAAGTACATTTTGTTGAGCAGTGTGAGATCTGCTAAAATTCTGAAAATATATTTTTAGAGATGGCTCATTACCACTTTTTAATATCCAGTACCACAACCTTGAGTATCTGGTGATACTAATTACTGATACCAATCCGATACCGTCTTGTTCCCTAACTTAAACAACTAAGTTTAATAAATTTAGTTACTTTGCAGATTCAGGTTATTAATACAAAATATAATGAACTAATAAATGATGCTGTATTATTATCAAGTACCCAGCAGTTGTATGTTGTTAAAATGACCTCCACATTTCCCAGCTACAACATTAAAGTGATGAACACTTTAATGCAACAATAATTAGCATACAATAAAATATAGTATTGTTCTGCATAATGAGTAATTTTTGTACTTTAAGTATATGTTGATGCTAATACTCCTGGATTTTTACTTGAGTAAGTAATATTTTCAGTGCAGGACTTTTGCTTATAGCTAGTAGTTTACACTGTAGTGGTAGTAAGTAAGTAGAGATCTGATATTTTCTTCCATCTTTGTATGTTAATATGAATTAATTGAAATATTAAAAGGGTTTCCTTTCACTCACACCTGAAGATTAATTTGAGATTCAGCTCAGCACTGTGTGTCAAGTTGTTCTAGTCATCAAAAATAAACATGAATTAATTGATTTAATGAATTAAAATAAATTTTGAAAGTGTATAAGGGCTTAGAACATTATGATAGAAGTATATATGCCATTGTCATGCTCACATACAGTGTGTTTCATACGTCTGCACTCAGGAATAGATACAAATGCCCAGAAACTTCCTTACTCTCAATCTAGCTAGGAAAGCCATCCATCCTTTGAATGCTCTAGGTCTCTATTTTGTGGTTATACAGTTTCATGAGGCTGTCATTATCCTAGAGGTCACCATAGGTAATTTTATACAGAGAGGTCAAATTTAAAAAAAAAAAAAAAAAAAAAAAAAAGAATAAATGGTCTCATGACAATGAAATGGCGACTAATAACTAACATCATCCCCCATGAATACAGATGGGGTAATTGGATCCACAAGAGTCTCAGTTTTACAGTGAAACCCAATTTATGTATTTCCTGACTGTTTGGGGACCCCAGTATGCAGAAATATTCAGATACACCGTGTTAGAGTTTTTGAAAATGGCCATGTCAGTTTGTCCTTGCCAAATGTAGCTGAGATTTAGCCTCCTGTCCAACAAGCGAGTATGACATAGGTGGTACCAATGGATTCTATAGGTTTCCTAGTTTCATAGGATTTCTAACACTGAACCTGCTGCAGCCTCTGAAAGAAGTTGGGTGGGATTGCCCACGATCCCACAAATCTCAGAGGGTTCATATTGTATTTGGCAGCAATAGAGGTCATTTTATTTATTTTATACTGTTGAGTTAATTTATTGTACAACAATGCATTTATTACAGAAATGCTGTATGCCATAGGCTCAGCTGTAGTCTACTCTGTTGATACTGATGTGGCTATAAAATGGTGGATAAATTGTTTTGAGCATCACAACCCCTGCAAAATGACTCCTTTATGAATATGATCCACAGATGAACAATCAACCAATGACTTGCTGGATTCACTTTTGAGGGATCTGTGAAGAATAGCTGCACTAGGGTGGACACGTTAACTGACAACACCTTAGATTAAAATTAGCATCTATTACCTAAGTATCAGATAAAATGGTTAATGGAATTGCATTTCTGCAGCACTTACACAGTCTTCCGACCACTCACAGAGCTTTACTCCACATGTCAGCATTCACCTATTCACACACATTCATACAACTTACATGGCAACCTCTGCTAACTTTGCCCATCATTGCTATGCTTTCGGGGGCAATTTGGTGTTAAGTGTCTTGCTCAAGGACACATCGACATGAGACTGGAGCAGTCGGGGATCGAACCACCGACCTTTCTGACCGACCCTGTGAGCCACAGTAGTCTCAAACAGGAAACAACTAGGTATTTGTTTGGTTAGTGTATTAAAGCTTATTATTTTGACAATTTTTTATTATTAAGTTGACGTATAACTGTTTCTTAATTTCTCAAACTATAAGGTGACTAAAAATGGCAACCATATGATCCGTTTCGGCAACCAAAAGCTGAGGCCTAGTCAACTACTTTTAAAAGTGAGCATTGATCCCTGTAAACCATAATTGGTGGCAGTCAGTTTGTAGTCTCTGTTCTCTGATTATCATCATTTGATAACATGGCTCAGATGCATGGAAATTAACTAAATGGGTTTTATTTCTAAAAAAAAAAAAAAAAAAAAGAAAGAAAGAAAGCAAAGTGACAGTGGGGGCGGTGGGTATAATATAAATAGTGTGTGCCCGACCACAGTGTAACACCGACTGCTAGAGCTTGTATTTTAGCAGAACTGTTTCAGGGGGTCGGGAACTTGAGTTACAGGTTGTGGTTACTGTCTCAAGTATCACTGTTAGAGGATTTAGTAACAGTGTTTAAACAACTGAGGAAAACTGTATTAATATACTAACCATTTCAGGTCTAATGTGCTGCCACACTGAAACCGTGATTGTCTTTTCTTTTGTTTTTGCAGACACAGATGCCCGACCCCAAGACCTTCAAGCAGCACTTTGAGAGCAAACACCCCAAGTCCCCCATGCCTGCTGAACTGGTGGACGTTCAGGCATGAAGAACTGCTGACTGGACCTGAACCCGGTAAGACACAGTAGTAAAGTTTTTCTCTTAGACTGCTGGTTTTATGAAACCTCTCAAAGTTTCTCTGATGTAATATAAAATTATATCAGAAACAGCTTTTTAGTTTCACCAAACCTCAGTCAGCTTTCTAAGTTATGAAGAAAACAAAGCATTTAAAAGGAAAACCTAAGAGGACTTTTACTGATTCAGTCTCAAGTCTGACCTGCCAATTCAGATTTTTGCTGGTTTTGATTTCTAAGAGCTATTATTGACCCTTCGCTAAGCCCCGCCTCCCACTGCTACTCTGTCAAACTGCCAGAGCTACTGTAGAGCCCACACAGTCACTAACTGCACTCATTCGCATAAATATCAAGCTAATTTTGGAAAAATGCAAAAACAAGTTCAGAGTCAAGCAGACAGTGATCTAAAATATGTGTGTGGAGGATATATCAGGATGTTAAACTAAATCAGCAGCAAAAACAGATAGGGATAGAAGCTAAAGCCTCCAGATGAAAGTGAACCACCATCATCTGCAAATCAAGACAGAAGAAGAGAAAATAATGAGAATACTTCCTGTAAAGCCGGGTAGGTCTTTATTTCACCGTTACAATCATTGAAGAAACAAAAGCAGTATGTGTATACATTCAGTATACCTTCAGTAGCTTGCATAGCATAGTGGTAACACTAGGTAATGATGTCCTAACATACTCTGCTAATGTTAGCTCCACAGGTTTTTATGTAGAAACGTAACGTTTTAGAAACGTATGTCTTCCAATCTCTCCGGGTAAGGAGTGTCACTATTACACATATTTAACCATGACGAGCTCCAAATCCACAAAACCAGCCTGAAAAGGAAGACAGTCTGAAACGGCTGCATGAGTCTCCGTGGAGCCGAGCTGGATAGTTGTCAGACTGCGGTCAGGGCTGGCCGATGCTACGCGACGATTGGTCAGACTCTGTTTGAGGGGCGGGGCTTAGGGAAGGTTCAGTTGACAAAAAAGGCACCTTTTTCAGCACTGTCCCGAAAGGTAATTTCAACTGTCCTGAAGTCAGTGTAAACTGCCAAAAATTTGAAATGTTATCTATTAGTGTTGTCATGACACTGAAATTTCTAACTTCCATACAAAACCTTGAAAAATATCAGTATTTGATACCATGGGGGAAAAATTGACACAACATTGAAGGCATAAAATTGTATTTTTATTAAAAGATAAATAGCGTTGTGTGTGAAGAGAGAGCAGAAAGCACAGCAGGTACCTATGTACCGATACTGCAGAAAATGAGTATTGAAACGGTTTCAAATATTCAGTGTCATTATATATGTAATATTTTTGACACTATTATCCATTTACATTGTTATTGTCATATATAGTGGCATAAAAACACACATTCAAATGAGGAAATAAATAAATTTAAATATTTGCTTTGTTCAAAAAAATCTTGGCATTTTAATTGTATATCATAAGCTGTTTAGAGCTAGTGTTAGGAAGTTAAACAGGTCGTAATTCCCTTTAATAAGTGTTTTATACTGCTGTGAAAACATCACCTTCACCAAAACTCATTTTACAAGATTACATTTGAACACATCATGACAACTTAAGAATTTACCTTTGGCCAGTATTAAGTTTCTCGATAGGTTTGAACACATCATAATGCAAGTCAATGCAGTCTCCGTTAACATTAGCTGTTTAGCTCCATGTTAGCAGCAGACGAGCTGGTCACTGTGATTACTCTGAGCAGCATGCATGGGAATGAAACTGGCACCTGCCAAATCTACAAATACAGGATAAATGTTGGCTGTGGTTGGTAAAAGTTTCAGGTCACCTGCCACCATGGCAGATAGGTTTTCCTTATATTACGAAATATTTTTAAAACGCAAGTCCTAAATAAAAAAAGTCAGGGATTAAGGTTACATGATCCATATTTCTACTGTCTGTTACCACTGACTCACTGTTTACTATAGGGGTGGAAGGAAATATTAAGAATATCAAGTATTGCAATATTATGTTTTGAGATACTGGATTGATTGATTTCTAATTACCGTATTTTTCGCACTGTGAGGCGCACCAGATTATAAGGCGCACTATCAATGAACGTGTCTAGTTTCATACATAAGGCGCTCTCGTCTCATGATAGTGGAGTAACTCGCCCAGCGTTGCCTCCCTGTCTTGGTGAATGTGTGTTGGCCTTCGGTCATCCAACCCTCCCACACAGCTCGCAGTTTAACTTTGAACGACCCGTTGACACTGATATCTAGTGGTTGGAGTTCTTTAGTTAATCCACTGGGAATGACGGCAAGCTCCGAATTAGTTTTCTTCACTTTCGTTTTGACAGTGTCGGTGAGTGCTGTAATGCTCCGACAATCCATCCAGCGGTGCAGCTTCATAGTTTACCAAAGTCATAATAAAACATTGTGACAGATTTCTGACGCCCTGTACCACATAAAATTGGTTCGAGGTCAGTAAGCACAACCAGAATTGAGACATAAGGCGCACTGGATTATAAGGCGCACTGTTGATTTTTGAGAAAATTAAAGGATTTTAAGTGCGCCTTATAGTGCGAAAAATATGGTAATAGTTAATATGCAAAGGTTAACTCAGTCAACACTTATTTATTCATATGACAGCTTTCCTAAAATTAGATTTTAGGACAGTACTGCAATACATCTCAATATATTGAATCGTAACCTCTGTTTGATGATACGCATCCTATCACCAGATTCTTGCCAATACACAGTCCTCGTGTTTACAAAGTGATCTACATAGATTTCAGAAGTGGCAGACAAAAAACTGTGTGGCTAATAGAAATGTTCAGCCACCATGGCACGTAAGGGAAAAATTAATTAAAATTAATTAATTTTATGATTAATTTAGTTATGTTTTAAGGTTTGGACTTGATGTTGACAAATTGTGAACTTTGTCTTCCACACCGACGTGTGTGCCAATGTAAAAACTACAGTATCATGTGGCATGTGTGGAAATGTGTGTCAATGAGAGTGATCGGCTGGTCATCAGTTATGGATTGTGTGTCAATGAGAGTGATCGGCTGGTCATCAGTTATGGATTGTGTGTCAATGAGAGTGATCGGCTGGTCATCAGTTATGGATTGGCTGCCAAATGATCGGTGCATCTCTTTTAAAGTGGCAGTGAAATGGTCAACAAAGTCAAGATGGTTTATTAAATGTGTTTCCACTCTAATGAACAATTATACAGCAAACATGACAAATGTCAGCATTTAAAAGAAAAAAAAGAAGCTTTGTTTCATCTATCATACAGTTTTTGAGGCACGAGGGCCGCCATGTGGTAGTACTGTACTGTAGTCTGTGATGTCACAAGGCCTCTGAGAAAATAAACTACTACTACTACTACTACTACTACTACTTTACTGCAGCCTCTAATGTTTGCTTTGTGACTGTAGTTTTGGTATGCTAATGTTTAGCTGGCAGCTAATTAGCTAAGAGAAACTACCAGCAAGTTACGTAAACACATGCTGTAACTTCAGAATAAAGTAGTGCTTTGGGCATTTATTTTCTTAGCGACGGTGTCTTTGAACCATCAGAATGAGACAGCAGAGGAGGAGAGACAGGTGATCCGAGAGGGGACCGGGCGGGAGACGGAGACACAGCCGGAGGGCTCTTTTAGCGTCACTAGCCAGCACTGCAGTAACATCACTGATCTCTGTTTCAGCCGCAGTTTAAGAAGTAGTCTGTTTTTTCTGTGGTTTTCACATTGTTAAACTCATCTTCACATCCAGGAGAAATACAAATATTATATATATTTTGTTCATCAGAGTGGAAATCAGTTTAGTAAACCCAGCTTAACTTGGTTGAACGTTTCATTTCCATTAACACATTACGACTATTGCCATTAAAACTAACAAAGGAACGACAAAAACTGTTGTTTACAGACACACAATGACCACGGACTAAACTTTGAATCACTGCGCCTGAAGGATGTTAACGACGAACACTGGGACCCGTCAGAATTCATGGACAACATGTTGGCATGGAGGGATGTGCTGTGTACGTACGTGTGAGTTTGTGAAAGAGAAAACAATAAGGACGGGGCAGAAGTACACCAGCACCCCACTTTTATATTTATTATGTACAACTACCTTGCTTACTATTCCACATGGGGGAGGGGACCTGCAACATTGCCTGCTAACACTGAATAATATTATCTTGTGACTAATTACTGGCAGATGTGAGTAGTCAGTGGGAGCTAATGGAAAAGCTACAATGGGAAGTAAAAAAACAAATACTTTTAAATATGTGGCAAGCTTGGAATAGATCACACATTTAACACCCCAACTATATATTTAATCACTCGTCTACAATGGACGTGGCACTGCTGTTGAGTTTAAACCTTGTAACTTCAAACATTTGCTCTTGAGTAGCGGGTACATGATGGCGTCTCGGTCATCAGTGCATACCTTCCATAGAAGATAAAAAATTAGGAGTTTTCATGACCATTGGCCTCTTAAAAATTCTAAAATCCCATTGTATGTTTTTGTTGGTGGTAAAATGTAGAATATTAGTTCCTCAAACTATTTGTGGAGATAACTGTTTTTGTCCAGCGAGACTTGACAGCTCTGCGTCCTCTGTGCTGCTGCTCCACAGGTGTCCACGCTCAGTAACACCTTACAACAGTACCTCACTAAACCACACAGTAAATCTCATAGTATGTTGTTTTTTTTCCCCTCACAAATTCTTCTACTTCTGCTCATTTTTAATGTGGTTCTCTTCGGGCATGTTTCCCAACATAATCTTGGCAATAACACCGTCTTTGTCCCCCTTCAGTGAAACTGGGACAAGATTTGCTCTGTGCTCATTTATGCTTTCAGTTGTTGGCAGTTTGGTTGTTTGTTTGAAGAAACTGTAATTGGCCCAAATGATTAATCCAGGTTCTTTTTGGTTCTTCATATACTCACTAACAGGCAAATGTCACTAATTTCCTTTCACTGTATATTTTTTTTTACCCTTTTCAATAAATTGAACAATGTATTTAATGTGACTGGTTTTCTCAGCTGATTCTGTTTATATGACTGATTATTAATGTCATTACCATGAACTACACGGCTGTGCTGTTGGCTGATGTATCATATATTCACAATAGGGCTGCAAGTAATTATTTTCATGTTCAATCAATTCAGAAAATATGAAAGTATAAGATCTGATGTGGAATCAGTGAACTTTGAAAATTGATTAAGTCACTGATCCTAAATCAGAACACAAACACAGATTAGATTTCTGGAGACTTTTTCATCCATGTTGTTGGCAGAGTTCATGTCGGGGGTAAAAAAAATCAGGACTCCTCAGTGTCGAAGTGGGACCTTTACGGCTCTCATAGACACCCACAGGTCTTAACCACCATGTTACGGTGTTTTTTGAGGATGACGTTGTTGTTGTCGTCGTAGAAGAGGACCGAGATGGGGCTGAGCTTGGTGGGGGCGCAACATGCCTTTGGGACCTCGTCAGGCTTCAGGAGGTGGACCTGCAGAGTGAAATACAGTTATTTACAATTCAGATATTTGACTGAAGTCCTTATCCTACTCTGAGAAGAGGGGAAAGACCCACTGAGATCAGTACAGTAAAAGCCCTGCATTCAGAATACGATGTAAGTACATTTTGCTGATTTAATATGTACATTTAAAGTATCAAAAGTTCAAGTGAATATTCTGCAGAAAAATTAGATTGTTGATACTGATGCATCAACGTGTAAGCAGGAATTTACTGTGACAGCTGCACGAGGTGGAGCTAGTTTTAACTTTTAACTCTTTATTTACCGTAGGTCCCACCTTAGGGGTCAGTCCCCTCCAGAGTGTCACAAGATACATCACCTCCTGAGAGCCTCCTTGTCGGCTGAAGATGCGTAACTGTTGTAATACTGCCAACCTCGTGACCAAAATTATGATTCACAAGATCTGAAATACTTTTTAAAAAATACCACACCCAGCAAAGTGAAATCTTGAATTTCAATAGACGTGTTGATGTTACAGGGCTCTCCAATGTTGTCACCATCATGAATGTTGTCATTACCACATTGCATTGTGGGATGTTTATGCTGTTTGCATACTGTGATATTTCATTGGAAATACTAAGAAATTCATGTATTGGTTTCATACTAAGATTTTAGGTATACTAGTACTGTTTTAGTGCGCTAAATAACATGTTCGTATGGCGTTCTGGATGCAGTCACAGAAAAGGGGTTTTCCTGTATGTGGTGAGTGTTTCTATAAGTGTGGTTCATGGTGGGGTATGTGTGTCACTGACCACTTGCTGGATGAGGGCGTGGTTAGTGGCGTTCATGCAGGAGCCCAGAGGATAAAAACACTCTCCATCACAGTAGTAAGCTGAATATCCAGTGGGGGCCAAAACCCAGTCCTGAGCAGAACCACAGAAATACCGTTACAGGGGGGAAAAATCATCAAAACATGTCTAACTATTATGAAATATCAGTGCTATATAAACTGACTCCCTCACATTTCCTACTTAAAAGAAATTTATTAAATTTATGACCACTTATATACACTTAAATTGGAAAAACTATGAATAGATATACCTCAAAATTTTACTTAAATACAGTACCACTGATATTTAGATTTTTGTCATACTATGACTACTACTACTACTATGAGGGAAAGACGCAGTAAAGCACCCCGGGCAGGACTGGTAACATATGGGGCGCTAAACACCGCCCCGCTATGACCTTTGTTTTCTTAACGCCATACGATACGACGTCATTAAAAAAAGTGTAGTACGGCTTTTAAAAAACTTTCATATAGTTAAATAACTAGTTATAATATAGTATGTTGTTGAAAAAAAGATTTTATTATTGTGTTGTTAAAAAGGTTGTACTACAGTATGACATTTAAAAACAGGTTGTAGTATAGTAGGATGTGAGCTTTTCTCATACGATACTGTGACCCTTAGTCTATTACTTTTTTAAATGCCATACTGCACAATGACCTTTTTAACAACACAATAATAAAATCTTTAAATACTGTTTTTTTTTCAACAAAATACTATACTATGACCTTTTTTAATGACATGCTATAGTATGAAATTGTTTGAAAAACATACTATATTATGAGCTGTATTTGATCACATACTATACTATGTCCTTTTTGTAATCACATACTAGACTATGACCTAATGCCAGACTATACAATGTCCTTTTATTAACACTGTACTTTATGATGGCTTTTTTTGAATAACATACTATACTATATCTTTTTTAAAATGCCATACTAACTAACTACACTGACCTATATTTAATCTACATACTATACTATGACCTGTATTTAATCTACATACTATACTATGACCTGTATTTAATCACATACTATACTATGACCTGTATTTAATCAAATACTATACGATGACCTGTATTTAATCACATACTATACTATGTCCTTTTTAATCACATACTGTACTATGACCTTTTTTTTTAATCACATACTATACTATGTCCTTTTTAATCACATACTATACTATGACCTTTTTAATCACATACTATACTATGACCTTTTTTTACCACCATACTATACTATTACCTTTTTAACACCATACTATACTATGTCCTTTTTAATCACATACTATACTATGACCTTTTTAATCATATACTATACTATGTCCTTTTTTTAACACCATACTATACTATGACCTTTTTAATCACATACTATACTATGACCTTTTTTTAACACCATACTATACTATGTCCTTTTTAATCACATACTGTACTATGACCTTTTTTTTAATCACATACTATACTATGACCTTTTTAATCACATACTATACTATGACCTTTTTTAACACCATACTATGCTATGACCTTTTTTTAATCACATACTATACAATAACCTTTTTTTAATCACATACTATACTATGACCTTTTTAATCACATACTATACTATGACCTTTTTTTAATCACATACTATACAATAACCTTTTTTTAATCACATACTATACTATGACCTTTTTAATCACATACTGTACTATGACCTTTTTTAACACCATACTATACTATGACCTTTTTTTAATCACATACTATACTATAACCTTTTTAATCACATACTATACAATAACCTTTTTTAATCACATACTATACTATGACCTTTTTAATCACATACTATACTATGTCCTATTTAATCACATACTATACTCTGACCTTTTTAATCACATACTACACTATGTCCTTTTTAATCACATACTATGACCTTTTTTAACACCATACTACACTATGTCCTTTTTAATCACATACTATGACCTTTTTTAACACCATACTACACTATGTCCTTTTTAATTACATACTATACTATGTCCTTTTTAATCACATACTATACTATGACCTTTTTTAATCACATACTATACAATGACCTTTTTAACACCATACTATACTATGTTCTTTTTAATCACATACTATACTATGTTCTTTTTAATCACATACTATACTATGACCTTTTTTAATCACATACTATACTATGTTCTTTTTAATCACATACTATACTATGACCTTTTTTAATCACATACTATACTATGACCTTTTTTAATCACATACTATACTATGAACTTTTTAATCACATACTATACATGACCTTTTTAACACCATACTATACTATGACCCTTTTCTTAACACCATACTATACTATGTCCTTTTTAATCACATACTATACTATGACCTTTTTAACACCATACTATACTATGACCTTTTTAATCACATACTATACTATGACCTTTTTTAACACCATACTATACTATGACCTTTTTAACACCATACTATACTATGACCTTTTTTAACACCATACTATACTATGTCCTTTTTAATCACATACTATACTATGACCTTTTTAATCACATACTATACTATGAACTTTTTAATCACATACTATACTATGTCCTATTTAATCACATACTATACTCTGACCTTTTTAATCACATACTACACTATGTCCTTTTTAATCACATACTATGACCTTTTTTAACACCATACTACACTATGTCCTTTTTAATCACATACTATGACCTTTTTTAACACCATACTACACTATGTCCTTTTTAATTACATATTATACTATGACCTTTTTTAACACCATACTATACTATGACCTTTTTTAACACCATACTATACTATGACCTTTTTAATCACATACTATACTATGACCTTTTTAATCACATACTATACTATGTCCTTTTTAATCACATACTGTACTATGACCTTTTTAATCACATACTATACTATGTCCTTTTATTAATCACATACTATACTATGACCTTTTTAATCACATACTATACTATGTCCTTTTTAATCACATACTATACTATGACCTTTTTAACACCATACTATACTATGACCTTTTTAATCACATACTATACTATGTCCTTTTTAATCACATACTGTACTATGACCTTTTTTTAATCACATACTATACTATGTCCTTTTTAATCACATACTATACTATGACCTTTTTAATCACATACTATACTATGTCCTTTTTAATCACATACTGTACTATGACCTTTTTTAACACCATACTACACTATGACCTTTTTAATCACATACTGTACGATGACCTTTTTAATCACATACTATACTATGTCCTTTTTAACACCATACTATACTATGTCCTTTTTAACACCATACTATACTATGTCCTTTTTAATCACATACTATACTATGACCATTTTAATCACATACTATACTATGTCCTTTTTAATCACATACTATACTATGTCCTTTTTAATCACATACTATACTATGACCTTTTTAATCACATACTGTACTATGACCTTTTTTTAATGACACACTATACAATGACCTTTTTAACACCATACTATACTATGACCTTTTTAATCACATACTATACTATGACCTTTTTAACACCATACTATACTATGTCCTTTTTAATCACATACTATACTATGACCTTTTTTAATCACATACTATACTATGACCTTTTTAACACCATACTATACTATGACCCTTTTCTTAACACCATACTATACCATGACCTTTTTAACACCATACTATACTATGTCCTTTTTAATCACATACTATACTATGACCTTTTTAACACCATACTATACTCTGACCTTTTTAATCACATACTACACTATGTCCTTTTTAATCACATACTATACTATGACCTTTTTAATCACATACTATACGATGACCTTTTTAACACCATACTATACTATGTCCTTTTTAATCACATACTATACTATGACCTTTTTAACACCATACTATACTCTGACCTTTTTAATCACATACTACACTATGTCCTTTTTAATCACATACTATGACCTTTTTTAACACCATACTACACTATGTCCTTTTTAATTACATATTATACTATGACCTTTTTAACACCATACTATACTATGACCTTTTTTAACACCATACTATACTATGACCTTTTTAATCACATACTATACTATGACCTTTTTAATCACATACTGTACTATGACCTTTTTAATCACATACTATACTATGACCTTTTTAATCACATACTATACTATGACCTTTTTAACACCATACTATACTATGACCTTTTTAATCACATACTATACTATGTCCTTTTTAATCACATACTGTACTATGACCTTTTTTTAATCACATACTATACTATGTCCTTTTTAATCACATACTATACTATGACCTTTTTAATCACATACTATACTATGACCTTTTTAATCACATACTATACTATGTCCTTTTTAATCACATACTGTACTATGACCTTTTTTAACACCATACTACACTATGACCTTTTTAATCACATACTGTACTATGACCTTTTTAATCACATACTATACTATGTCCTTTTTAACACCATACTATACTATGTCCTTTTTAACACCATACTATACTATGTCCTTTTTAATCACATACTATACTATGACCATTTTAATCACATACTATACTATGTCCTTTTTAATCACATACTATACTATGACCTTTTTTTAATGACACACTATACAATGACCTTTTTAACACTATATACTATTCCTTTTAATCACATACTATACTATGACCTTTTTAATCACATACTGTACTATGACCTTTTTAATCACAAAAAAAATATATAAAAAAATAAATTAAAAAAAATTAAAAACTCTACTATGTCCTTTTTAATCACATACTATACTTTGACCTTTTTAATCACATACTATACAGTGACCTTTTTAACACCATACTATACTTTGTCCTTTTTAATCACATACTATACTATGACCTTTTTTAATCACATACTATACTTTGACCTTTTTAATCACATACTATACATGACCTTTTTAACACCATACTATACTATGACCCTTTTCTTAACACCATACTATACTATGACCTTTTTAACACCATACTATACTATGTCCTTTTTAATCACATACTATACTATGACCTTTTTAACACCATACTATACTATGTCCTTTTTAATCACATACTATACTATGACCTTTTTAATCACATACTATACTATGACCTTTTTTAACACCATACTATACTCTGACCTTTTTAATCACATACTGTACTATGAACTTTTTAATCACGTACTGTACTATGAACTTTTTAATCACATACTATACATGACCTTTTTAACACCATACTATACTATGACCCTTTTCTTAACACCATACTATACTATGACCTTTTTAACACCATACTATACTATGTCCTTTTTAATCACATACTATACTATTACCTTTTTAACACCATACTACACTATGTCCTTTTTAATCACATACTATGACCTTTTTAATCACATACTATACTATGACCTTTTTAATCACATACTATACTATGTCCTTTTTTAATCACATGCTATACTATGACCTTTTTAATCACATACTGTACTATGACCTTTTTAATCACATACTGTACTATGACCTTTTTTTAATCACACACTATACAATGACCTTTTTTAACACCATACTATACTATGACCTTTTTTTAATCACATACTATACAATAACCTTTTTTTAATCACATACTATACTATGACCTTTTTAATCACATACTATACTATGACCTTTTTAATAACATACTATACTATGACCTTTTTTGACACCATATTATACTATGACCTTTTTAATCACATACTATACTATGACCTTTTTAATCATATACTGTACTATGACCTTTTATTAATCACATACTATACTATGACCTTTTTAATCACATACTATACTATGACCTTTTTAATCACATACTATACTATGACCTTTTTTAACACCATACTATGCTATGACCTTTTTTTAATCACATACTATACAATAACCTTTTTTTAATCACATACTATACTATGACCTTTTTAATCACATACTATACTATGACCTTTTTTTAATCACATACTATACTATGACCTTTTTAATCACATACTATACTATGACCTTTTTAATCACATACTATACTATGACCTTTTTTTAATCACATACTATACTATAACCTTTTTAATCACATACTATACAATAACCTTTTTTAATCACTTACTATACTATGACCTTTTTAATCACATACTATACAATAACCTTTTTTAATCACATACTATACAATAACCTTTTTTAATCACATACTATACTATGACCTTTTTAATCACATACTATACAATAACCTTTTTTAATCACATACTATACTATAACCTTTTTAATCACATACTATACAATAACCTTTTTTAATCACATACTATACTATGACCTTTTTAACACCATACTATACTATGACCTTTTTAATCACATACTATACTATGTCCTTTTTAATCACATACTGTACTATGACCTTTTTTTAATCACATACTATACTATGTCCTTTTTAATCACATACTATACTATGACCATTTTAATCACATACTATACTATGACCTTTTTAATCACATACTATACTATGTCCTTTTTAATCACATACTGTACGATGACCTTTTTAATCACATACTATACTATGTCCTTTTTAATCACATACTATACTATGACCTTTTTAATCACATACTATACTATGACCTTTTTAATCACATACTGTACTATGACCTTTTTTTAATGACACACTATACAATGACCTTTTTAACACCATACTATACTATGACCTTTTTAATCACATACTGTACTATGACCTTTTTTTAATGACACACTATACAATGACCTTTTTAACACCATACTATACTATGACCTTTTTAATCACATACTGTACTATGACCTTTTTAATCACATACTATACTATGACCTTTTTAACACCATACTATACTATGACCTTTTTAATCACCATACTATACTATGACCTTTTTAACACCATACTATACTATGTCCTTTTTAATCACATACTATACAATGACCTTTTTAACACCATACTATACTCTGAACTTTTTAATCACATACTACACTATGTCCTTTTTAATCACATACTATGACCTTTTTTAACACCATACTACACTATGTCCTTTTTAATTACATATTATACTATGACCTTTTTTAACACCATACTATACTATGACCTTTTTTAACACATACTATACTATGACCTTTTTAATCACATACTATACTATGTCCTTTTTAATCACATACTGTACTATGACCTTTTTAATCACATACTATACTATGACCTTTTTAATCACATACTATACTATGTCCTTTTTAATCACATACTATACTATGACCTTTTTAACACCATACTATACTATGACCTTTTTAATCACATACTATACTATGTCCTTTTTAATCACATACTGTACTATGACCTTTTTTTAATCACATACTATACTATGTCCTTTTTAATCACATACTATACTATGACCTTTTTAATCACATACTATACTATGACCTTTTTAATCACATACTATACTATGTCCTTTTTAATCACATACTGTACTATGACCTGTTTTAACACCATACTACACTATGACCTTTTTAATCACATACTGTACTATGACCTTTTTAATCACATACTGTACTATGACCTTTTTAATCACATACTGTACTGTGACCTTTTTAATCGCATACTGTAATATGACCTTTTTAATCACATACTATACTATGTCCTTTTTAACACCATATCATACTATGTCCTTTTTAACACCATACTATACTATGTCCTTTTTAATCACATACTATACTATGACCATTTTAATCACATACTATACTATGTCCTTTTTAATCACATACTATACTATGTCCTTTTTAATCACATACTATACTATGTCCTTTTTAACACCATACTATACTATGTCCTTTTTAATCACATACTATACTTTGACCTTTTTAATCACATACTATACAATGACCTTTTTAACACCATACTATACTATGTCCTTTTTAATCACATACTATACTTTGACCTTTTTAATGACACACTATACAATGACCTTTTTAACACCATACTATACTATGTCCTTTTTAATCACATACTATACTTTGACCTTTTTAATCACATACTATACAATGACCTTTTTAACACCATACTATACTATGTTCTTTTTAATCACATACTATACTATGACCTTTTTTAATCACATACTATACTATGACCTTTTTTAATCACATACTATACTATGTTCTTTTTAATCACATACTATACTATGACCTTTTTTAATCACATACTATACTATGTTCTTTTTAATCACATACTATACTATGACCTTTTTTAATCACATACTATACTATGACCTTTTTTAATCACATACTATACTATGAACTTTTTAATCACATACTATACATGACCTTTTTAACACCATACTATACTATGACCCTTTTCTTAACACCATACTATACTATGTCCTTTTTAATCACATACTATACTATGACCTTTTTAACACCATACTATACTATGACCTTTTTAATCACATACTATACTATGACCTTTTTAACACCATACTATACTATGACCTTTTTAACACCATACTATACTACGTCCTTTTTAATCACATACTATACTATGACCTTTTTAATCACATACTATACTATGAACTTTTTAATCACATACTATACTATTACCTTTTTAACACCATACTACACTATGTCCTTTTTAATCACATACTATACTATGACCTTTTTAATCACATACTGTACTATGACCTTTTTAATCACATACTATACTATGTCCTTTTTAATCACATACTATACTATGACCTTTTTAATCACATACTATACTATGACCTTTTTAATCACATACTATACTATGTCCTTTTTAATCACATACTGTACTATGACCTTTTTTAACACCATACTACACTATGACCTTTTTAATCACATACTGTACTATGACCTTTTTAATCACATACTATACTATGTCCTTTTTAACACCATATCATACTATGTCCTTTTTAACACCATACTATACTATGTCCTTTTTAATCACATACTATACTATGACCATTTTAATCACATACTATACTATGTCCTTTTTAATCACATACTATACTATGTCCTTTTTAATCACATACTATACTATGACCTTTTTTTAATGACACACTATACAATGACCTTTTTAACACCATACTATACTATGTCCTTTTTAATCACATACTATACTATGACCTTTTTAACACCATACTATACAATGACCTTTTTAACACCATACTATACTATGTTCTTTTTAATCACATACTATACTATGACCTTTTTTAATCACATACTATACTATGAACTTTTTAATCACATACTATACATGACCTTTTTAACACCATACTATACTATGACCCTTTTCTTAACACCATACTATACTATGACCTTTTTAACACCATACTATACTATGACCTTTTTAATCACATGCTATACTATGACCCTTTTCTTAACACCATACTATACTATGACCTTTTTAATCACATACTATACTATGAACTTTTTAATCACATACTATACATGACCTTTTTAACACCATACTATACTATGACCCTTTTCTTAACACCATACTATACTATGACCTTTTTAACACCATACTATACTATGTCCTTTTTAATCACATACTATACTATTACCTTTTTAACACCATACTACACTATGTCCTTTTTAATCACATACTATGACCTTTTTAATCACATACTATACTATGACCTTTTTAATCACATACTGTACTATGTTCTTTTTAATCACATACTATACTTTGACCTTTTTAATCACATACTATACAATGACCTTTTTAACACCATACTATACTATGTCCTTTTTAATCACATACTATACTATGACCTTTTTTAATCACATACTATACTATGACCTTTTTAATCACATACTATACATGACCTTTTTAACACCATACTATACTATGACCCTTTTCTTAACACCATACTATACTATGACCTTTTTAACACCATACTATACTATGTCCTTTTTAATCACATACTATACTATGACCTTTTTAACACCATACTATACTATGTCCTTTTTAATCACATACTATACTATGACCTTTTTAATCACATACTATACTATGACCTTTTTAATCACATACTATACTATGACCTTTTTAATCACATACTATACATGACCTTTTTAACACCATACTATACTATGACCCTTTTCTTAACACCATACTATACTATGACCTTTTTAACACCATACTATACTATGTCCTTTTTAATCACATACTATGACCTTTTTAATCACATACTATACTATGACCTTTTTAATCACATACTGTACTATGACCTTTTTAATCACATACTATACTATGTCCTTTTTTAATCACATACTATACTATGACCTTTTTAATCACATACTGTACTATGACCTTTTTAATCACATACTGTACTATGACCTTTTTTTAATCACATACTGTACAATAACCTTTTTTTAATCACATACTATACTATGACCTTTTTAATCACATACTATACTATGACCTTTTTAATAACATACTATACTATGACCTTTTTTGACACCATATTATACTATGACCTTTTTAATCACATACTATACTATGACCTTTTTAATCACATACTGTACTATGACCTTTTTTAACACCATACTATACTATGACCTTTTTTTAATCACATACTATACTATGACCTTTTTAATCACATACTGTACTATGACCTTTTATTAATCACATACTATACTATGTCCTTTTTAATCACATACTATACTATGACCTTTTTAATCACATACTATACTATGACCTTTTTAATCACATACTATACTATGTCCTTTTTAATCACATACTATACTATGACCTTTTTTTAATGACACACTATACAATGACCTTTTTAACACCATACTATACTATGACCTTTTTAATCACATACTGTACTATGACCTTTTTAATCACATACTATACTATGTCCTTTTTAATCACATACTATACTTTGACCTTTTTAATCACATACTATACAATGACCTTTTTAACACCATACTATACTATGTCCTTTTTAATCACATACTATACTATGACCTTTTTTAATCACATACTATACTATGAACTTTTTAATCACATACTATACATGACCTTTTTAACACCATACTATACTATGACCCTTTTCTTAACACCATACTATACTATGACCTTTTTAACACCATACTATACTATGTCCTTTTTAATCACATACTATACTATGACCTTTTTAACACCATACTATACTATGTCCTTTTTAATCACATCTTCTTGCCTCAACTATATATACCTTTTTAATCACATACTATACTATGACCTTTTTAAAAAAATATAAATATGACTTTAAATCAAATGAAAAATATGACTAAAAAAAAAAAAAAAAAAAAAAAAAAAAAAAAAAAAAAAAAAAAAAAAATAAAAAAATTTATCTCTTCTTGCTTTTTTCATCTTCATGACTTTTTATACCATCTTCTTTCCTTTTTATCATCTTCTTCCTTTATCTCTTCTTACAATCAATACTAACATGACAAACAAAAACTAACCTTAACACCAACTAACTATGACCTTTTTAACACCATACTAACTACCAATCACAACTAACTAGACCTAACACCAACACCCTTTTTAATCACATACTATACTATGACCTTTTTAATCACATACTATACTATGACCTTTTTAATCACATACTATACTATGACCTTTTTTAACACCATACTATACTATGACCCTTTTTAATCACATGCTATACTATGACCCTTTTCTTAACACCATACTATACTATGACCTTTTTAATCACATACTATACTATGAACTTTTTAATCACATACTATACATGACCTTTTTAACACCATACTATACTATGACCCTTTTCTTAACACCATACTATACTATGACCTTTTTAACACCATACTATACTATGACCTTTTTAACACCATACTGTACTATGACCTTTTTAATCACATACTATACTATGTCCTTTTTTAATCACATGCTATACTATGACCTTTTTAATCACATACTGTACTATGACCTTTTTAATCACATACTATACTATGACCTTTTTAATCACATACTATACTATGACCTTTTTTGACACCATATTATACTATGACCTTTTTAATCACATACTATACTATGACCTTTTTAATCACATACTGTACTATGACCTTTTTAATCACATACTATACTATGACCTTTTTAATCACATACTATACTATGACCTTTTTAATCACATACTATACTATGACCTTTTTAACACCATACTATACTATGACCCTTTTCTTAACACCATACTATACTATGACCTTTTTAACACCATACTATACTATGTCCTTTTTAATCACATACTATACTATTACCTTTTTAACACCATACTATACTATGTCCTTTTTAATCACATACTATACATGACCTTTTTAACACCATACTATACTATGACCCTTTTCTTAACACCATACTATACTATGACCTTTTTAACACCATACTACACTATGTCCTTTTTAATCACATACTATGACCTTTTTAATCACATACTATACTATGACCTTTTTAATCACATACTGTACTATGACCTTTTTAGTCACATACTATACTATGTCCTTTTTTAATCACATACTATACTATGACCTTTTTAATCACATACTGTACTATGACCTTTTTAATCACATACTATACTATGACCTTTTTAATCACATACTGTACTATGACCTTTTTAATCACATACTATACTATGACCTTTTTAATCACATACTGTACTATGACCTTTTTAATCACATACTATACTATGTCCTTTTTAATCACATACTATGACCTTTTTAATCACATACTATACAATGACCTTTTTAATCACATACTATACTATGACCTTTTTAATCACATACTATACTATGTCCTTTTTTAATCACATACTATACTATGACCTTTTTAACACCATACTATACTATGACCTTTTTAATCACATACTGTACTATGACCTTTTTTTAATCACACACTATACAATGACCTTTTTTAACACCATACTATACTATGACCTTTTTTTAATCACATACTATACAATAACCTTTTTTTAATCACATACTATACTATGACCTTTTTAATAACATACTATACTATGACCTTTTTTGACACCATATTATACTATGACCTTTTTAATCACATACTATACTATGACCTTTTTAATCACATACTATACTATGACCTTTTTAATCACATACTATACTATGTCCTTTTATTAATCACATACTATACTATTACCTTTTTAATCACATGCTATACTATGAACTTTTATTAATCACATACTATACTATGACCTTTTTAATCACATACTATACATGACCTTTTTAATCACATACTATACTATGACCCTTTTCTTAACACCATACTATACTATGACCTTTTTAACACCATACTACACTATGACCATTTTAATCACATACTACACTATGACCATTTTAATCACATACTATACTATGACCTTTTTAATCACATACTATACTATGACCTTTTTAACACCATACTAGACTATGACCCTTTTCTTAACACCATACTATACTATGACCATTTTAATCACATACTATACTATGACCTTTTTAACACCATACCATACTATGACCATTTTAATCACATACTATACTATGACCTTTTTAATCACATACTATACTATGACCATTTTAATCACATACTATACTATGTCCTTTTTAATCACATACTATGCTATGACCTTTTTAACACCATACTAGACTATGACCCTTTTCTTAACACCATACTATACTATGACCATTTTAATCACATACTATACTATGACCTTTTTAACACCATACCATACTATGACCATTTTAATCACATACTATACTATGACCTTTTTAATCACATACTATACTATGACCATTTTAATCACATACTATACAATGACCTTTTTAATCACATACTATACTATGACCTTTTTAATCACATACTATACTATGACCATTTGAATCACATACTATACTATGTCCTTTTTAACACCATACTATACTATGACCCTTTTCTTAACACCATACTATACTATGACCTTTTTTAAAATTAACATACTATACGATGACATTTTTAAATTAACATACTATATTTAGACCTTTTATCAATGGCATAATATTCTATGACCTTTTTTAAATCAGCATACTATACTATGTCCTTATTTTAATACCACACTATACTATGACCTTTTTAAATGCCATACTATACCATTACCTTTTAATTAAACTGAGACACTATACTATGACCCTTTTTTTGACACCATACTATAATATTACTTTTTTTTAAATTAACAAACTATACTATGACGTCTTTTAATCACAAAATATACTATGACCTTTTTTAACACCATACTGTACTATGACCTTTTTCAATGTCATACTATACTATGACCTTTTTAAAATAACATACTATACTATGAAGTTTTGTTAACACCGTACTATACGATGACCTTTTTTTAAATGCCATACTATACCATTACCTTTTAGTTAAATTGACATACTATACTGTGACCCTTTTTTGACACCATGCTATTATATTACCTTTTTTAAATTAACAAACTATAATATGACCTCTTTTAATCACAAATTATACTATGAACTGATTTTAATCAACATAGTATACTCTGACCTTTTCGTAATCACATACTATGTCCTTTTTTAACACAATACTATACTCAGACCTTTTAACGCCATAATATTCTATGACCTTTTTTAATCAACATACTATACTATGACTTTTTTTCAACACCATACTATATTACCTTTTTTTCGTAAATTAACATACTATACTATGACCTCTTTCAGTCACATACTGTACTATGACCTTTTTTGAATCACAAACTATACTATTACCTTTTTTAAATCAATATATTATACTATGTCCTTTTTTAATCACATAATATACTATGACCCTTTTTCATGCCATACTATACTATGACCTTTTTATAATAACATACTATGCTATGACTGTTTTTAACACCATACTATACTATGACCTTCTTTAAATTGACATACTACACTATGATCCTTTTTAAGGACATATTGTACTATGTCCTATTATTAATACCATACTATGTCTTTTTTTAATGCCATACTATACTATGTCCGTTTTTGAATAACATACTATACTATATCCTGTTTTTAACACCATACTATACAATGTCCTTTTTTAAAATCACATACGATACCATGATCCTTTTAAACACCATGCTATTATATTACCTTTTTTTTTATTAACATACTTTACTATGAACTCTTTTAATCACAAACTATACTGTGACATTTTTTTAATGCCATACTATACTATGACCTGTTTTAATATATTATGAGGGTTTTTTTTAATTACATACAATACTGACTTTTTTCAATATATAGTATACTATGATTTTTTCTGACGTGCTATGCCCTATTTTTCAAAATACTATGAATTTGGTGCTTTGACTTTTTTTTGACATGCTATACTATTACCGGTACTTCTTGTTTAAACATAATGTGTGTTAATTTACAACATACTATACTCTGAGTTATATTCAGCATACTTCTAATTTTAAAACATGTTCTAGTAATAAAGTGAATTTTTATGACTCATTTGTAAATAATGACACAAGAACTTGTCATACTTATAAATCACGAATCAAAGAAATGAAATTCAGGGCTGACCTTCCATCCCAGGTCACTGAAGCTGACGTAGAGTTCGTGTTTTTTACAGGGCTGACCTCCACTGTTTGCAGGACTCCGATCTGAACAGAGAAGAGAAAAACAGGAAGATCAAAGTAAACAAATTCACACTGATAAAAGTGAAAGATTTCAAGACAAGACATTATCTTTTCAGACTACAATTTCTATATTTTAAGTTTTTACATTGATTAACACAATCAATACATCATAGATCACCAAGGTTGGGTTCCTTTTGATTACACTTAATTAAAATGAATTATTGATATCTGCACAACAACAAACATTATTGTAATGTTTTTATTTCAGTCATTTCTTCATTCTTCCTTCATAAACCGAACTAATGGCTCCCATTTAGGAACATGTCATTACTGATGATTTCCACATCTTCAGTCTTGAAAATGTCCCACTTTTCCAGATAAATACCTTTTTAAAATCCCCAAACCTTGTAAGACACATCCATACTGGTGGGTGTGCCGAAGTAACATTAAAGCATCAAATTCAAAGTGTGGTATCTGGAGCCTCACTATGGATGCTGGGTACTGGGAGATCGTATTTGGGCTTCTTCTTGCGGGGATGAGGCTTGACAGCTCGTGGCGGCCGACACGGGACCTGACTCTCCCTGAAGAAGGTCACCATGAAGGGCTGTTTGGAGCGAGGGCCCCTGCGTCCTACCAACCCGATCCAGCCTGCAGACAGGGAGCGGTCTACAAGAGGATACAGAAATACCAATAAAACTGTGTCAGTAGTGCTGGCAGCAGTTCTGCACTGTGCTTTAAAACAAATCATTTCAAATAATTGAGATGGAAATCACCCAATGAGTGCATTACGCTAGTTAAAGGAGGATTATGATCCCACCCACCCTCCTCTGTCTCCACATAGAGGCGTATGCCCAGGTTGCTGCGGGGGTGGAGGAGCCAGTGGTTGGAGGCCGAGGTGACGTCGAAGGCCAGCCACCCCTCCTGTCCTGCAGGCACCGACTGCATATCCAGCAGCACCAGCTCTGGCTCTCTGAGCAAAAGACAAAAAATAATGTCATTTTGAACAAATAAAAGTGACAAAAGTGACTTTTGACATCAACGACTCAAGGTAGAAATGTAAAAACACTTCACTTTTACGCCTACAGTCAAGCAAATTACTACATTTGAATGAATGAAAATCTAAGGGACGACTGGAGGTTTCTCAGTTTGGTTAAGAGTACATCCTAGATGGCCAAAGAAACAAAGGTAAGCACACACCTGAGACAAGCTTTCAAGTCTTTATCATTGGTCATAATGAATAATATAACACAGGGCACAACGCTTAGTCACTTTAAAGGATTCTTAATTTCTAGGCCACACCAAAACCCCAGTAACAAAAACATTAAAATTTACTGACACAACTTGTGATTTTTAGGTTGCAGCAGGCTCAGTTTTAAAGCTAGACACTAGAAAACCTCAGGAATCCATTGATACCTATCATGTCATACTCGCTAGTCGTGAAGGAGGCTAAATAACGCTCCAAACTTACACTAAATTTTGGTGAGGAAAAATTGGCACAGGCATTTTCAAAGGCATCCCTTGACCTCTGACCTCCAGATGTGTGAATGTAAATGGGTTCACTGGGTCCCCACCAGTCTCCCCTTTACAGACATGCCCACTTTATGATAATCACAGTCAGTCTGGATCAAGTCATAGTCAAGTCAGCACTCTGACACACAGACAGCTGTTGTTGCCTGTTGGGCTGCAGTTTGTCAAGTTATGATTTGAGCATATTTTTTTATACTAAATGCAGAACCTGTGAGGGTTTCTGGATAATATCTGTTGTTTTGTGTTAACTGATTTCCAATAATAAAGACATATATAGCATAAAACAGCATATTTCCAAACTCCCATGGTGACAATAGCATGAACAGACAAAAAATGTGGAATTAATTGCAATTCAATCACAATTAACTACGGACAATTATGCATTTAATCGAGATGAAATACTTTAATTGATTGACAGTTCTAGTACTAAAGGAAGGGGATTTCCCCGATGCAATCTACAACACTGTAACTTCCATCTGGAAGAATAAAAAAACGTTATGCTATGTGATCTTTTTCTTAGATTTTTTGTGTTAGACTACCGGTATATTTAGATCACCACTCAACAGGATGATTATGAAAGTAGTAGTATGATGTCTCCAGAGAGAACTAGAAGGGAGCAACAAGTATACTTGTCTTCAAGTACACTTGTTTTTCATGCTGTGGTGCCATCTTGTGGTGCCATATAGCACTGGACTAGTGTCAGAAAATGCAATCTTGATGCCTTTGTCAAAAGTCTTAAAGCAGCAGTGGGTAGAAACGCAGCAAATATATAATTATATACTATATTCTGACAGTAATACATGAGACAGGTAATCTGGAAAAAAAATATGTTCCTCTGTGTCCTCCGCTGCTCCTAACGACATCTGTAAGATTTCACAGACCATAAGAAAGCAACCAATCAGAGCCGAGCTGGAGCCTGCTTTCCAGCTGCCGTCTAACAGAATAACGAGTCAATCACTCACGAAGGCCGATAAAATGATCAAACTACGCAGCGCTGATCAAATATGAATCAGTATTCTGTTGCTATAATGACTACTTCTCTCCTCATGTTTTCCAAAACATCTTCTAGTTACTGTTTAGCTGCAAAATGAGAAAGTTTGCCAGGTTGAGATCAGTTGAGGAAATATCAGTCCCATCAGTCGGGGAACAGCCAATAGGAATGCTCGCTCTCTGAAATGTCTTGTGATTGGTCAAAGTCTCCCATTACAGGCTAGATTTTTTTTAAAACCTGAAAACAGCCATGAGGAGGTGCAGAGGTCTAGTTTTCGCTCAGAACACTTGAAGTATAAAATGCTGGTTATTGTGAAATTTTTGCCCAATGATAACAAAAATATACTGCCTACTGCTACTTTAAATCATAAAGCAGATAAAGACAAATTAAAAAAAAAACATGGCAACCTGTGTCGGCTCTCTCGCTGGATCTCATAGACAGAGATGTGCAGTGTGCGGTTGGCCCTCTGGCCCATCGTCAGGGTCTTATAGATACGAAACTCCGCTGCCGTCACCGTCTCTCCCTGAGGGAGAGGCGTCAGGTCGAAACGAAACTCCTTCCAGTACGGACGAGGCTGCAAGAGGTCTCGCTCCTGCTCCACTGCAGAGACAAACACAGATACTTCTATAAAACATATCCATGAACAAATTACTGACTGGCAGCAAATGTGGTGAACACTGGTGTTTACGTGAAGGCTTAGATTGATCGTTTGATTGTTTAATACAAACTTCTGTCTTTAAAGTCATCTCCTACAAATAAACCAACATACAAGCAGGAATACAGTAAATACAAGTCACAGAGTTTGATAAAATATGTCAGAAAGAGGTGTGACATTCAGATGGGGGACAGTTTTAGTTTAAAGCAGATGTAAGGGGAGAAAATGATGCAACAGTGTGAAGGTGTGGAGGAGATGAGATCACTGGGAGATGAGTCAACGACACAAAGGGAGGAAAGAAGTAGTGAAATAAAACAATCATCAGATTAACATACTTAAAGTATCAGTTATTATTAGGGGTGGGACGGTACATAAAATTCATGTTTTTTTGGTTCGGTTTGGTACATTCATGGTACAGCAGGAGGCCAATTTCCAAATTTAGTTTAAACATGCTTTTCATGTATTTGACAAAATAAGTTAACAACTGTTTGTCTTCACAACAGTAAACTAACATCAGGAACAAAACACTTCTTCATTATCACATCTTATGGCTGTTATGACTTCTGATCTAAAAGAAAAGTGACACTGAGTTATTTAAAAAGAAAATTAATAAATAAAAACTAATCATCAACAAAAAGGTCAGCATGAGGTCAGCCAGCACTAGAGCTTTTTAAACAACAGCAACATAAACTAGGCAGCATCATATGAGGAAAACCTGCCATGTGCAATAACACTGCTCAGTATAGCAATGATAATATGACTTGTGACAAATAAACAAATATTGAAGTCTGCATATTATCTATACCAAAGTAAGTCTGAATATCTAAATACAACTAGGACAGGTGTTGTTTCTAGAGCAGCAACAGTAATGTTTACAACAACAAAGTCACCATAGAAACTCATTAATATCTCACTGGAAACAATCTGACATATTAATAAAATAAATCATATTCCTGAGTGAAGTTTATAAAGACTGAAGAACACAAACATCAGACAGTATCAGTCCGTCCTCCTGTCCCCCTACTGCCAGCTTTAGTTTACTACTAAGATACATGACAAACTAACTAAACAGTCAGACTACAGAGTCTACTGCCAGCTTTAGTTTACTACTAAGATACATGACAAACTAACTAAACAGTCAGACTACAGAGCCTACTGCCAGCTTTAGTTTACTACTAAGATACATGATAAACTAACTAAACAGTCAGACTACAGAGCCTACTGCCAGCTTTAGTTTACTACTAAGATACATGACAAACTAACTAAACAGTCAGACTACAGAGTCTACTGCCAGCTTTAGTTTACTACTAAGATACATGACAAACTAACTAAACAGTCAGACTACAGAGTCGACTGCCAGCTTTAGTTTACTACTAAGATACATGATAAACTAACTAAACAGTCAGACTACAGAGTCTACTGCCAGCTTTAGTTTACTACTAAGATACATGACAAACTAACTAAACAGTCAGACTACAGAGTCTACTGCCAGCTTTAGTTTACTACTAACATACATGACAAACTAACTAAACAGTCAGACTACAGAGCCTACTGCCAGCTTTAGTTTACTACTAAGATACATGACAAACTAACTAAACAGTCAGACTACAGAGTCTACTGCCAGCTTTAGTTTACTACTAAGATACATGACAAACTAACTAAACAGTCAGACTACAGAGTCTACTGCCAGCTTTAGTTTCAGCTTGTGTAGCTGAGGGTTACCCTGCTCCTAAACATTATGAAGATAATATATTAATAACACAGAGGCTCTGTAGTTCAGACCCTTGTCAATAACAGATCATCACCTCTTTACTGCTACTGTTCGTCCCTTCACAATAAACTCCCCGAACCACCACTGAACACTGCTGACTAGAAGGAACTAAACTCATTTACTTACATGTGTTTACTATTCGCTGTTAGCTGCCGAGCTAACGTGTGGTGGCGAGTTAATATCTGTGGTAGTGTGAACATAGCGGTGGTAGTTGACAGACATACACAGTAAAATCTGGTCCTCCCTTGTTGAAACTGAGCCAATCACAACGCACAACCTCAGCTTCAGTTACACTGCTCATGTCTTATACCTCATACCTCTGTCCGCTGTGTCCCAGCCTCGTTCAATAGGTCTTGATTTCTAGTATGACAATAAACGTGACAAAAAAAAAATACACAATCAGCCTCATAACCTATTTCAAATGAACCAAACGATACATACACGACCCGAACTGTGACTCACGAAGCAAACGGTTTGGTTTTTTATCTGAACCATGCCCACCCCCAGTTATTATGCAGAAAAGTTATGTATTGGATTAATGATGATTAAAAGTGAGATTTTAGTGTTGTTGTTCAATGCGTCATATTTTATAAGCTGATTCAGTGAAGTGTAACAGGATTTGGAGGTGGTGCAGCAATCAGACAGAGTCAGCTTCATTTTTTATTAGCGCTAACCCAAAGTCTTACAAATTAAACAGAAAATCAAGCTCCTTCAGGAGCCCTAGCACCATAAATGGACAACCTTACTCTAGCCATGCTGCTAGCCGGCATACCGGTTCAAAATATAACCAAAGCTCACGCAGGAGATCTTTGTGAGGAAGAGACTGAGAGCTCCTCAGCTGTGTTACACCAAAAGAACGTCTCTGATTGTCCTCCATTCTCCCATGATGAGCTGATCAGCTCCAGCTGTGTGACCTCCCACACCCGATCCCAACACCACGGCCTATGGAAGGAGGATGAGTCACGCTTCATTGTGTCATATCTTTGAGTTCAACACATGCGCAGTAAAATCTGGTCTGCACTCACAGAATCGCAGAATTGAACCAATCATGACCACAGCTTCTGATACACTTCGCATGTGCTGAACCCAATACCCCAAGACCTGTATCCACCCGTGTCCACCTGTATCCACTCATGTCCACCCATTTCCCAGCCACATTCAATAGGCCTTGCCCAATACTAGGCTTGTTCAAGATGAACTAGGCCTGCGCAGACTCGATCACCAGCGATCACCGCACTATGCATGGCATTTAGATTTGTGTCCGACTTGGGCTGCGGTCAAAAAGTCAAAAAATACGTCCTTATGTCTTTTCCTAACCACTTTTCTTCAACCTTGGTGGAAAACGTCATGAGGTCAAGGAAAGATGTGATGAAAAGAGAATCGGACTGCACTTCACCAGGCTCTGTAATTATTGGTGCCTTCAAATGTTAACTGTGTTTACGAGATGGGAAGTCATGCACATGATATGCGTTGTGTTTAAGTGGTTAAGTCAGGAAGAACACTGCTGCAAAGCAACAGCAATATTAACTTTACTGTCCAAGTCCAGAAGACAGAGACTGTTTAGCAAGAGCATGAGATCACTGAGAATATCAGCATCAAATATACTCTACAATATTAACTTATTATACACAGATAAATGAACTTCCATAGCTCCACCATTTATAGCAACGTCAACAAACACGTCACAAGTCGTGAACTTGGAGCTTTCAGGAACTTTCTACTGACAGGTTGTAAATACGACATGAGGGGGCGTTCAGATGGACCCAGTTCATAAACACGGTAAACAGCACCCACCTGAAGACACCGTATGATGTGACGGTGGTGGATGTCATGATCTGCCGTGGTGAAACTACAACGTTCTGAAGATGGACTACAAAAGCAGCATAATCGCCCCGTGCCTTGTTAAATTTCAGTTACTTGAAATAAAAAAAGAAAAACCTACAGGCTGCCACACAGTTATTTTTTGATTTATTGCGAAGGAGTAGAACCACAGTAGAGTCATTTTTGGACGTAATATTATTGTGATTATTATTATGATATATTGATTATTTGTTTTTTTTATATATTTACTGCTCTTTTTGTTTACTGTTTTGTTTTTACTTGTTTGAAATAAAGTGAAAGAAAATGGTTGTCACTGTCCTCTCATATTTATCAACACGAATCCCAGTTAGCAAATTATACAAGATAAGCGTATTGTTTGTTTTCATGAACGGTAGAATGGTGCGTCACTTTAAAAGTTGAGGCCGCAAGGAATTGTGGGGCAGGATTATCTCCTTTCCTGCGGTAAAGGATGGTCCATGAAAGGATGGAAATGCTAAAGGTCCTTTCCTCAGCATTTAGTTAATTCAAACACCTCTTATCACGGCTGTTTCTCTGATACTTCCAGGTCATTTCAAAAAGACTTCCACTGCAGCCCTTTTAAAAAAATTAGGCTTCATTTTATAAATTGACCTGTGGTGAATAGTAGTATTATATAGTAGTATTATCAGCCACACAAGACATGTTTGTTAACAGATGAAACCTTCATTGCACAACGTGAGACTAACGACCAGCAGCATTACCTAACCTTTCCCTAACATTACATAACCTACAATTGTACCTTCTACCTGCCTAGCATTACATACTACACTTATACAAAAAGTTCAGACTTTCTACAACATGTGGTGTTTGCTGTCAAAACTAAGAGCCAATCAGCTCTTGATCAGGTGACAACCAGGCATTTCCCATCATGCCCTGGGGTCTTGCAGTCAGTGGAGAACAGCTGTAGCCGCCTCGATCTCGTGAGGTTATCGTTGCCAGCATGTGTGTGACGTCAGTCGGGATCAAGTTTTTGCTTATACTTTGTTTTTAAACAAATGAAGCAGGTGGGATATAACACATTAATCTTCAGAGGTGCTGGTAGGCGGAGTTACTTTCGGAGAAGGCCCGGCTCGCTGTTCCCCCTTTGTTCAGTCTTCAACCAACCAGCTGCTGGCTTCACATCTGTCCTGCAGATATGACAGTGGTATTAAAGTTACCTAGCTGTCAGCTACTGGGCAAATATGTGTATCAGACTAGTTTGAATGAACTTACTCAGGTACTCTAAGTACAATTTTATACATTGAGTATTTCCATTTTATGCTACTGCATTACATTTTGAAAGCCAATTTTGTACGTTTTACTTTTAAAAGATCGGATCACTTCTTCCACCACTGTTAGATTCAGACACTGGAGAAGTAGATTCAAACTCCTCATCTCAGCAGTTTTTAACCTGTAGGTAGAAACTGCAGCCTGTGGTCAAGACAAATACAAAGTATGTATGTTTTACTCTGCACCAGTTCTGAGATTTATTTACCAAAGAAGATTTATGAGGCATGTACACTTTCTTTCACCAGCACCCTGTATCATAGCCCACTGAGCAAGATGGAGATGTAATGCCTTGCTGAAGGGCACCTCAGCAGCAGCTGTCGAGAACAGTGATGCTCCACCTCACTCTGCCAGACTCGGAAACAACGCGACTGAGACACGTCCTCATGTGGACTTCCTGTTCAACGACAATATGTGGATGAGGAGGTGAGCGGGAGAACGTACACAGTCCTACGCCAAATCCAAACATGAGACCGAAACAACGACACACACAAACTATATGGTAAATATACTAAAGACAGGACACCCCTGATGGTTTGGGTGTACTCATATCAGTCACACACACACACACACACACACACACACACACACACACACACACACACACACAGCAGTAATTAGAGACACTTAGTGCCCTGAACCACAGCAGCTGCTCAGCACAAACACCACTAATTGCAGCCCTGCCTGGTATTTTTAGAGTCGCTCCCTCCACAGCAGTATTTTCATCTCGCTTCGGACCGTTTGCTTTTTTTTTTTTTCCGGTGTGTGTCAGTGGGGCCTTTAATTCTAACCAGCTGTGTCTTCCCATTACATATATACGTAGGAACACACACCCATGCGTGTTTGATTCAACTTACATGAACTACGCACATTGATTAGATTAGTCACAGAAATAGAAACTGAATATAGATTACTGTATCTGCAGAGGATCAGGCGACAAATGCAAAAGCTTTATGGAAAAATACTGAACATATGAGCATGAGTGGGATGTAACCAAGTACATTTACTCAAGTACTGTACTTAGGTACAATTTTGAGGTACTTGTACTGTATGTATTTTTATTTTATGCTACTTTATACTTCAACTCCACTACATTTATCTGACAGGTTTAGTTACTTACTGTAGATTCAGATTACAATACAAAATATACAGCAACCAATAAATAATGGTATATTATAATAGATAAGCTATACTGTAGGATATAAAGTAAAAATAGCCCCAGCTTTACCAGCTGCGATGTGATGAACACATCCATCTTATCTCGTTGGGGTCACGGGGGGCTGGAGCCGATCCCAGCAGGCACTGGGAACACAGGGCTAACACATAGAGGCAAACAACCATTCATGCTCACAGTCACACCTACAGACAATTTAGGGTCAATTAACCTGCATGTCTTTGGACTGCGGGAGGAAACAGGAGAAAACCCACGCTAAGACGGGACAACATGCAAACTCCACACAGAAGACCCGAAGCCGGATTCAGACCTGTGACCCCTCTAGCTGTGAGGCACCACCGTGCAGCCATGAACACATTCATGAATCAATAATATCAAACCAGTGATATTACATATCAGAAACTACTTCTACTTTTGGTACTTCCAGAGTATTATATGCTGAGACTACTGAAAACGCGTATTATTTTTAGAATATTTTATTGTTCAACATACAGCCATTTCAGTAGAACATGACAACAGAATAGAAATAGTTTTGTTTTACTTTTGTACGTCACTTTTTAGGTGGTTTTACTGCCATCTCATAGTAGCTCTCAGTCCAAACTGGTGGAGGCGTAGCTCTGCTGCTGGGAGCTGATGTTTTAATAGAGACAATAATTGATTTTCACTTTGGCAATATACTGTATCTTTGTTTTTACTGAGTGTGTAGAGTGTTTGTACACTCTAGCATTGCTACTTTTACTTAAAATATCTGCATAACCACCGCATATGAAGAAAACTGCAATAAATAAAATCAGTTATATATGCCAATGACATTATACGTAATGTGTAGAAATTGATGTTTCCCAACAAAATAAAAGCCTCACCATTTGAAAGGAAACAGTGGTGTGCATGCGTGCACTGTGGGTCACTGCTGAAGGCATGAGTCACCTTTGTTTACAACATGGTGGAGGTTTGGAGGATGAAATGCTGTGATTTCGCAGTGTTGACTGATAAATTTAAGGGTGCATTTTTTTAGTAGAGAATTTCAAACAAAAAGCCGATCATTTGATGTGAGCTCATAAGAGACCGCGAGCACGGAGAAGAGCCGATGTTTCCCACAGTGAAGTGGGCGCAGATCACCATCCCATTCCTGAGGAGCTGGAGGAAGGAAGCCGTTGAGAGGAGGATGTTTAGTTTTGTGCTCTGACAGATAGGCATCAGTCAGGCTACTGTGTGGTTTGGATGGAAGTCAAACACTCACACAGGATCTGGGTGGTAGTGTGATTCTCATATACTCACGCAAATTATTCATTACTCAATCAATTAATCTGCTGCTTTGCTGTTCAGTAGGCAGAATGCTTTTGGCATCATTGGGCGAAAATTTCACAATAACCTTTCAGCAGGTTGTAATTCAAGAGATCTGATAGAAAACTAGATGTCTGCCCGTCGTCATGTTTCTGCTTTCAGGCTTTAGAAACTCCAGCCAGTGATGGCAGACTTGGGCCAATCACATCCGATTAGTTGTTTATCTCCAGTCTGTGAAATCGCTCAGATGCCATTAAGAGCACCAGAGGACAGCAGATTATCTGTCTCATGCACCACTGTCAGGATATTGTGACTGTTATATAAAAATAACTTTTTTTAAATCCGATTTGCTTCAGTTCTACCTACTGCAGCTTTAACTTTACTCTCACATGCAACAAAAAATCCTCACATTTAAAAGCTGGTACCAGATATTTTCTGGACAAAAAAATTATCTAAAGATTAATCAGTCATCAAAATCGTTGGTGAATTTTTTTTCTGTTGATGGACTATTAATCGATCCAGCTCTGTATACATTAGGGATGCAATAATGCTGATCCTGGATCAGATATCGGGCCGATATTGGCTCAAATAGCTGGATGAGGTTTTATTTTAACAATTCAGTAAATATATATCTATGTATTTATTTGTTAGGAAAGCAATATCTAAGTGAAGCCTGATGTTGCCTTACCCATAAAAGAATGATGCCAGTGAGGCATACAGCTGATTAATTGAACTCTGATACCAGATCAATGCTCTGTATCCCAGGTATCGATTGGTGCATCACTAGTATAAAGCATTTTTTTAATGTATGTATGTATGTTTGAGAGCATTAGGTTGTAATATTTATTTTACTTATTATTTTTTCCTTTTAGTCATGTTTCTGAGAGAGCTATTATCTTCTTATTTGACTGGTGAACAGGCAGGAGAAGATCTAACCTGTTAGTTATGTTGACTAATCAGATTTTGTACTTTTATCATCAATCCCTGTCTCTTATCAATCATCGTACCCCAGATCTCCTCCGTGCTGGGAGGGTTTTCGACGCCCGGCCCAGCTGGGCTGCAGCAGCAGTGGAGCGAGGCTGCTGCATTTAGGAATGCTGGGTTGAAATGGAAACCTACCAATAAAGTTCAGGCATACTGACATTGGGTTTAATCTTCTCTGTGGCGGTGAATGTTTGTGGAAATCTGCAGAGTGGAGAAACTAAAATGGTAGCACCGACATGTCGCTGTCAGTGTCAACAAGTTCACACGTCCTCTCAGGACAGCTCGTAGCCAAACCGTAAAGTCAAAAACTGCTTGGTCATTCAACACTGACGATGACAAATGACTGGATGAGGTTAAAGGAATAGTTTCACACTGGAGGAAACACTTTCATCCACTTACCAAGAATCTGATGAGAAGATTGATGCCACTCATGTCTGTCCCTTAAATATAAAGCCACAGCCAGTTAGCTTAGCTTAGCATAAAGCCTGGAAACAGGAGGAACAACTGGCCTGGCTCTGTATGATGGTAACAAAACCTGCTTACCAGCATGGCTACAGAGCACCAGCTAACACACTGTATCTGCTTTGTTTTATCGGTACAAAAACAGAAATGAAATGAAGACAATGGGATTTTAGCGACATGGGGTTACGCTGGAGCCTTCAAATGTGGTATAATATCTTATGAACCCATATGAACGCCCCCCTCATATCGTATAATATCTTGTGAACCCATACGAACGCCCCCCTCATGTCGTATAACGTGCTTGTGAACCCATACGAACGCCCCCCTCATGTCGTATAACGTGCTTGTGAACCCATATGAACACTCCCCTCATGTCGTATAATGTCTTATGAACCCATACGAACGCCCCCTTCATGTCGTATAACGTGCTTATGAACCCATATGAACACTCCCCTCATGTCATATAATGTCTTATGAACCCATACGAACGCCCCCCTCATGTCGTATAATGTGCTTGTGAACCCATACGAACGCCCCCGTCGGCTTGACCCATAGAACCCCCCCCCCGCCCCCCCTCATGTCGTATAATGTCTTATGAACCCATACGAACGCCCCCCTCATGTCGTATAACGTGCTTGTGAACCCATAACTTTGTCAGTGGAAAGTTTCTGAAAGCTCCGAGTTCACGACTAGTGACGTGTTTGTTGACGCTGTGAGAAATGGTGGAGCCCATGACAGTTCACTTACTGTGCAAAATACATTAATATTGTACAGTTTATTGTAATTTTAGTCATGTATTTTTTCTTTTTTTTTTGGCAATTTTATAACATATCTGAGGAAAATGTTGATATTCATGACATTTTTCTCTTCTGTCGTTATGCCTTTGCATGTCCTGTGTTATGTTACCCACTATCTAGCTTGTTAGATTGTTAGCCTGAAGCTTCTAGACACTGACAGTAATGTTAATATTGTTGCTTAGCAGCGGTATTCTTCACGACTTAACCACTTCATGACGTCCCATCTCGTAAACACGAGTACAACCCCCCTCTAAAACTACAATGTGTTATTTTTGAACTGATTTTTGCACACATTAAACCACGAAATGAAACATGTTAAGTAGTGATCTTCAGAGCCAGACTAGCTGTTTCCCCATTTCCAGTCCTTATACTAAGTTAAGCTAGCCACCTGCTCCATCTTTATATTAAACGTACAGATAAAGGGCAGTAACAATGTCCTCATCTTATCACACGGCAGGAACATGTATTTCTCAAAATGTTAAACTATGTCTTGAAACCCCTGCATACATTTAATTAGGCGACATGTGACATTACTAGTTGGTAGTTCAGCCCTTAAAGGTATTTTTCAACCTGGACCCTATTTTCCCACGTTTTTGTGTCTAATAGCAACAGTATTGAGGGAGAGCGCTGTCAAGAGCAGCCACTCACAGGCTGCAATGTAATCCTAATGGGGCAAGCTGGCATGTCATTTCCGCCTGCTAAAAGTCCTTGTTTTGGCCATGACAGGATAAAAAGAGCTGATTGCTATTATAAGTATCTGACAATATATTAATGGTCTCACTTGAGGAGGAGTCTAGTTGTGAAATCTGGAGTAAAGAAAGCATAGCTTGATGTTACCGAAAAGATTTTCAGTGTGAGAGCTGAATAGCAAGATGATTTCCAGGCCTTGAATTGGCCACCCATGTTTATTATAGTATACAGATATTTAGATTTCACAATGAGACTTCTCCTTTTGTGGGACTTGGACATAACCCTAACCCTACGAAGATAGTTTATTTCTCTGTAGGGTCCTTTCCATAATGTCAGACAAGCCTGTCAGTGGCAGAAACAACTTTTAGTGGATGTCACCCTACATTGCTCACTTGCTCTTGCAACTCCTTTGGCAGGTGCCGGTTACTGTGTTCTCCCTCAATACTGGACCAGTTTCAAAAACTGGACTTAGACACAAAAATAGGAGAAAATAGAGTCCAGGTTGGAAAATACAGACGTTACCCTTCAACAATATATTGTTATTTTAGAAAGTCATAATAGGTTTTCTGTGTAAATAGTATAATAAATAAAGTTTACAGATAAATGTAGTACAATAAAAAAGTACAATATTTCCCTGTGAAATGTGGGGATACACTGATCTGACTATGATAGGCAGATATGATATGATATAGATATGATAGTGACACCTGGGCTTTAGGTATCGGCTGATACCGAGTACCGATCTGATAGTGTTTCATTAATAAGCTGTGGCCTCACTGTGTGGAAGTGATTGGACCATTCGTTTTTATGTAAAACAACATCAGGCTCGACTTAAACATTGTTCTCTTAACTTTGTAAAATGAAATGTAACAAATAAATACATAGATATAAATTATTATATTACTAAATTAACAAATTGTTCACTCGCAACTTAATTTTTTTTTCAAAATTAACAGCAAATATAATTCAAGTGTAAACCTTTTTAATGCAGCAACAAATATGTCAAAAGTTATATATAATACACAGTATATATAGAATTAAATTTAATAGATTGGCCACATTGTCACTAATATCAGATCCAGCTATTTGAGTCTGTACTGGTCCTACATCTGATCCAGTATCAGTATCGGTACATCCCTAGTGAAATGTGGAGTAGAAGCATTAAACAGATGATAGAAATACTCAAGTACTGTCAATATATGAGTACGCATGTAGTTACCATCCATCACTGCCTGTTTTCTCCAGGGGTCATCTAGCGAATGGCAGGTGTGCAGGAACAGTTTACTCACCCAGGTTGACGAAGCTCATCACTGTGTCGGCCTCGCTGACCACCGTGCCCAGCGGCGGCGTGTGTGTGCTGAGGGTCGGCAGGACCGCGTGGCTGACCTGAGCCAGCCTTTCCGCCCCGCCAAACTTCCCCATCCCAGGGCCGGTTACAATGATTTCATTCCCATCATCCTCCCCATCAACCGACATGGCGTGGTACAGGTCCAGCATGAAGAGCGGTGCGGAGGAGGGCGGTCGTAGTGGCGGGTGGGGTCTGGGTCGCCCCGGTAGACCCAGGATGGACAGGATCTCTTTCTGCATCTCCTTCTTCTCGCGGCCGCTGAGCCGCCTGAAGCTGGAGTGGACCAGGGCCTCTGCCTGCTGGCTCCACAGGGAGAGACAGAGCAGGAGCAGCAGGGGCAGCAGGAGCAGAGTCCTGGGGTGGAGGAGAGGCTGGTGGGGTCTGGAGGTGGATCTGGTCTGGGAGACACCACTGCTGCTTTTGCTCAAGTGCTGCTGTTTCATCTTGCTGCAAAGACAAGAGAAGCGGTGGGAGACGTCTGAGTCCATGGCTGGGGTTGCTCTTGTTTCTTCCTCAAATCAAGATTTTTAATCTCACAAATAATCTGCCTCTTCTCGACTTTATTCAGTTTCTCTTCCCTCCAGTGTTTCCAGACTGACAACCACAGTGTTTTCTACTCGCTCCAGTTTGTCCTCCTGTTTCAGACTGATGCTGATTTATGTCTGATGTGTTTAGAGGAGAGCTGGATCTGGATGTTTACCGCCTTTAACTGCCTCTGTTTATCTCTCCCTCCCCCCTCTGCCTTCCTCTTCCACCTTCTCTAATCTTGAAGAGAGAAACTCCTCACCCTCCGATCCACTTCAGCTCTCAGTCGTGCAGCAGAAGAAACAGAGATAATGAGAGCGAGGGCATAATTACAAGCCTTTTCAATGTGTTTTGAATACAAACTATGCCCCTGTGGAAGCTCGGCCTACACTTTGAAGTTGTAAACTTGGAGGATGGAAAGCAATTTCAGTGATGAGCAGGTGCCCCAGAGATTGGAGTGAAATCTGAGAGCTGTGGTCAGGTTTGCTCCCAGTCCTCCATGGCCTCACAAGGAGATGAAGTTCACACCTGCAGCGAGTTCAGCGTTCGACCAGATACCTCCTGAGAATCATCTGCTGTGGAGCAACCACTGCTGCAAGCTCTTATCCAGTCATCCCTGAGTACTTAATCATCCATCCAAGGCCGCTCCCCACCCACACATCTCTGGGGTTCCAGATGTCTTTCCTAATCCAATTTATAAAAGTGAAAACTCCAGGAAATTGTTTCCTGATTGTAATCCTTGGGAGAGGCGAGAGATGCCTTCGGATCTGTGGCAGCTCTTGTGCACTCGGAGCATGTAAAAGCAGAGCTGTGCAGCAGAACGTGTATCCTGCATCTGAGGCTCAGAGAGCAGCTGTTCACAACCAGGAGGGCGTTTCCCTCACAGCCTCCACCTCCTCTCAGCCTTTAAACTTCTCCCTCCTGCTTACATCCCATCATCACCCCTCCCAGTGGTCTCTTTGGGAGACCTCATCTCTCTCTCTCTCCTTCTTACCTCCTTTTCATCTTCTCATGACTGCTTCCTTTCATAGCTAGCCTACTCAACGTTGAGTCTCAGGCCACTTGGTGGGAAGTCCGCCAAGTGGCCTGTTGCCCCATTTAATAGCTGCACTTTTCTACTTAAATACAACTAACGAAACAGACTTGAAGCCAAAAGGGGATTCAGTTTCTCTCAAACTGCATATGTAGCACAGACTGTGCTGAAGCAAGTTTTCAAGTCCAAAATATAACTTCATCACATATATATTCATATATATGAATGAATTCATTAATAATAGTTAAATAATTTAAATGGAGTGTAAAAAGAAATACAGATCTTTACATTTTTAGTAAGTAAAAGTTAGCCTTCTACCAATCAGTTCATAAAATAGACCTAATTTAAAACTTATTCATTATTATTATTTATTAATTCATTCATAAAGTGTAACCGGCAGGCTATCACACACAACCATTCACACTGACATTCACACTTACAGACAATTTAGAGTCAACAATGAACCTAACCCGCATGTCTCTGGACTGTGGGAGGAAACCGGAGAAAACCCACGTTAACGCCAGTCATGATCTCGAACCTGCGACATCCTTGCTGCGAGGCGACAGGTTTTAACCAGTCCACCACCATGCGGCCCATCTTTTCATTAGCTCACGTTATTATTCAGCTCCGTAGTTTTCCTATTTTTGGGGTCTAAGCACACTTAAAGTGCTACAGAGCAGCATAGCATTAGCATAGCATCTGTGAAATTATAATTAGTTAACTGGCTAGCAGTTTCAGCATAAGCTTGCCAGCTAAACGCCCCGTTTCAGTTATGTATTGATGTATTTATATCTATTTAGTTGTTGTCTCATTTGTGACTTGTCTGAAAACCTGTTACCAGCTTTGTCAGTCAGTTGTCCATTTTTGGGGCAAGTACATTTACTCAAGTAGCTATATTACCATTTATTTTTATTTTTCAGCCTGTTCCTACTCTATACTGTACTACTGCTGTTGCTGTCAGTGCTGCTGTAGCACACGGTTTCCCCTCTGGCGATCAATAAAGTACTATCTTATCTTATTAAAGGCTAGGCTACATACTTTGCTTGAGCATTTCCATTTTATATTTCTTCTCCACTACGGATTAGAGAAATGTTGTACTTCACTACATTTATTAACTTTACAGATTCAGATGAATGTGAAATGTTAGGCCTCTCTCTTACCAGCTGCAACACTAAAGTGATGCTAACACATAAATGCATCTGTAATCGTCTGTAGTCCAATAAAATATGATTCTGAAATGGGCCATTCTGCATAATTAATACATCTACTCATGATACTTTAAGTATATTTTTATTCTAATACACTTCTACTGAAGTAAAGTTTTGTACACAGAACTTTTACTTGGAACAGAGTATTTTACACTGTAGTATTACTGCTTTAACTGAGATAAAAGATCTGATCACTTCTTCCACCACTGGTTAAAGCTCTACAGTCTCAAATAACATCTCTCATAACCGTCGTGCCGAAACAAAAATGCAATACACCAAATGTGACTCCAAAGTAAGTCTGGCTGACTTGGGCCAACCTTTGAGCACTTCTACTGTGAAGTGGCAGGTTTTGCGTTACACCGTGTAACATCATTTCCTGCTGAGCCGTTCATCAGTTTACTGAGCTTTGCTCTGCAGCAAGCCGAACACACACTTGGTGCATGTGTGTTTAAACCGAAAGGCCTTGGAGGGAAAAAATGACTCAAATATAGTAGTGAGGTTCAGCCCTGTGCCAGCCCGTGTTTGTGTACTCTGTTCTTCAAAGCGGCCTGGTACTTGTGGTTACTTTGAAAGGCATGAATAACACTGACCAAACCAAACTGACCGCGGTTCATTTTGTCCTGGCCGAAAGGGCGAGTCCCAAATGCCAGGAATTAACGCTCTGCACATTTTGTTTTTCTTTCCTCTGCAACTTCAGGAGGTTTCGTCTGATAATGGTGAGAGGAGTGAGAGAAGATGAAGAAGAGGAGGTGAAAGAACAGAGAGGGAGTGACTTAATGAGGAGTGAACGGAAGGGGAGCTGAGTGCCATATAAACCCCACTGAAAATGAAAAATGACATTCCTGAGAGACAGAAGTGGTGGAACAGAGCGAGGACTGTCATCAGAGAGGGGCGTCTGGGATGACGGATGGACTGCAGGGAGGACGGGCGTAGATGGATTGAGAGTGGACAGAAAATGAGTGTGTACACACAGCTGCAGAGGGTGGACTCGGACCTCATCATCTCCGGTGGAACCACCAAATAAACAGGACAAAGTTATTTTCAAATACTCCCTCTGTCTCACACAGACACATAAACTGGGACAGTGAGACCGAGCTGGAGGGGAAGTAGACGTTAAAATTATTAAAATGACTTTCAACCGTCACCACCACCGTGTTTATGTGAAGATCCACAGGAATGTGTCCTTATCTGGAACAGGATAATTACCTAGAAATGTCCGGTGACTTCCTCTGAGTGTGTGGTCTGCTGTCAGGCATGATCTATACAGATATGATAAACAGAAGTCCTACTTAAAGTCCCATGTAAGAATGATGTAGATACAGCACCAAAAATGACAATTAAACTAATTAAAATACAAACAAAAGCATGCATAGATATGTAACACTGTATATGTGTAAACAGGAAATTAAGTCATGTTGGCAGTGATGCATGCACACAAACGTACACTACTAATTACAAAAAACATATCCTGAAAATAGTCGTCCCTAAAACTCATAAAACATCTGAAAAAATATACAGTATGAACAATGTACAAAAAAACTGAACAACACACACACACACACACACACACACACACACACACACACACACACACACAAAGTGAAATTGTGCTTCAAAACACACAAAAATAATATAAATATTCTATCAATCAAGAAATCCTTTAGACAGTATTTGGCCAACATTCTTTCATCTTGGCTATCGGATCATGATTGTGTCAATTAATCAATTAGTCATTTAGTCTATAAATTGTCTGATTGACATAAAAAAATCAACTTATCATCATAGATGATGAACATCTGAGAGGTTTTTGGCACTATAGGTTCAATTACTTAAACAATTAATTATCAAAATGGTTATTTTCTGTCAATCGACTGATTAATTGACTAATCATTTCGGCTCTAATATCAATATTACCACGTTTACGTACAGCATTCATACGTTCAGACGTTTTCATATTCGCCATAAATGATAACAAATCAAAATGAGTTTTACTGCAAGCATATTTTTAATACAAAAACAGAACAAAAAAATTGTTTATAATTTTAGTTTTACTTTTACACCACTGACTCCTAGTAACACCCCCCCCCCCCAGTTCTCATCATCACACTGAGAGTAGCACAGCATCAAAAGGTGGAGGACTCGTCTCCTCCGCCCCGAATCCCCCCTCCCCTCAGAGAGACAATAAATAAATAAAAATCACCTTAAGATGTCTTCTTTCTTACTGTAATTTCATTAGTTTTCCATCAGCTTCATCTCTTACACTGAGATAACACAGAGACAACTCGGCCCCGTCAATGACGGACATTTGAAAAAAAGCCTAGAGGAGGAGACGCTGGGGAGGGACATGAGGGAGGAACCCTGCTCTCATTGGTCCGCTCCGCCCAGGCTTCCTGTCATTCATATTTGTAGTTCTCTCTACACATGAAGGGCAAACCCCTTTGGTCATGGTCTGGGAATTGTAGTCATTAGCAAAAAAAAAAAAAAAAAAAAAAAAAAAAAGAAACAAGGCTGCCACCAGAATCAGCGACCTAGTGAATAATGTTACAACGAAGTAGAAACACACACAAATAATGTCAAAGAGCGGAGGAGACATCTTTCCTTGGTACAAAAAACCCACATTGTCTTTAACCATAATACTACATCACTCTCCGCGAATGGTGATATGACATGAAACTGGAAAATAAATAGATTTTTCTTTCAAGCTAAATAACAAAAGTACAACTGGATTATAAATTAACCAGAAAACAACGAGAAGAAAAACAAAAATGACATTCGCAAATTAAAATTTTTGCATACAGTGACTCAAGTCAATGACCTCTATCGTTTCCTGTAACAATGACACACATCGTACACACCGCCGCGTGTGTGTTAGTGTGTGTGTGCTGCTGGGTTGCTAAGGGCAACGCAGCGTAGACATTAAGGTGGAACTGCAGAGGAAGAGACAATTAGTGCATGCTGGTTGTCGAACATCGGGTTAGGTTTCACATGTCGTATACTGTCAGTAATGTGCTGTTAGTTGAGTGTGTCACCATAAAAATAGTCCTTTCTATTGCCGGTTTGTGATTTTTGTGTTGGATTGTTACGCCGGCATGTGACAAAACCACACCGCCCTTCGCTGAAATGCACACACGAGGCTGATCGTAACGTTCCAGCGGTCGGGAGGAGACTGCTCTGCGGTGTTTGAGTGTGTGAGTGTTTGCCCTCAGCTGCAGCAGCACCACCACCACCACCACCACCGTCACCGCCACCGTCACCGCCACCGTCACCGTCCCTCTGAGTCCGAGGTTAGCCGGTGTGTGTGTGTGTGTGTGCGTGTCGGACAGCATTTCCCGCCTCCTGTCACACGTGGTGTCTGCTTCTGCAGATCTGCTGAGATGAGCGTTTTTCTCGCCAACCAGTCCGGAGGAAGCGACATGGCAGTCGTTGCATATTTTCTTTTTAAACTCATCGCTGAGGCATCTGGCCCACAAGCCAAAATAATGACCCACAATTCTTTCTTCTTTTTTTTTTTTCCTGAATGACATTTGGGCTTTTTTTCCTGTTTTCGTAGCCGTGGTGGTGGTGGTGGCCTCTGTGTTCAAATGTGTGTATTTGTGTGTGGGTGTGGTATAAAGCAGTAGCTCTGTCTGCCGGGACAGAAGAGTTTAAGTAAGGCAGCATCACGTCACGTCAGTTGGTGTTTGGTTCCACGCTGGTGGGGAACTTTTGACAGACAAAGCAGGAGAGTGGAAGGCAAATTGGGGTCGCTTCTTAAAGGGGAAATGTCATTTTCGACCACACGGATTCTGGCCCGGGACTGCCCGACCAGAACTCTACTCCTGTTGTGCTTGTCTTCAGTCCGTGCATGAGACCGGGGAAAGAGTGAGATTCATTCATCCTATCCATCTCCTTCTTTCCCCTGGAAAATGTCAAAGTGCACAAAACCTACACAAGCCCTATGAATGGACTTCTGAGAGCTGGTACACTCCAATGTTAGCAGTACACCCTCTGTGAACCGGAGGAGTAATGCTTCCGCCCCAGTGTCTCTGTGGGTGGAGTTATTTCTTCGTAGACCCCGGGGTCTTTGGGCTGGGGGCCTTTTTGGAGATGGTGGGAATCTTGGAGGGTTTGGCCCCACTACCGGGTCGTCGTGGGGTGTCCGAGGCATCAGAGCAGACGGAGCGATTGTCCTGTAGCTCTGACGCGTCCGAGGCATCGCTGCCGCGGCGGCTGCTGGCTCGGCTGCCCGCCCGGCTGCCGGCTCGGCTGGTCGGCCCGCTGGCTGTGGACGCCCCTCGCTTCGGATCTACCAGGAAGAGAGAACGAAAAGAGTTTAGAAGTGAGAAAAATCTGCATATGTCTCCGTTTTGTCAAAAGCAAAGCATTCATTTCTAATGAAAGACGCGGTTTTAAAGTTTTATAGTCCCGCTCGCAGCAGGGCTTTATAGGTGGTAATGTTGATCCATCACGGACAGACATTCATGGTCAGTATTGATTATCTCACACGACCAGACGGTCAAAGTTTTCACAGATATCTCAACATCTACTTGATAGATAGGTAGTAATGAGTAAATGTCTCGACAACTATTGAATGGACTGCCATGAAATTTGAGTTGCAATAAGTTTGATGATTCTACAGTAAAATCATCAGGTCAAAATTCAAATTTGATAGTTGTAGTTATATACTTTGGTAATTATCAGTGCATAATCTGGGTGTAAACTAAAACGCAAGAGGCACAGGGGTTGTATTCAGTCTCTTAACTACTGTATTTTCTGGACTATAAGGCGCACTTAAAATCCTTACATTTTCTCAAAAGTCGACAGTGCGCCTTACAATACGATGCAGCTTATATATGAATTCTGGTTGTGCTTACTGACCTCCTCGAACCAATTTTATGTGGTACAGGGCGCTCAAAAATCTGTCAGAATGTTTTATTATGAGTTTGGTAAGCTGTGAAGCTGCACCGCTGGGTGGATTATAGGAGCATTACGGTAACAGTAGTCAGGCGCCTCGAGGAGTAATACATACTCTCACTGTGCTTCGACAAATAGGCACCGTAACATTATCATGTGTACATAAGAAGCCAAAAATGGCAAAAAGAAACGTTTCTGCCTGGCGTCATCATCGAGGCTATCTCACAGGGCTGGATGGACGAGGAGAAGATGAGTGAGTGGCTGAGAGAAATTATGTCCAGAGACCAAACAGCTTTTTCTGCAACGCTCCATCCCTTTTGATCTGCGACTCCATGCCGACCATCTCACCAACAAAGTCAAAACGAAAGTGAAGAAAACTACTTTGGAGTTTGCCGTCATTCTGAGTGGATTAACTAAAGAACTCCAACCGCTAGATATCGGTGTCAACAGGTCGTTCAGAGTTAAACTGCGAGCTGCGTGGGAGCGTTGGATGACAGAAGGCGAACACACAGAGGAGGAGGACAAGACAGGGAGGCAACACCGGGCGAGTTACTACACTATCTGCCAATGGATCAGGAAGGCAGGAATCATCACTGAACAGCTAAGTAACAGCAACCAGACTGACTCTGATAATGATGAGATGGATTTGGGCGTGTTTGATTCCGAAGTCGCCCAACTGTTTAACTCAGACACTGATGATGAAGGATTTGATGGATTTGTGGACGAGGAACGAACTGAAAAAAACTGAAAGTGAGTGTATTGTTTTGTATTTCGTGTGTTACAACTGAAAAATGTTGAGAGTTATTGAAGTTACTGAGTTGTTAAATTAATAGAATCAAGTCTGACTTATCTGACCGTTTTGTTTCGCTTAATGCGCCTTATAATCCGGTGCGCCTTATATATGAAAAAAGACATATTGAAGAAGAAGAAGAAGAAGAAGATCTACCTTTATTAGTCCCACAGTGGGGAAATTCAATTTACACTCTGTTTAACTTATACATGGTACATGCACACAAACACACACACACATGCAGTAATGGAGAGATGTCAGAGTGATGGGGCTGCTCCTGACAAGCGCCCCGAGCAGTTGGGGGTTTGGTGCCTTGCTCAGGGGCACCTCGGCAGTGCCCAAGAGGTAAACTGGCACCTCTCCAGCTACCAGTTCACACTCAGTTTTTTGGTCCATGTCGGGACTTGAACCGGTGACCCTCCGGTTCCCAAGCCAACTCCCTACAGACTCCCTACAGACTGAGCTACTGCCGCCCCCATAGTATAGTTATTGATAGTGCGCCTTATAATCCGGTGCGCCTTATATATGAAAAAAGACATATTGATAGTTATTGATAGTGCGCCTTATAATCCGGTGCACCTTACGGTCCGGAAAATACGGTAATCATAGGTGTGTTTTTGGGCGTAACATGAATTAAACCAATCAGTGTGGCACATTGCTATTTAAAAGGAGGATTCGGCAAACTGGAGTAGCGAGCAGTTTTCTGCAGAGGAAACGGATCAGCTGAGCGTGAAAAATACAACTGCTTCAGTCTGAAACTAGCAATGATAGCTGAGGTGCGCTGTGGGCCCTTAATGTTGTTTCATTTTATGGTCATAAAGTAAACATTTTTAATTTCCACTGACATTGTGACCATAAGATGAGTCTACAGTGCTCATCTCACCAGGTCGTGATGGTTTGCTGGAGTGCGTCGTTCCTCCGTTCTCTCCGGTCAGCGAGCCTCGGCTCGAGTGGAACGTCGGCCTCTTGAGTTTGGACCCTGACGTCGCCCCCTGCAGGAGAACACAGGACACATCAGCTGAGGATAACTTGACTCTGGAGGTCACATGACTAATGTGCGTCACATTAGCTACACACTCGACAAACACTACACTAACACGCTGTACGTCTTCAGTACAAACAAACAGCACATCTCATCCACATGGACACAACAGAGAGCTACGAAAAAATGAAAGCTATACACACAAAGACGGTCCACACTACAAATGATGAATATCACTGGAAAAGGTCTGTGTTTTTCATTTTATATATGAAAGAGGAGGAAATCATTGAACTCGGGCCACAAATACTGATTATTTTCTATTATTGATTAATCTGCTGATTGATTTCTTGATTAATCATTAAAAAAACATGAAATAGTGAAAAATGCTTACAGTTACAGGGTGACATCATCATTCGTTTGCTTCGCATTAGGGCTCATCTCATATGAAACTACAAACTTACAGATCCATCGGTACCAACCAGGTCATACTAGCACGTCATGAAGGAGGATAAATAACACTCTAAACTTACACTAAATTTTGGCGAAGAAAAACTCGACCCCAAGGAGTGTCTTGACCTCTGACCTCCAGATGTGTGAATGTAAATGGGTTCTCTGGGTCCCCACCAGTCTCCCCTTTACAGACATGCCCACTTTATGATAATCACAGTCAGTCTGGATCAAGTCATAGTCAAGTCAGCACTCTGACACACTGACAGCTGTTGTTGCCTGTTGGGCTGCTGTTCACCATGTTATGACTGGAGCAGATTTTTTTATGCTAAATGCAGAACCTGTGAGGGTTTCTGGACAATATCTGTCATTGTTTTGTGTTGTTAATTGATTTCCAATCATAAATATATACATACATTTGCATAAAGCAGCATATTTGTCCACTCCCATGTTGATAAGAGGATTAAATACTTGACAAAACTCCCTTTAAGTTAAGCATTTTGCGCAGATAAAAAATTTGCAATTAACTATTTGAATCAATTGACAAGCTTAGCTTTAATTACATGATTGCTTGAACGATATAGTTTGAGATTTGGAAGGACTGACAGCCAAACTTGAAACCCAAAAGTATTCAGACATACTCTCACTTAAGACAAAGATGCGCAGCAAGTCTGTAGTTTCATCACCACTTTCACACTGTCACATTGCCATTTGATAAAATAGAAATTACAGCCATTTTAAAAGATGAATTGCTTCTGAAAATAAAACTGTTATTTTTGATATTCAATCAAATCAATTCATCAATTCATAATTGTTTCAACTTTCAACTTTAACAGGTGATGAGACTAGATGACAAAATCTGAAAAAAAAAAAATTAAATCTGAAAGTCAAATTTTTCACATTTTTTTTTCCTGAACTGATAATTACTTTAAACTGCTTTTAAATTTTTTCCACATTAAACTTCACCAATAACACACCCTTTAATTTACTGTCCTTGTTAATTAAAACCGTCCATCTTCAAAGTTTTAGCTCGACCACATCATGTTTCTTCACAAACGTCGGTACATTTTAAAACCTCAAGGAGAAAATCTTTAAGTCAAGCATGAAAACCGCCGAACCTCCAGGTTCAAAGTGTTCACATCACAGCAGCACGTGGTGGTGTGTGAGGCCCCGGGAGTGTGCGTTAGTGCATTAGCGAGTTCAGTGGGGTGGGGTCGGGTGGGACAGGGAGGTGGGGGGGACAAGGAGGTGGGTGGGACAGGGAGGTGGGGGGGGGGGGGGGGTGGGAAGGGAGGTGGGGGGGTGGGGTCGGGCGGGACAGGGAGGTGGGGGGAGGGGTCGGGTGGGACAGGGAGGTGGGGGGACAAGGAGGTGGGTGGGACAGGGAGGTGGGGGGGTGGGGTCGGGCGGGACAGGGAGGTGGGGGGGTGGGGTCGGGTGGGACAGGGAGGTGGGGGGGTGGGGTCGGGCGGGACAGGGAGGTAGGTGGGGTGAGTGTGTTACCTCGTGCCCAGGGGTGGTGTGGCTCTGACCGAGATCTGGGCAGCACTGGCACTTGGTTGGCGTTGGAGTTTTACTGTGTGCCAGCCAGGGCTTGGCATAGTCACGCGAGTGAGTATGGGAGGACTGAAGGGAGGAAGGGAAGGGAGGAAACCAAGGAAGGAAGGAAGGAAAGGTAGAGGAGAAGGAGAGCCAAGCAGCAAAAGAGAAAAGCAAATGAAGGAGGGAGGGAGTCATGGAGGGAAGGGAAGGAGCGGTTGGACAGCGAGGAAGTGCAGTGCAGTGTATTTGTGGCGTAAGAGCAGATGATTCGATTTTCAATTTTAAATTTTTTTTTTTTTTTACCAGAGAACCCCACGGTGCAGGAAGGACATTTTTGAAGGCAGGTTAGCAGGAATGACAGGACGAGAGGGAAAAGGGGAAAAGACGAAAGACAAAAAGAAACAAGAACAAAAAATAAAATTTCACAGTTAAGGATGTGGTGATTTTTGACAACAACAACAGGAGGATGACAACAACAACTGAACAATGACTAACATAAACCCATAACACACACACACACACACACACACACACACACACACACACACACACACACACACACACACACACACACACACACAAACTCAACGCTGACTGTGCTTTTACACAACCTATATTTGACATTTAAGCAGGGATTACATTTTGCCAGTATCATATGTAGCTGTCTGGCAGATAAAATGATCAAAATGTCCGTTGGGAAATATGCCAAATAAATAAACAAAACCGTCCATCTTTTAAACTGAAATGATTGGACAGGCTACGTGCCCGTCTACCTGCATGCACCCTGCCCGTGCACTCACTGAGTCACTGAGTCCTCTACAAGCTGCTAGCTTGACAGCTGTGACGACCAACAATGGCCGTGTTCACTGGTTTTGTTCACAGTGATCATTTTGGGGAAGTGGCTTTGGAGGGAGGCCTGAAGGGACGCTGTCAGTGCTGCAGACTTGGAGCTAGTTAGCAGCTAATGCTACCTCTTTGATTTTTCCTGTATTTATTTACACACTATATTTTTGACACTATAAGGCGCATTAAGTGAAACAAAACGGTCAAACTTTATTCAGTTCATTTAATAACTCAATAACTTCAATAACTCTCAACATTTTTCAGTTGTAACACATGAAATACAAAACAATACACTCACTTTTCAGTTCATTCCTCTTCCACAAATCCATCAAGTCCTTCATGATTAGTGTCTGAATTAAACAGTTGGGCGATTTTAAGTGCGCCTTATAGTGCGAAAAGTACGGTATATAAAATCAAGTTTTGCCTTGTGTTGAATATTAAAAAAAAAAAAAAGAGATTTTTTTTGCCTTTAATGCTGTTGGTGTCTGTGTTTTATCTCTGTGTGAACACAAGGTCCAAATTTGAGATTTCTCTTTTAAAGATGATTTTCAAACCAAAGTTATTTATCCTTCATCTTATTAAATATAGTGAGGGTTGGTTGGGTTTCGTAAAACTGCTATGATTCATACAGTAGGCCTTACTGTTCTGTCATTAATGTCGTGTAAAAAGTGGACATGAAGCAGAGAAACTAAGATGAGAAAAAGACAACTAAAATAACTGGACTCAAGACATGTGACTCCTGTGCAGGTCAATAAAACTAGAACCTGCTTCAGCTCTGAAATGTGTTGAAATCAGACTCTCACCCTGGATGATGCAGAGGCTGTCGGCGTGGCCGGGGTGGAGGGAGCAGACGGGAGGGAGGCGCCGCTGTGGGAGGCCGAGGAGGAGGAGCGGGTGGGCGAGGCGTTGCGGGAGCCCGGTTTGGAGCGTCGACCTCGGGAGCGGAAGGCGGCCAGACCCTGAGACGTTCCTTCAGGAAGGATGAACTTCTCTCTCAGCTCCAGGTTGGTGCGACCACGAGCTGAAGAGAAACAGACAGAAAATCAAATGAGCTGGGCGGTTTGAGTCACGTCCCAGTTCTTCCTCCAGCAGGGCGGCAGAGGCAGCGAGCAGAGTGAGGGAGAGAGTCAGTGCTTCCTCGGCTGCAGACATCAGAGTCCGTGCATG
>CAMQGK010000638.1:1780000-2075000 GCA_947000775.1 Pterois miles
CTGAGATAGATTAGTTAAACTCCAGCAGGTTTTAAATCTCTGAATGTTGATTTAATACTCATCTCAAGTGAATCCAAACTAAAAGCTGCCTAAAACTAGAAAAAAAAAAAAAATGTCCAAAACCTGTCACTTTGTGACACATTGCTTCTTGTAGACCAAAGATGCAATACATGGAAAGGTTGTGTGGTTTCTACACAAATGTTGCTGCCAAGAAATAGGACAGCAAAAAATTTGCTGAAATGAAACTAATAGCAGGTATCAGAAAAACGCATCAAAATATCCAAACTGCTGTGATATATTGGGGACAAAATGTAAAATACAGTATACATAGAATAACTTCATACATTGCTGTGTTTCTATACAGCATGTTCTACCAAACAGTCCCATTGCAAACTTTGCAAATGATAATTCAGTTTTCTTCTTTTACTCCTGTTTCAGGTGCTGTGTGCTGTGTTTAAGTGAAACCACCAACGAAATCTCAACCGATCCTAAACCAGTCTAACATTATACCATTCTTAACTACAACCTCAAACCAAAAGGAGAGGACTTCAGCACTTACTGAGTGTCAAGAAATATTTTGATTTTAATTTTGTTGATCAGCTGGATTTCTAGCAAGTGAAACAGCATCCTGGTCTGTCAGGAAGTCAGTAAACCTTACTTACTGTACGGTAGGAAAACATTTAGTGTAGAGTAAACTTATGCTAAAACCCACAAAAAACAACCTCAACAGTCAAATGATGGCCCCCAAGAAGAAGGCCTCCCGCCAGAAGAAGCCTGCCATGGACTCCATCCCTCAGGTCGCCATGGAGACCGCTCCAGCCCAGCTGAAGGTGGAGAGCCGTGGTGATGGCGTGGTGGTGGTGGAGAGCGGGGTGAAGAAGATCGAGCAGATGGCGGCGCTGGACATCGCTCAGCTGAACAGCCTCAACCTGCCGCTGCCTCCGCCGATCATCAAGCCCGGAGAGAGAGGCCTCGGCCTGGGCAGCGAGCTGACTCGACCCCTGCACGGCAACGCCCTGCTGGAGGAGCTCAGCAAGATGCGGCAGGAGAAGTACATCCTGATACCTGTCATATACTGTGACTGATTCAATACAAATGTGACATGAACTGATACAATTACAATATGGTACAATAACGGTACATTACGATATGATACAGCACTGTTTCGATACAATACATTTACAGTACAATACTATGCAGTACAATTACAAGACGTAAAATTACAATGTGGTACAATTATGATATGGTACAATTACAATACATTTATGATAATATACAGTCACGCTACATTTCATTTACAAGACTGAAAATTACGATATGGTGAAATTACGATATGGTACAGTCACAGTACGATACAGTTACGGTACATTACAATTATAATAAGATACCATACAGAAGAAGTAGGTTCTAATACCTATTGTATTGTAATTGATACAATACAATTGTGACATGAATTGATACAATCACAATGTGGTACAATTACGGTACATTATGATTACAATATGATACAATACAGTTTCAAATTTACAACACTATACAGTACAATTACAATTATGTTATAATACAATACACTTACAATATGGTACAACTGCAATAAATAAAATCACAATACAATACAGTATGAAATAGTACAATTACAGTACTTAAAGATTATTATACTTCACAGTTACAATACAGTACAATTAGGATACAGTACAATTTTGATATAGTACCAATATAATACAGTACAATACTTATGGTATACAATAAAATACTCATATACTACTGTATTGTCACAAATCCTATTACATGGTAATTTGCCTTCTCCTACTTTATTACATTATAATATACTGTATTGTGTCATGAGTTATTGTCTCAGGTATGTGTGTCATCCATCCATCCATCCATCCGTCCATCCGTCCATCCATCCATCCATCCGTCCATCCGTCCATCCGTCCATCCGTCCATCCATCCATCCGTCCATCCATCCGTCCATCCATCCATCTTCTTGCTCTCCTCCTCAGGTTCCTGACTGATCTGGAGTTGGCCTGTAAGACGAAAGCCTTTGACGTCCACAAGCTGGTCATCTCCTCCATCAGTCAGTACTTCAGAGAGATTCTGGCCAAAGACCCGGGCATGAAGCGCCTGGAGCTCCCCTCCCTCTCACCTCTGGGTACATCTACTTTCATTTCTAATTATATAAGTCAAGATCACAAACTTTCTAGATGTCAAATACAGTATATTATGCTTAGCCTTTGAAACTGATAAGTTACCAGACTTATGTCTCAGCTTGTCAGTTGTGAGAATTTGGTGTTTTTCTTTGAGTTACGTGATGGTAGTAAACCAAATACTTTTGGTTCTTGGACTGCTGGTTGTACAAAATAAGAATTTGAAGGGTGGTGGATAATATTCACTATTTTCAAACATTTTATTGGTCAAATGACTGACAAAAATAATGCCAGATTAATAATAATAAAAAACAGTTTCAGCCCTAAAAAGATGCACCCAACATTGTCAGCTGTACTGACCCAGTGTAAGCATCATAAAGCCTCAGTGGTGCGTTGAGAAGTTAAAATGTTTTTCTAACTAGCAGCTTGATGGAGTCTAAGGACTGAAATCAGGTTTCAAGACTTTAGTTTGTCTCTGTGTGCAGGCCTGGCTAATGTCATCACCTTCGCCTACCTGGGTCGCGTTCACATGTCCCTCTACACCATCGGCTGCACCGCCTCGGCCGCCGCCACCTTGCAGATCCCTCAGCTCCTCAAGATGTGCATGGACTTCCTGCTCGCCGAGCTCAACGTGCAGACCTGCGTCTACATCTGGAACATCGCCGCCGCCTACGGCCTGGTGCCGGTGTGCGACGCCGCCCGCCGCTTCGTCCTGGAGAACTTTGTGCAGTTCGCCGACACGCCGTTGTTCAACCAGCTGACCCTGGAGCAGATCTCCGCCTTCCTGCAAGACGACTCGCTGTTGTTGCCTTCAGAGGTCACTGCCTTCCAGGTCAGAGGTCACAAGGTTGAAATTTGTGGCTGAAATTTAGGTTGAAATAGGATATACTGTCAAGTGCCTATATTCACTTCTGACATCCTAACCGAGGAGAAGTGCCAGGTCTTCTAGGATGCGACCCTCTGGGCCTTCATGCTATTTTCATCCAGACCTAAAAACAGAGCCCAGACCAGCTGCTCAGAGCATAACACAGATCTGTGAAGCAAAGCAAGTCACTTGCAGGTCCACTGTGAGCAGAAACCACCAATTATAACTCACTGTATGCAAGAAGAGAGCTCGTTTATTAATATACAAGTCTGCTGAAGACCTAAATAGACAGACAGCTGAGAGACGCAGTGATCGTCATATTTATACACTGGACCAAATGTGAGTGAATACAACTTTCATCCTGATTCAGGCTTTTATTCAACTTCATTTGAATCGTCTCTATGTCTTATATCACAGGAACTGGTTTCATCTACTTCACTGTAAAATCCAAATCCATTTGATTTCATTATTTGCTGCCTTGTGTGAGTCCCAGAGCCGATATAGGTAGTAAAATGTTATCAGACAGGTCAAAAATATATACTAAATAAAAATGGTTATTAAACAATTAAAAGAAATATAAAATGTTATACTTTTCATTTAACCTCCAGTCAGTTTGTACAAAATAGCTTTCCATATTTTTTCTTTACCAATAATCAGTAGATAAAATACATTTAAACTTATTTATTTCACTGTTATTTTAACTTATCTTTCCTCTATGTTTGGTCTCATACAGACATATTTCATAATATATTTATTTCCTATTTTTCCAAGCAACTTTTCCTATTTCCCACCTTTAATGAACAATAGTATTTATCCATGTAATCAGTTTGATAGCCTACAGCCAGATATGAAGCCGTTTTTGTCACTTATGTTTTGAAATGTGATCTATGAAGATAGATATATACAGTATATCGTGTAGTGTGCGCTGTGGAGTACACTGACAGTAAACATCTGTCCCTCCAGCTGGCCATGAGGTGGCTCGACTTTGACGCCTCTCGTCAGACGCACGCCGCGGAGCTGCTGTCTCACATCCGCTTTGAGACGATCCCGGCCAGCGAACTGGTGAGTCAGATCCAGCCGGTGCCCCGCATGATGATGGACCCTCACTGCCACCGCCTGCTGGTGGACGCCATGAACTACCACCTGCTGCCCTACCAGCAGAACACCCTGCAGTCCCGACGCACACAGGTCCGAGCCGGTCAGCAGACTCTGCTCACAGTCGGCGGTCGACCGTCCCTCACCGAGAGAGCTCTCAGCCGCGAGGTCGGTGCTTTGGTTTGGTCGTTTCTGTTATTCAGCGACTCCAGAGGAAAACCCTTCACTGACCTTTGACCTCTGCGTCCAGGTGCTGTGGAGGGACCCTCGTGAAGGAACAGCCACCTGGCGTCACCTCACCCAGCTGCCGGCGAAAAGCTTCAACCAGTGCGTGGCTGTGATGGACGGCTTCCTGTACGTGGCCGGGGGAGAGGACCAGAACGACGCCCGCAACCAGGCCAAGCATGCGGTCAGCACTCTCAGCAGGTAGGGTCTGCCATAGTCTGAAATAAACACAACAACCAGTGTATGATCGGACTCAAACCCGTAGCTAGATCAACCCCACTTTCCCTCTCTGCATATAGCCTACATAGTCTCAGATATGGTAAAACTCCTGAAGGCCCTCTTCATGTTGCTTCCTCTGGGAGTCTGGGGTCCCCTCTGAACTCTCCAATCTTTACCTCCGATAGATATGACCCTCGCTTCAACACCTGGCTCCACCTGGCCAGCATGCGTCAGCGCCGCACCCACTTCTCTCTGGCAGCCAGCGGTGGCCGCCTGTTTGCCATCGGCGGCCGCAACGTGGAAGGTCTGCTGGCCACCACGGAGAGCTATCTGCCCTCCTCAAACACCTGGCAGATGCGTGCGCCCATGGAAGTGCCCCGCTGCTGCCACTCCAGCGCCACCCTGCCCTCCGGAGACATCCTGGTGACCGGCGGGTACATCAGCTGTGCGTACTCCCGCTCTGTGGCGTGCTACAACGTGGACACCGACACCTGGAGCGAGAAGGCTCCCATGGAGACACCCCGCGGCTGGCACTGCTCGGCCACCCTCGGAGGGAAGGTGTATGTGGTGGGAGGAAGCCAGCTGGGGCCCGGTGGCGAGCGCGTGGATGTGCTCTCTGTGGAGGTCTTCTCCCCGGAGAGCGGCGCATGGAGCCGGGCCGCCCCTCTCCCTCTCGGTGTGAGCACCGCCGGGCTGTCCCCGCTGGCCGACAAGCTGTACCTGCTGGGAGGCTGGAACGAGGCGGAGAAGCGCTACAAGGCGGCCGTCCAGAAGTACGACCCAGCCACAGACAGCTGGTCCAGGGCGGAGGATCTGCCCGAGCCCACGGTGGGAGTGTCCTGCTGTACCCTGACCCTGCCGCCACGCCACGCACCGCGCCGACAGCAGCACCGCAACACCCCGGCCCACGAAGAGCAGCAGCAGGCCGGGAAGAACCGGAGCAGAGAGAGCAGCATGGCTCCTTCACAACCCATCACAGCGTAGAGAGACGGAAGGGAGAGACCAGAAGAGAGGAGGGCTGGTTTAACCTCTGGAGAACATCTGGATCATGCTGCTACTTATGCTGTTTATATACAGAATAGCCTACAGCATGTCGTTTACCCACTTAAAACTGAAATTAAAATGTACTTTAGTCTGAAAATAATTACGCAAAGAATTTTGGAAAAAGACAAAAACAAAAAAGACAATTGTAGCATTATTTAACTAAAATATATTGTGGAAATATTTTAAATTTAAAATAAATATTAAATATTATTATAAATGTAACTCTAAAAGTACTGATAATGAATTTAGATGAAGCACCGGTTCTTAATCCTTCATGAAGTGACTTTAGTTGTTTCTATGAACATTTTAACCTGATACCTGACCTCCACTATAATAACAAGAGAAAGATGCTAATTTAAATTTAACCAGAAACAGACCCACGAAATGTCCAGAAAGAAAAGAGAGCTCGCATGATCCACGGTGGCCTCAGGGGGTTTTACATTGATGGAAACTGAGGAGGAAGAGGTGGATAAGGGATGAATTGTAGAGTGGAGCAGGTGGAGGTAGAGAGGTGATGGAGGAGGATGACGGAGGATGGGAAGACAGGATCAGGATCAGTGGCTCTGTGTTTGAGTGGGTTAAACAAACGTCACTGTGAATACACTGGCAGTTTGTGTACAAATATGTATCTAAGCAAAGTGTGTGTGTGTTCGACAGTGAAATCAGTGTGAATGTGTGTGTGAGTTAAGAGTATGTGGCCACAACAGGAAAATGAGCCAAATCTGACAAAAACTGCAATAATCAAGATTTCTCACGAGCAAACTTGAAATATTTCATGAGAATCGAAGCAGGTCAGCAATAAACAAACCTGTTTGTTGTTTTATTTATTTTATGTTATCTGTCAAAAGTAGTGTAGCTCAACTGTAATAAAAAATAAATTAAAAAAAGATAGATGTAGTACTTAAATATGATGTATTTTATAAAAGCAATGCGGGAGGATTGACCATAAGAGGAAGGCGGCGTTAACTCGACACAGGTGAGATTTAAGGGGAAATAAATGTAAAATAACACGCTAGAATGTACAAGAAACCAGGAAGATTGAGAAAAATATTCATAAAATGATATAAAAACTCTGAAAAATGTAGAAAAAAATCCAACAAATAAGGAACAAATTGATACCTCACCTGTTTTTCTTTTAAACATTTGCCATGCTCTGACGGATCTGATTTTTACCGAAACTAAGACGAAGCACCAACTGACGAACCAGTGAGACTTCAGCAGGTGGACCACTTATGTATTGATTTATTTATTGATAAATATTGTTTTATCATGAGGTTAATCTGGCTCATTTGATTGGATGAATCCCTCTGTATTTGTCATTGGATGAGCTCTGTGCTGGTGGTTTCACTGAATAAAGCCAATGTGATCAAAACATGCCGATTTCCTGTCTTTATTTTTATTTACGCATACAAACCGGGCTGCTGGGAAATGTAGTCCCATCACTTGTGCTTATATGTGCTGTAAGAAACACGTCCTCTGAGGTCAGAGGTCAAGTTGAGATCAAACTGAACAATGAATTCAGCAATAAAATGGATCATTCCTTGAAGATGTAGTGGACCACAATGTAAAAACTATTGTTTTATATTGAAAAATTATAAGTAAAATGAAAATATCAGTAAAATATGAAAAGTAGTATTATGCACCAAGGTAGTGATGGGCTGCTGACACGCGAAGCTCCGGTGCACGCGCCGTAGCTCATAAAGCAGACGTACCGAAGCACAGTGCCGAGGCGTGGTCTGGTCATGTGACTTGTGACGTTCGACACACTTGAGTGAGACAGTCTTTGGACTGTGGGAGGAAGGTGGAGAACACCCACACTAACACAGGGAGAAGATGAAAACGCCACACAGAGGAGTCGGATTCAAACCTGCGTTACAGTGATACACAATTTATGTAATTCTAAGACTGTTTAAGGATCTGCAGAAATAATCAAATACACAAAACTGCAGACAAAAAACTGCAGGATTTTTGCCCAAAACTTGATAATCCCATTAAGTGGGCATGTCTGTTAAGGGGAGACTCGTGGGTACCCACAGAACCCATATCTTAAACATATCTTATGTCAAGAGACCCCTTTGAAAATGGCCAAGCTAGTTTTCTCATTAAAAATTTAGCCTGACTTTGGAGCATATGATTGCTACCAATGAATCCCTCAAGTTTTCAGGTTTCAGAGGATAAACGTACTGTATGTAGCTTCCCTCCAGCTCTAAAAGCTGCTACAGTCTCTGAAAGACAGTAAAGTCGGGTGGTTGTTTGAGTCTTAGGGGGTTAATTGAAAATTAGCTGGAGAAACCATGTCTACAACGTCAACACTACTGAATTACTACAGTAACGACATGAGACGGTCATTTTTTTTTCCCATTTAATTTGTTACAAACAACATCAAAAGGTGGTCCTTTACTTGCCGGGGAGGATGATGCCGTCATACTGCGGAAAAAAGATGCAATGAAACAAATATTAGATTGTAAACGGAAAACAAAATGCAGCATAATTTTTTAAAAATCTGAACATTTGATTTCAGCTGCAGGGGGCCATGATGGGGCTGACGGCCACAGACAACCATCAACCCCCAATGAACCATAGTCACATGACGGCCATTTTGCTCTTACGTTCCGCTCAAGGTGGAGCTAGCAGGCTCATGGCAGCTAATGTTTATGTTAGCATTCATTAGCTAGCGTTATGTGCTTGTTTGCTGGGTGAATTTGTGACTGCCCAGACTGACAGTGCTGCTAACCTCAACTATGACTGAAACCGAAACAAAGATGTTCAACAGTCTGCCAGACTAGCTAATTCAGCTGACAAAAACAAGTATCAAACAAACGCATAATGCTAGCCAATGTTAGGGCTTCGAGTTAGCTAATCTCAGCCTGCTGTCAATAATATAACACACTATCAAACTCTGACAAAATAGTTAACCAACACTGACACTGCAAGCCAAGGCACTGATTCCTTGAGACAACTTTAGCTAGCATGTTAGCAACTTGCCAACCTAATTTAGCTTATGTCAAATAGTAATGTTGGGTGCCAGTGGTCTCAACATCGTTGACGTATCCTTGCATCCAGTTGCTGTATCCTTTGTTTGGATTCTTTGGGGATCTTTACAGACACATCTGTCCCCATTTGATCGATTCAACACTTGGCTGCAGTACACAAGTTAAATGTTTGGACCACTTCACCACAGCTATATAGCTGCCTGACTTGTTACCAGAGACCCTTCCCACCTGAGTGGGATGCAAGAGCAAAGTAGCTGCAGTGTGAATATGCTCCATGAGACAAGATTACAAAGCCACAAAATGCAGTAAACCAGATAAAAGTATTTAAATCTGCTTGACTCTTTACAATCAAGTAGCAGTTTCTTCAGCAGGTTGTTGGGAGTGGTGGTCAAAACAATAAGCCACTCTGGTTAAACAAAGCCAATTTATGGGTTTAGAGTTTCTGTGAATAAGTAAGCAAATCTCCCATCATTAACACGTTTGATCTAACATGAATTCAAAGTTCAATGATAATGAAATATAACACACACTTTCAAATGAACTTAAAGCAAACCCCCCAGGATGTGGGGGAACCAGTGACAAGACTCACTTTCTGCTGGAACCAGCGCATGGCCTCCTCTTTGCGGATGCGGTGCCTGAAACCGATGCGGCCTCTCTTCCGCTTCTTGTCGGCGATGCTGAAGCCGGGTCTGCCCAGAACCTGTACACAAAAAGAGGGGCACAACAGAGCTGGTCAGAAAAGCTTCAGCGCTTCGTTCGTTACAAATAATATAAATTTTTAAAATATTTTTTTTTATTGCAAAATTCAAGGATTTAAAGAGACTACCAAGTCCAGTGTTGATCCTCTAAAATCTGAAAAGGCAACACTCAATTTACAGTGATATAAAAACCAAAAAGCTGCATCTCTTTACAGTTGAGAAGCTGCAAATAGGCATCCTTTACAAGAGAAACGGTCAAATCAGCTTATCGTTTCAGCACTACATTAAATTCTGGTGGATGTCAGAAATTATTTTTACACAGAAAACTTCTGTATTAAGTAAACTTTTGTATCTGATGCATCAGGTCTCAAACGTGGCAATCAACAAGCAGTCAGCTGACCATGGACATGATTTACTTCAGACAAACATAACGGACAACTTGGGCAAACTACATTTACTATATTATCTGCTGGGGAAGAAATAACAAGTTATACTCAATATCAAATAAGTCAAATCCAACTGTTCTGCATACACCTATTAACTCAGCTGCAACATCCTTGTGTGTAATATGGGGCTGGGTGATCGGACCTAAAAATGTACATCAGTTTTTCTTTAGGTTTTTGTGGTGGCAGTCTTAGAAAATTGAAAAGAGATACTCCACTCAAAACATGATTGTACCTCTTTCCTTTATTTTGGCAATATAAGGGGACATACCTTAAGAAAGACAAAATTTATCTTTAAAAAAAAAGAGTGCATTTATTGGCTCCAAATTGAAAATGAGGTATCGCCGTACGTGTTGTGGGAGGAGTAGCCTGTCCCATAATGTAATGTGATTTATTCAGTTTTACCAGCCATGCTGCTTTAATCTGAGTGAACTGTGGTCGATTCCAGAGCAACCTCCAGCAATGCCGTCTGTATGGGCGCCATACGTACGAGCCACGCTGCTCACCCGGGCTGTCTGGCTGCTCTAGCAGATGCTCTGCTCGCACCGACTTTACAACAGCGACCACAAGTCAGGCTTAACCCGTTAACTTGGGCACCGAAATGAAAAGCAAAAAGGGTTCATGAGGAAACAGAATGGCGGCAGCCTGTACGCAACTATAGACAATTTTTGTGGGTGCGACAGTTTACTGGATGTATCTCTGTCGTGCTAAAACAAAACGTGAGCCTGTATCACAGTAATGACGTTACTGGAAAATCCATGTCGTGGCCCAATGTGACACCTATTGTGGTGATGACACCGGTATAACACCCACCCCTAGTGTAGAGCACAAATCAGTCACGCTTAAAAAAACAAACAAAAAAAAAACAACAAGCTCAGCAGTTGTAACTTTCCGAGCATTAAACTTTACTTCCAAATGTTCAATACTTTAAGACCAAGACAGACATTTGATGTGACAATTGATTACAACTAAAAATAAAGTCACATGTTTGTACTCCACCACTTGGACACAGTCCAATCTGTATCATTTCAGCAAATTATCTTCCATAATTTACCATAAATCACCTCCAACGAGCTCCACTTAGGATATTATTTTCTTGGCCACTTACCACGTAGAAGTCCAGTCCATAGATACCGATGCTGGGGTCGTACTTGATGCCCAGATCAATGTGCTCCTGGATACCGAAGCCGAAGTTTCCAGTATCAGAGAAGTTGTTCTTTCTCAACTCGTACTCACGCACCTGGAAGCGATATTATGTTCGTAACTTTGTAATACAACAATTAAAAACAGCCTTCGTGCACAGCAAAAACTATCCAATGGAAATATTCACACACTGCTCTTTAGTTTCTCTGATTACACTTTGTTTTTGGTAAGTCGGTCATGATTTAATACCACAGTGTCAACTGGACTAGTAAGCCTGAGTATGAAGTGAAATATTGTTTACATGATGAGCATATCTACTTTGTCCAGTACTGTGTACTTGATGTCAATTTAAAATAGAAATGTAACAGACCAAAGTCAGTCACAAGCCAAATAAACAAACATTAGGACCAAGTGAACTACTGAGAAATGAAGAGGTATAAGCAACATGACTTTCTGACCTTAAGTCCTTTTTCAAGGATCTCCTCTGCTTTGGCTCCACGGACGGTACAGTGGACTGCAATTTTTTCATTTCTGCGGATACCGAATGATCGCACAGTGTAGCGGGCTGTGAAAAGAAAAAACAAGTTAAACAATATGGTGATATCTGTAAAGTACAGATGCTAATTTAAAATTTGTTATCACCAACAATAATAATTAACTGATTATTAAGTGTTAACAGACAAGATCAGAGCGTCACATGCAGCGATGTGCCAGCTGCAGTGGATGAGCACAACAGACTACGAGTTCCCAGTTCACCATCAGGAGAGTTACTGTAGCTGCCAGGAAGCTGCGTGTATTGTCGGGAACACATGCAGCAACTAAGCTACGTGATTGTTAGCCGTGTGTCTGCCTGGTGTTATGTTAGCAAGTGACCTACAGACCGGGCGTGTTAGTGCTATGTTCACAGCTGTAGCGTTGCTGATGGTTTCATGCCCACCATCGTCGCATGCATACGATCTGTCAGCCCAACACAACCCTTGCTTGTATTGGACAGACTTGTGTGTGTGTGTGTGTGTGTGTGTGTGTGTGTGTGTGTGTGAGACATTTTAGCAGTAAGTGTAGCTGTAGCAGACAGTGTGTACAGTTTGTCGGTGAATAAATGCTACAACTCCTCAGTTCAAGACCAGAGTGACCTTCCTGTATCCTACAACACCAGCTCAGACTCTTAAGGTGGGCTGTTGAGGTGGACCAGCTATTCTCTAAGTGACTGTTAAAACTCTCAATGTCAGTTAACGGTTAATTATTAACATCCCTACTGTAGAGAACTTTACCAAATCACATCCAATATTAGCCAAATTTTAGCACGACTGTTGCTCATCCCATGTTTGGCAGCTGAAGGATTGTGTGTTATGTGGCCTTTCCATTGTGTCCGATGAAACACTTCTCTATAAACGCTTTAACTCCTCCACAGCTAACCTGTAAAGTCTTTCCACACACAGACACTCACCCTTGGAGAAGACGGGGGTCTGCCCTGTGAGCTGCTCCAGCACCTTAGCAGCACGGGTCAGTCTGTCTCCGCTCTCGCCGACGCAGATGTTCAGGCAGAGCTTTCGGATGCGAAGCTCTCTCATGGGGTTCTCCTTCTTCTCACCCTGGTCCTTTGGAACACAAAGTACAGGGTTAGAGTCCCACCACAGAGTGACAAACATCACAGAAACCCCGACAACGAAGAGGTGGTGGCACCTCGTCAGCCGCCGCTGCCATGTTTAGATTACCTACTAGGGTTAGCCTACTGACAGGTTAGCACAGGCTGAAAGTCTAAACCAACGTTTCAGCAACTTAACAGCTAACCCAAGCTTCAGTTTTACGCACATTTGATTATTATCTAACTTTACGAGCCCTCACGTTGTTGTTCTGTCTCGACATTAAACTCCCAACAATCTGGGACCAACACATGCCGGCCGGAGGACATGTCCGTACATATCCCCGCTGCTACTGCTGTTAGCACAATCACATACATGTCCGGACGCTAAATAACTTCTACACAACTAACAAAAACTCAAATGAAGTACAGCCATTCCTACTGCGTAACCGCAGTGTCACCATATAGCCGTAATATGGTCTTGAACGACTGAATATTACTATAAGTGTACATAGAGAGCGTATTTTCCAATAGGTAGCCTGTTAGCATCACTCGTTTCTTTAGTCTTACGATCTTCTGTGACATTCAATAAGGAAATACGGCCGTAATTTAATCCTTCATAGTGGGGTCTAAGTCTTTGTACGTCAAACAGTCGTTAGGATGACCCCTCAGCTCCGATGATTGTGGATTTCTGCTACAACTTCACATTTGAACGCCATTGTACGATGTGAGACAGTACTCACCGCCATGTTGGATCACTAAAAGAGGGCGTCACATTTCCGGCGAGAGGTATTTATACAGAAGCGTTCACCGCAAATGACCCCGGAGAGACACCGTAGACAAACGCACGACAAAGGTTCCGGTTTAAGGTACTAACAGCAACAAAATAAGAATGATTTTCTTAAGCAACTCTGAATTAGGTTTAAATCATCGCACAGTTTTCTTCACTGTCTTTCTTTGTTATTGCAGTTGAATCAATTTGTTGAGTAATTGATTAGTCAGGAGAAAACTAATCAGCAATCGTTTTGATAATTAAAAAAAATTAAATAATTTTCAAATCATTCCCATTGCTTCAGTATGCACAAGTATGCATATTTCTACATTAAAAAATCTTTTTAAATTGTTTTGGACTTTTGGTCAGACAAAGCAAGCAAGAAGCCACCCTGGTCTCTGGGTAATTGTGACAGTACATTGCTACACAAATACATTTTCTGTAAAAACACATGCATATCATTTTTCAGTGTACTACAGTATTGTACATATTGACTTTTGTCATTAAACTTTTAAAGGAGGACTGGAGGGTGTGTTCAAATTATTGGGGTATCACACTACATTGCGTCCCCAGGAAGGTTTATTCCAGGGTGAAAGGAGGCCCCGACCGATTGTCAAACTTCAGATCCAGGAGAAGCAATGCAGATTTCATCCTGGCCATGAAACAGTGGACCATCATTGTTCTTCACAGGCTGTTGTTGGAGTTTGTTCATCCAGTCTACATGTATTAATATGGGGTATCAGGGTCATTGCTTACTAAGTGAGAGCTACATCCGTATACTCAGCACAAAGTCAAACATGTTTCCAGTGGGTGCTGGCCTCCACTACTGTGTCCCTTGTCACTGATCCTGTTTGTGATTTTTATGGAGAAGGTCTCTGGAAACAGCCGGAGGGAGGAGTGCGTGTCACGACTGGAAGCACAACAGGAGTGGGCTCAAATGCAAGACTCAATGCAAGGGCAGTTTCAAAAATCAGCGTCTTTAATCTAAACAGGATGATACACAGTAGAGCAACAATCAGTAACAGTGTCCAAATCACAAGGCAAAGGGCTAAGTCAAAAACAAGCAGAGATTCGATACACGGGCATGAAAACACAAGAGCACTAGGGAAAAGAACGCGGGTACGAAACTTACGAGACGAGATGAACTGGCACAGGAGGAAGGGGAAGCACACATTATATACTAGTGAGTAGTGAGTGATTAACTATACACAGGTGGACACAATCAGGGCGGGGAGAAGACGATCAGAACCGCACAAAGGTGCGGGCGGAAAGCATGCAAACCAGAAGTGACGTGACCTAAACTGAAATGGGAAGTAAACTACAAAATAAAACAGGAAGTGAGAAACATAGAACATGCAAACTAAAAACCTAAGACTTGACTTTTCTAATAGAACCCCCCCCCCCCATGGACGGCTCCTGACGTCCCAGGGTGGTTAGGGTGGCGTGTATGAAAGTCTTTGATTAGTGAGGGGTCCATGATGTTCCTGGAGGAGACCCATGACCTTTCCTCCGGGCCGTATCCTTCCCAGTCGACCAGGTACTGTTTTCCTCGTCCCCGCCGACGCACATCTAGGAGCCTTCTCACAGTGTACACCAGGCCCCCGTCCACGATCCGAGGGGGCGGAGGAGGTTTAGAGGCCGGAACCAGGTGGCTGCTCCTCGCAGGCTTCAAGCATCCCATGTGAAACGTGGGGTGGACCTTCATGGAGCGAGGGAGCTGGAGTTTCACAGTCACAGGATTAATAACTTTTGATATCGGGAATGGGCCTACAAACCTGGGAGCCAGCTTCCGGCGTTCGGTGCGAAGAGGCAGAACTGTGGTGGACAGCCAGACCGTTTGACCAGGCTGGTACACAGGGATTGGCGTCCTCCGTTGATCTGCCATCTTCTTATACCGGGCTGAACTCCTGAGAAGAATTTAGGACTCCCTTCCAGATGCACTGGCAGCGCCGGACCAGAGCTTGAGCTGATGGAACGCTTGACTCTCCCTCTAGGTCCGGAAACAAAGGAGGCTGGTATCCGTAAGCGCACTGGAAGGGAGAGAGACCAGAGGCAGAGCAAGGCAGGTTATTGTGGGCATATTCAATCCATGTCAGATTCTTGCTCCAGGAGGCCGGGTTCTGCGCCACCAAGCACCTTAACACGGTCTCCAGTTCTTGGTTGAGTCTTTCTGTCTGGCCATTCGACTCAGAGTGATGGCCAGAAGAAAGACTCACTGAAGCTCCCAATAAGGAGCAAAACTCCCTCCAAAACCGTGAAATAAACTGTGGCCCCCGGTCCGACGCGACATCCCTGGGAAAGCCATGAATGCAAAAGATCTGATTAAGCATGACAATAGCTGTCTCCTTGGCAGAGGGCAATTTGGGCAGAGCTATGAAGTGGACCATCTTAGATAACCGGTCCACTACAGTTAGTATAGTGGTATTACCTTCTGAGAGGGGTAAACCTGTGACAAAATCCAAGGAGATGTCAGACCAGGGGTGATGAGGCACGGGGAGAGGCTGCAGGAGACTGGGAGGTGGTTGGTGGGATGCCTTATGTTGTGCACATGTGGGGCAGGCCGAGACGTATTCTTTAATGTCTTTTTCTATTCCCGGCCACCAGAGGCGTTGTCTCACCACGAGCAGGGTGCGTCGTGTTCCTGTGGCAGGCCACTGGTGAGGTGTGGGCCCAATGGATTACCTGTGAACGTGTAGCTTCAGGGACAAAAAGTCTGTTAACAGGGCACCCAGCAGGTGCTGCAAGACCTCCCAGAGCCTCCCTCACCTTCCTCTCAATATCCAAGGTAACTGTCCCCACCACGCAGGAGGGAGGCAAAATGGTAGAGAGGGCCCTGGGAGTCTCACTAGGGTCAAACAGTTGAGAGAGGGCGTCAGGTTTGCCGTTTTTGGACCCGGGTCTGTAGGAAAGCGTGAAGTTAAATCTGTTAAAAAATAATGACCATCTAGCCTGTCTAGAGTTGAGACGTTTGGCTGACCTTATGTACTCAAGGTTCTTGTGGTCTGTCCACACGAGGAAGGGTTGCTCTGCTCCCTCCAGCCAGTGGTGCCATTCCTCCAGCGCCGCCTTGACTGCCAGAAGTTCATGATTGCCAATATCATAGTTTTTCTCTGCGGAGGTGAGCCTTCTAGAGAGGAAAGCACAGGGGTGAAGTTTGTTATCCTTTACGGCTCTCTGTGACAAAACAGCCCCAATACCTGTGTCAGAGGCATCCACCTCGACAATAAACTGACAGTTGAAGTCTGGCAGGGTGAGGATGGGAGCAGAGTAAAAATCTTCTTTAAGCTTATTAAAAACTTGTTCAGCCTTGGTGGACCACAAGAACCTGACTTTAGGAGATGTTAGAGCATGCAACGGAGAAGCTATGGAACTGTAGTTTCTAATAAACCTGCCGTAGAAATTGGCGAACCCCAAGAACCTTTGAACCATTTTACGGTTGTGAGGGGTTGGCCAATCAGCCACCGCACTTACCTTGGAAGGGTCCATTTGCATGTTATCAGGAGACACAATGAAACCAAGAAAAGAAACAGAGGAGACATGAAAGTCACATTTCTCGGCCTTTACGAAAAGCTGGTTGTCCAGGAGTCTTTAGAGCACCCTGCGGACATGGTCAGGACATGGACATGGACAGTGTGTCTGGTTTGGGGACCTCAGAATTGCTTCTCTGCTATTTGCAGATGATGTGGTTCTGTTGGCTTCATCAGACTGTGACCTTCAGCACACAGTGGGGCGGTTTGCGAGTGTGAGGCCACAGTTCTCCGCCACAAAACGGTGTTTAGAGTGAGTCACTGCTCCAAGCGAGGGAGTCCAAGTATCTCACGGTCTTACAGTCTATTAGAGACCAATGCAGTCAATTATAGAAAACATTTCATCCACTGATGATGCAATTCAAACCATTAGATATGACGGCTCCTCCTCCTCCTCCTCCTTCATCCTCCTCAATGGATACCTGTCTCTGAATTAATTGTACAAACCTTTGAAAGGTTGAAAATTGTTGCCAGATGCACACTTGAATAATGATACTGCCAGTCAGTGAACAGTTTGTCACCAGTGAGTCATATTATAACAAGCACACCTTTTAAATCCTTCAGATTACATAGCCGTTCATCTATTGTACCTGAACTAAATAACTAGGTCGCCATATATAAGAACATTTTGACCTAAGAAGTTCATAAATAGGTATGTAAATCACAAAAAAACCTTTTATGAGAACATAATCATCTTATAAGAAAATAAGCCCTTATCAAAACTTACTGTTTGAATCAAGCCCAAAATGTGCTGAATAATTTCTTATTCATTGATTTTACACATCATAACCAGTGTTGGACCTATTTTGACCTGACGGTGATGCTAGAAGAGGATCACCAAAGTGACCACAATTCATCCTGTGGAAGACATACACTCAGTTGCCAGTTTATTAGGTACACTGAGTTAAAAAATAATTCAGTTGAACACAACAGTCATGCAGTGAATACAAGCTGGTTTGTGTTGATAGCACCTCATGGATCATTTTGGAGGCTGTAGTTTGTCTTGCTGTTGAACTGTATTCCATTATCCCGAGAGGTGTTTGTAATATTTTGTCCATCGCATTTATACTAATAAGGATAGGGCAGATATTACAAGCAGGACTCTGTAAATTAAGGGCCGTATAAACTTGCTATTGGAGCCTCCCACACTCACATTCACCCCAACCCAGTTTGCCCAGAGACCAAAAAACAACCTGTAGAATAAACTCTAAATTAGGCTGTGATTATTTGACGAAACACATTTTTCCTTGCTTAATATGCACTGTAGAACATAACATCAACTGAGAGTGCTGTAAATAGTAAAGGTATCAGTAGATTTTGATACAGCACCGCATTACAACACAATACAACTCAACAGCTCCACAAAAATCAACACTTTCTAAAGCAGTTTCGACATTATAACCTTCATGAAGGATGTATTGAAGGGTTGTATTAAGATAGATAAGATAAGATGAACCTTTATTAATCCCCGGAGGGAAATTCGGGTGTCATAGCAGCATCAACACAGTACAGATAAATACAGTATAGTAAAAAGTAAAAGAGAAGGTGCAATGAAGAAAAATTGACAATAATGTACTCCTCATCTGGACCAGTTGGTCATAGAGGGGGTGGGAGGGGTTCTTCAGAATAGACTCCAGCTTCCTCCTGGTCCTCCCCTCTGCCACCACCTCCAGACTGTCCAGCTCACATCCAACCACAGACCCAGCCCTCCTCACCAGTTTGTTCAGTTTGGTGGCATCTCTGGTGCTGATGCCACCCCCCCAACATACCACGGCGAAGAACAGAAAGCTGGCTACTACAGACTGGTAAAACATCTGAAGTAGCCTGTTGCACACATTGAAGGTCCTCAGCCTTCTCAGGAAGAATAGTTTGCTCTGTCCCTTCCTGTAGAGGCCTCAGAGTTGTTGGACCAGTCCAGTTTATTGTTTAAGTGAACTCCCAGGAACTTGTAGTTGTCCACCACGTCCACCTCCTCCCCACGGATGGTGATGGGAGTAGGGGAGCCCTTCCTCCTCCTCCGGAAATCCACCACCAGCTCTTTGGTCTTACCAATATTGAGCTGGAGGTGGTTGGTGTCGCACCACCTCACGAAGTTCTCCACAAAGGTCCTGTACTCCTCCTCCACAAAGGTCCTGTACTCCTCCTCCACAAAGGTCCTGTACTCCTCCTCCACAAAGGTCCTGTACTCCTCCTCCACAAAGGTCCTGTACTCCTCCTCGTTGTCGTCTGTGATGCAGCTGACGATGGAGGAGTCATCGGAGAACTTCTGCAGGAGGCATGTTGGGAGTTGCAGCAGAAGTCGGAGGTGTAGGTGGAGAACAGGAACGGTGACAGCACAGTTCCCTGGGGAGCACCGGTGTTGCTCACCAGCACGTCAGACAGGCTGCCCGGCAGTCTGACATACTGGTGGTCCGTAATCCAGTCCACCAGGTCGTGGTCCACCTGCATAGCTGAGAGCTTCTCAGCTTGCCAGTGCAGTTGGACTGTATTGAATGCACTGGAGAAGTCGAAGAACATGATCCTCACTGTGCTCTGCGGCTTCTCCAGGTGCGTGTAGGCTCTGTGGAGCATGTAGATGATGGCGTCGTCCATGCCAATGTTTGCCTGGTATGCAAACTGTAGGTTAGGGTCCAGGGAGTCACTCACCAGGGGCCTGAGGTGCTGCAGGACCAGTCTCTCCAGGATCTTCATGACGTGTGACGTCAGAGCGACTGGCCTGTAGTCGTTGAGGGTGCTAGGGAGTCCTTTCTTGGGCACTGGGACGATGCAGGAGGTCTTGGAGGTATTACATTACTTTTAACAAGGTGTACCTAATAAACTGGCAACTATATGTAAATGTGTGTACCAAAGTTCATGGCAATCCACCCAGTTAGTGAGACATTTTGCTCGAAACCAGTAACATCAACCTCATGGTGATGCCAAAGGAAAAGTCATTATCCTGTGGACACCATGAATCTCTAACCCACATTAAATGGCAATTCATCCAATAGTTGTCAAGATATGTCAGTCTAGACCAAAATGGTGACCAACCAAATATCAGTAAGCCCCTCAGAGGAGGGAGTGCCACTAATTTGTGTTACATTTTACTCCAGTAATTATCTGCATATCACTTGACACCAGTCTTTTCCAGTTCACAGTTGGTGTGAGGAACGTTGAAAGCCGATCATTCCTGTTGTGTCATGGTTAGCTCTGAACTCAGTGTTACATGAAATACTTCTACTAAAATACTTTGCATCCTAGTCAAACCAATGTTATCTTTTTTGTTTTGAGATGATTAAACTGGAGGAAGTTGAACAGAAGAAGAAAGATCATATGAGTGGATGTTTATCAGACATCCAAAACTAAGAAATGGTTGAAGAAATAAATACGTCAGAACCCACAGAGACACATTTTTTGAGAACATTTCATTATTTACATTTCATCCTCCGGACCAGGCTCTGTGTAAATATTAGCGAAATTAATAAATGTTTATTTTCTGTTCCCTCTCACGTTTAAAAGGTCTTCATACGGTGTTGACTTGGGTTTCTCTCTTTAAAAGTCAATAAATAGAAAATTACAAAAAAAAGATGTTAGATAAAAGTTGCGAAACAAGAAAAGAAACACTTTCAGTTGGCACAGATTTTTATTATTTTGCTTTCAACCTAATTCTTGTAACAGATTTCCCTAAAAGGCACGAGCCTTCCTTTCCGGCGGAAACTTTTCCGATGGCTTGTAATCATCATCATAAGCAAGAAGATGGCATTGAGATGAGGAGGAGATGGCTGCTGGGATGTGACTCTTTGTTGGACGTACTGCATGACAATTCATTTCTTCTTGTCCGCCTTCTGTGCAGCCTTGGTGACCTTTCCACCGGTGCCATCTTGCTTCTCAACGGTCTTAATGACACCGACGGCCATGGTCTGCTTCATGTCACGCACAGCAAAGCGACCTGAGGAGGAGATGGACAAGGAGGCAATGAGAGGGTGGAAAAAATGTTACTGAAATATCTGACAAAATAAATGACAAAATAAGTTGGAAGAACATATTGTGCTCATTTTATGTCCTGAATAAACAGAATTAAAAATCAGTCATGGCTGAAAAAGGTTGATAAAATTTGATTCATTGATAATATTTTAAAGGTAGACTATGTAAAAACAATTTAATTGCTTTGTATTGCCAGTGTGTGAGTGGGTTTAACACAACTTAAAAACTAAGACCTTCCCCGATATCACAGGTTAGGCTATTAAGCCTGGGGGATTGGTATGAAAAGAGAGAAGAGATTACAGAAGTACAGGAATGGGAAAATACAGCTCTGTTTATTGTAAAGAATGAGAAAATAAGTGTATGTGTTTGCTTGTCTTAATGCATGGACCTATATATTTATTAACCATAACCATTCAAAATCAATGCCTTAACTTGCTGTTAGTACCTTAACCATTCAAGATCAATGCCTTACCTTAACCATTCAAGATCAATGCCTTACCTTAACCATTCAAGGTCAATGCCTAACCTTAACCATTCAAGATCAGTGCCTAACCTTAACCATTCAAGATCAGTGCCTTACCATAACCATTCAAGATCAGTGCCTTACCTTAACCATTCAAGATCAATGCCTTACCTTAACCATTCAAGATCAATGCCTTACCTTAACCATTCAAGGTCAATGCCTAACCTTAACCATTCAAGGTCAATGCCTAACCTTAACCATTCAAGGTCAATGCCTAACCTTAACCATTCAAGATCAGTGCCTTACCTTAACCATTCAAGGTCAATGCCTAACCTTAACCATTCAAGATCAATGCCTAACCTTAACCATTCAAGATCAGTGCCTTACCTTAACCATTCAAGATCAGTGCCTTACCTTAACCATTCAAGATCAATGCCTCACCTTAACCATTCAAGGTCAATGCCTAACCTTAACCATTCAAGGTCAATGCCTAACCTTAACCATTCAAGATCAGTGCCTTACCTTAACCATTCAAGGTCAATGCCTTACCTTAACCATTCAAGATCAACGCCTAACCTTAACCATTCAAGATCAGTGCCTAACCTTAACCATTCAAGATCAGTGCCTTACCTTAACCATTCAGGGTCAATGCCTTACCTTAACCATTCAAGGTCAATGCCTTACCTTAACCATTCAAGGTCAATGCCTTACCTTAACCATTCAAGGTCAATGCCTTACCTGAAATATTCAAGATCAATGCCTTACCTTAACTATTCAAGATCACGCCCAATCTTTACCATTCAAGGTCAGTGCCCAACTTTAAATATTCAAGACCACGCCTTACCTTAACTCTTCAAGATTAATGCCTAACCTTAACTATTCAAGGTCAAAGCCTAATCTTAACTATTCATGGTTAGTGCCTGACCTAAAGTAATAAGTAATCTAATTACTGTCTAATCTTTTGGATGAGATACCAAATATGCACATGAAGACAAGAGGAAAGAAACATGTTGACATTTTACCATTATTTTATATGTAAAGTAGAAAAGAGGAACAACATCACAGTGCACTTCTGTCTTCCAGCTGTTCAAATGCTGCCTGTCAACTTATAAGGACTCAAATCATTTAGCACATTGATTAAGAGATTTTAACTTAGAGCAGCAGCAGTACCCATGTAAAAAATTAATTTAACCTATATGCAGATTTCTAGGACTGTACCATGTGTTATTGTGGTTATATAAATGTAATTTATGGTGCTGTTTGAGTGCTGACAGTTACTGAGTACTGTGTCGCTCGCTTTGTGAGAGAGGAGGGGAAGAGAAGGTGAACATGGCACACAATGTTTTTAAGTTATTAATAATATTAATAATAACTCAAATGTCAAATTTATGAATGAAGCTCTGAACTACTTGCTACAGCCCTACAAATTTCTTGGTTTGTCCTGTATTATGTTTGCTGGACCAGAAATATGAAGCAGTTCGCTCATTTTCTAGTTTTTTTTTTAACATATTTTAAAATTGTAATCCTGTTAGTAATTCTCATTTTTACCAAAAGTATCAGTGTCCTAAAGGCTGTTCCATGTAATCCATTACTTCTAGCCAATAATCAAAATAAATTAAAAGCACATTTCAGATAGTAACATTATTCTAAATATGATATTTGATTGTAATGTAATGTCATGTCACTGTCAAGGCCCATGCACAGGAATGCTAGCAACAAGAGTGCTGACTGCAGTTCACTTAACGGCCACCAGTGTCTTCAACAAATTTTGTCGAGCTAGTTGTTTTTTCCTGTTTAAAAGAGGAAAGAAAGAACTAAACGGCTGTAAAGTAAGACATGAAAGTGAAAATGTCAGTCAGTGTCAGAAATAAGAGCAGATGATCCATCAATCTGACATGTAAGAGGTGAGTTTAAATTCAAGTTCAGTTCAAGTGCAGGAGATAGTTGAAGTGTGTGTGCTGTAGCTGAAGTGCCAGTCGAATGTAAGCGGTGACAGTGGATGAAACGCCAGTTTAAAAGGTTTTCAATTGAGGGGCAACAATGAGTTGAAATGTCAGCTGATGTACCGTCACTGAAAGCTGTTGAACTGTTGAATAAGAGAAAGAAAATGTCATACATGCAAGTAAAAGTGTATTAGTAAACGAAGAGGAAACAGTAGTGCTGGATAGTTGGGCACTAAAAATGAACCCATTTACTTCCAATAACAACAAACTGGACAGTAACCTACCTTCAAATGCTGCAGATAAAGAAGAAAAAACATTTTACTCACCCAGTGGAGCATATTCTGAGAAGGCCTCAACAACCATGGGCTTCTGTGGGACCAGTTTGATAATGGCAGCGTCTCCGGCCTTGACAAACTTGGGGTTGTCCTCAAGCTTCTTGCCAGAACGACGGTCGATCTTCTCGATGAGCTCCTTGAACTTGCAGGCGATGTGAGCGGTGTGGCAGTCCAGCACGGGGGCATAACCTGCATTGATCTGGCCGGGGTGGTTCAGGATGATGACCTGAAACAATAATGTTTAAGTACATCTTGAAATGGCGATGAGTTGAACACTATTGCCAGCAGAGGTCCACAGACGCTTCCGTTTACCTCAGCTGAAATCGCTCATACAACTCTTTAGAGTCACTATGAAATGTGAGATTATCTCCAAAGCAGAACATTTACACTGAGACTAGTAGGTCAGTTCTTTTCAGTTCATGTTCACAGGGCCGGCTTTAGGCATAGGCCATATAGGCGGTTACCTAGGGCGTCACCTCCTGAGGGGCACTAGTCGCCCTCTAAAACAAAAATAAAATAAAATAAAATAACAATAATAATTAGGGCTGTCAATCGATTATTAACAATTATTATTATTATAAACTGAATTAATCACATGATTGGCCATGATTAATCACAATAAATTGCAACTTAATTGCACATTTTTCATCTGTTCAGAATGTACCTTAAACAGAGATCTGTCAAATATTTAAATATTCAGCGTTATGCAATATGTATGTATGTATTTATTGCTGGAAATCAATTAACAACACAAAACAATGACATATACTGCCCAGAAACCCTCACAGGTTCTGACTTTAGCATAAAATCTGCTCAAATCATAACATGATAAACTGCAGCCCAACAGGCAACAACAGCTGTCAGTGTGTCAGAGTGCTGACTTGACTATGACTTGATCCAAACTGACTGGGATTATCATAAAGTGGGCATGTCTGTAAAGGAGACTGGTGGGTACTCTTATACCGTAGGTGTATACATTGCGTACTGTATACGTATTATTGCAGGCAAGAATGACAAAGAATGTGAAGCTAATTTTTCAGTCTACATAATAAAGCTTGTATGTTCAACACATGATTATTGTAATTTGAGTAGACTCTAAAAACCCAAGCCCAGTTCATCATATTCATTTATTCCTTTTTAATCTCTGTGTCGTCTCTTTTCATTTGCTCAGACCCACCTGGGCGTTGAAGCTGCTAGCTGCCATGGGAGGGTCGTTCTTGCTGTCGCCAGCCACGTTACCACGTTTGATCTCCTTGACGGACACGTTCTTGATGTTGAAGCCGACGTTGTCACCGGGGAGAGCTTCAGTCAGAGACTCGTGGTGCATCTCCACAGACTTCACCTCAGTGGTCAGGTTGGGAGGAGCAAAGGTGACGACCATACCGGGCTTCAGGATGCCGGTCTCAACACGGCCGACGGGGACAGTTCCAATACCTGAGAGAGCAGGAGGCAACAAGTTCCTAGTAAGTTTCTCAGTTTACTTCAGGATAAAAAGAGTCCACAGGAGAAGGTTTGATGGAGTGTGTACTGTAATTTTAGGCTTAAGGGAGCTGTAAAGTTTGCCTACAGTGTGTGGAAAGGCTTAATATTACAGCCCATACAAGGGAAGACATACAGGGAATAAGGAGGTAACAAGAGACACTCCTTACCGCCAATCTTGTAGACGTCCTGCAGGGGTAGACGCAAGGGCTTGTCTGTGGGGCGGGAGGGGGCCTTGATGGAGTCCACAGCCTCCAGCAGGGTAGTTCCAGTGGCGTTGCCCTCCTTACGCTCGATCTTCCAACTCTTGAACCAGCTCATCTGAAATTTACAGATACGGAGAGACAGAGGGAGAAAGACAGGAAAAGTAATGGGGTAAGAGAAAGGAGAATAATCAGTTCTGGATTATTTGATGTGAAAATCCAAGAAATCCATGACTTATTACACCACCTGCCAACCACAACTACAGTATGTTGACTTGAGCTGCGCATGAAATAAGTTCCTCACCTTGTCACTGCCATCAATCATGTTGTCTCCGTGCCACCCTGAGATGGGGACAAAGGCAACAGTGGCGGGGTTGTAGCCGATCTTCTTGATGTAGGTGCTCACTTCCTTTTTGATTTCCTCGAAACGGGCCTGGCTGTATGGGGGCTCGGTGGAGTCCATCTTGTTGATTCCAACGATGAGCTGCTTCACACCGAGGGTAAAGGCCAGCAGGGCGTGCTCACGGGTCTGGCCGTTCTTGGAGATACCAGCCTCGAACTCACCGACGCCAGCAGCGACGATCAGCACGGCGCAGTCAGCCTGAACAGGAAAAGATTTTTTATTTTTCTACACATCTGCATGTTTTGCTCAAGCCTAAATGACGGTTGTCTTTCGCTCTGTGTGCATGCTTTTCTGAACATATGCATATCCCTTTTTGCAATGACACAACTTTGCTCTTTGGTTTTCTTTGTGCAGACTGAAAACAAATGAGAAATCAAATTGAGGCTGGGCATTCAATGGCTCCAACATAACTTTAGTTATAGCTAAAGTTGACAGTGGAGAGGGGAATTACAGTTTTCTCAATCACTTTGGCTCATTTTTTGAAACACTTAACTTTGTCTAAAGTGTAAGTAGAATTGTCACAACTGTTTTATGGGACCTCACAGCTCTATTGCATGTCTGCAAAAGGTAGTCACCCACCCAAAACACTTAATTTATGCTTCAAATTGTGTCAGTAAATTGGCCAGTTCCACCAAAATGAAAGTTATTTTGTCATCGTGTGAGCTCCACTGGTCTAAATGTTTAGTTTTTCCACCATAGCAGTCAACCCTGGAAATGTTTAGTATACAAGTCTGTTTTGTTCTACTTTTTGTTGACACTGACTGATTTCTATACGACACAAGCATGTCAGTTTCGTCTAGTTGAATGCTGCCGTGTATCTTTCTGATCTTTTCAGATTGCAGTTTCAACAGTAGGTAAAAGTTTACTGAAAGTCAATATGCCTACTGTCATGCACAGAATAAAAGGATATGCACATTTGTACAACATACAGTACATTTATGTGTGTAACAGTGTGCCAGAAAATTTGCCTTTCATTAAAATTCATATACAGTGAACAGAAAATTGAACAAAATGGCATCCATGCCAAAAATAAGCAAAGCAAAAAACAACTACTTGCACCTCTTCACAGTACGTAACACCATGTCATAAATATTTATGTAATATTCATGCATGTCTGACATATTTTGATACCTGAATGGATCGTTTTGCATGTGACAGTTCAAACCATGAAAAAATGTTTAAGTTTTGAAGAGGACGACAGTTTCACTGAGAATCAACTCATCAGTTTTGATGAAGCAAGACATTTACAAGTGGTTGTTGCACTTAATCTTTTGCACACGTGCCAAAACACGTGCAGTTTGAATTAGAAATTAAGATCTGTCAACAACAAACTAATTGTTCAGAGATTTGAACTTTGAAAAAAAACTGATCCAAAGCAAATGAGAAAAACTTGGAGTTGAGCTTACGAGCCCTAAGCTGAGCCTCTGGGATGTTTACTTCAACTTTGCTCCAAAATACTGGCTGCTTGTCATGTTAGCAATATATCCATTGCATCCCCTATACCCCAACCCCGATGAGAACTTCAGCTAAAAACTTAATTACAATTTGTGGTATAATATAGTAATATACCAACCTGAAAGTGAGAGCACAATAAAGGGCAGGTTAGAGGTGTGCCTTTACCTGAGAGGTACCGGTGATCATGTTCTTGATGAAGTCTCTGTGTCCAGGGGCATCAATGATGGTCACGTAGTACTTGGTTGTCTCAAACTTCCACAGAGCGATGTCGATGGTGATACCACGCTCACGCTCGGCCTTCAGTTTGTCCAGCACCCAGGCGTACTTGAAGGAGCCCTTGCCCATCTGTGGAGGTTACGACAGCACATCAGAGAGAGTAAAAGAAAGGTGAATCTGTGGGGCTATTCATTTTAAATAAACACATTAATGTCATGCAGATCCCCTTTTTAGATTTTTTTCGTATAATAGCTTGAAACAATAGCAATTCATTTATTTTAATAGTGAGAAGAAGAAGAATTTTGTCTGGGGTTTCGTGTATCAAGATTGCCTTTAGTGTCTTTAATATTTACTGTAATATTCAACTATCCAGGTTTCAAGTTCGTCATTACCATGCACAACAATTAACGAGAAGCAGTCGCTGGCAATGAAAATCTTGGATCACAGGCTCCCTCCAAAACTGCTCATTAAATATGCATAACATAGAAGAAAAACAGGTAACAATTCACCGGTCTGCAAATTTCATGGTATATAGATGAAAATTAGCAAAAAGCCTCTTTGAAATTTCTTTGGAGTTTCTGTCAAATTATCCCAATATTTACTTCAAAATTTATCAGAAATTACTTTATCATAAACATGATTTAATGATTATAAATAATAAATTACCAGCTATTTCCCAATAGCTGGTAATTTATTTAATACATGTCAAGGACTACAAAGTTAATTGATATGCTTTATTTCCTCGTCTGCTGGTAAATAGATGATAATTGGCAAATAACATACATTTGTGTAGACAATATGTCACAATAAGAAAAGTGTCCTCTCTTGTTTTCCACCTCCAATGAGGAGCAGTGCACAGCCGCTTCTTTAACCTAAGGGCCCTATTTTAACCATTACATGCTATTTTAGCATATAATTGCTAAACCATGTTTATAATAAAGTAATTTTCTATAAATTTTGAAGTAAATATTGGGGTGATTTGGTAGTAATTGCAAAGAAATTTCGAGTAGGTTACTTGCTGTCACCTAATTACTATGAAACTGGCTGACCTGTAAAAGGAAGTGCTACCAAAAATATGAGAATATAAGACTAATAAGATATAAGACATATCGACTATAAGACTACTACTAACATAAATAGCACAGTCATAGAAATTTGTAGTAGATAGTACTGCAAATGAATGAACTGAATGTAAACAGGGATGTACTAAATGTATATGCATAATGAGAAGTAATACACATAAATACACAGAGGTAGCTGAGCCTTTTTTATGTAGCCTAGATGAATAACTTCCATGTGTTATCATTAATTAAAGTAACCTAAGTATCTATTATACGTAATATTGTTTATGGTAATATTTTGAGAAAGCATTTATTTGAGGTTGATTTCCCAGTTTTTTCTAGCTATGTCAGCTATTAGCCTTATCACATGGCATTTTAATTTGTATGTCCAAAAATATAACTGCAACTTATGTTAACAGGAGTATTTACTGAATGAGACTACCTGGTTAAAGACAGTACACCTATTTCAACAGTAGATGGCAATAGTAACTCAGCAGATTTAGGGAGGTTATATCCGCCACACCCTGCCATGTGTCACAGTTTGTGCCTTCGTGGCCTTATTGTGTCCTATATGGTGTGAATTTTTGTTCTAACGTAATTGAAGGCCTCTGGTGTCTCCATGAACCGACCTCAGCGGCTTCCTTCTCAAACTTCTCGATGGTCCTCTTGTCGATTCCTCCGCACTTGTAGATCAGGTGGCCGGTGGTGGTGGACTTGCCGGAGTCGACATGGCCAATGACCACGATGTTGATGTGGGTCTTTTCCTTTCCCATTTTGTCCTGTATTTTAAAAAATACTTATTAAAACATATAACTGGCAAAAAAATAAATGAAGCTATCAAAGTAAAGTAAGTATTCGTCATTGTACGTAATGTGACCTGCCAGTGTTGCACGATCAGCCTCGTGTTCGACATTGAAAGAAGTTTAACTACCGCCTATACTTTTGGCAGGTTAATTTACACCAATGCGCCATGTTTTACAACATGATAAAGTTTTGTAAACTCTTAATCTGAAAGGTTAATTAACAGCAGTGAAATGAATGCAGACCATTAGAAGGCAGTAAGGACCAATAGAAAATAGTTAGTCTTACAATGGGAACCATTAGAAACCATCACTATTAGAAAGCAAAGCAGTCACTAATATTTAAACCATGAGATCAACAGCCAAAGCACACCGCCTTCTAGTCTTATTTCATGTATCTCATTGATTTTAGTCGTATTTAATAGGTTTTGATTTCTTGTAGAAACAACCAGAGTTTAACAGAGTAACTGAATCTGTTCATATGTCAAATTTAAAGATATAACAGCACTTTAACTCACCTGGTTGAAAAGCTGAATGGAGGCGGTGGATGCCGGTATTCTCCTGCTTTATCTATCTGCACCTTCCCTTCCTGCTGTTTCCGCAAAGACTGATCACAGGACAGCGATTTCTCTCATCTCCTCCTCCTCCTCCTCCTGGATATTTGTCTCATGAATAATTGTACTATTGCTTCAACTGGGTACCTGCATGTACACGTACTTGGCCAACTAGTTTTGCCAGTCTGTTCTTGTTCGTTGCGTTTTATAGAACACACCTTAAAAATTTGCCTCATCTTTTGTACCTGGAGCGTCTCTGTAATCTACAGTAGAAATGAGAAAAGGCCTGAATCTGATGAATAATCACTGTGTTTGGACCTTATTGACCAATTAATGCTCTGCTGCATTTATGTACAAAGCTTCTGGGAGAGTGCTGCTGCAGTTTACAATCAATAATGCAATGAAACCCAAAAGAAACGTCTTCATTTGGCAATGTTTAAGATTTTATTATTTTGGTTTCAACTTAATTATGATCATAGTTTCTCCTAAAAGGCACAAGCCCTCCTTTCCTGCGGAAACTTTTCCGATGGGTTTTAATCAGCATAAGCCAGTCCTTGAGTAGAGAGCTCTGCCTCAGAGAAGACGGCGCTGGGTGGCAGGGAAGAAGAAGACGGGATGGGGCGGGCTGCTGCTGCTGAGACGTGACTCTTTGTTGGACGTACTGCATGACAATTCATTTCTTCTTGTCCGCCTTCTGTGCGGACTTGGTGACCTTTCCACCGGTGGCAGCTTTCTTGTCGACGGATTTGATGACGCCGACGGCCACGGTCTGCCTCATGTCACGCACAGCAAAGCGACCTGAGCGGAGGCAACAAGAAAAGAGAGAAAACAGAGGAGTCAACGAGAGGCTGAAAAGATGCCTTTGACATGAGTCATCTCTGTGTTTAAGGTGCAGCTGGTGGGCGATGAATTAACAGGGCACATTATACTAAAGATACTTTTATCTAAGTAAGCATTACATTCTACATCCATCCATCCATTTGCGTCCCCTTATCCGTGGCCGAGTCGCCGGGTCAGCAGGCTTAGCAGGTAATTTCAGACTCTCTCCCTAGCAACGTTTTCCAGCTTTTCCTGGGGGACCTCAAGGTGTTCCCAGGCCAGACGAGCTATATAATCCCTCTGGCATGTTCTGGGTCTACCCCAGGACTCTTAACAGTTGGACACGCCCGGAAAACCTCCACAGGAAGGAGTCCAGGACGCATCCTGATTAGATGCCTGAACCACCTCAGCTGGCCCTTTCAACGCTGAGGAGCAGCATCTCTACGCTGAGCTCCCTCCAGATGTCTGAGTTCCTCACCCTATCTCTAAGGCTGAGCCCAGCCACCCTACGATGTAAGCTTATTTCAGCTGCTTGTATCCGTAATGGCATTCTTCTGGTCACTGCCCAAAGCTCATGACCACAGGTGAGGATTGGAACATAGATGGGCTGGTAAATCGAGAGCTTTGCCTTGCCACTCAGCAACCTCTTCACCACAACTGTCCGATTCAATGACCGCAGAACTGCTGACGTAGCGCCGAACGTGACCTGCACCGTGCACCGGGCAGTTTGCAGCCGAGTGTGAATCGGTTGGGTTGAGAGTTAGTACCTCCAAGTCTGAGGCCATGGTTCGCCAGAAAACAGAGTTGGGAGTGAGTTACTGCCTCGAGGTGTGATAGGGTCAAAATGCCTTTGATGAGCGACAGGTGTGGCGAAGCTGCATGCAATCAGGGAGACGCAAAAAGGAGGGAGCGGCTCGCAGCAGGGTTTTTTATTCATTCAAAGAAGCAGTACTGGGAAAGCAGTGCAGCTGAACAGCGAGTTGCAGTGAGACTACATGCAGCAGACCTTGTGTGTGTCCATGTTTTTCCTCTCTTAATTTATTAAAATAAGTGACACGAGCTATGTTTACAGCACAATCCAAGTTGGTGTTAATCATGTATTAAATACACACCAGGAATTCATTTGAATTATAAATAAAAAAGAAAAACAGTTGTGCCAGCTCCGGACCCATCGTCTTCATCCAAACAGCCATCTCAGGCTTTTTGGAGAATGTACATTATACAGTACGAAGGCATTTAAAGTTCGATTAGTTCATTTTTCACTCTCTTTACCTCCGCCAAGGAGGTTATGTTTTTGCTGGCGTTTATCTGTCTGTTTGTCTGTGTTCAAGATAACTCAAAAACTTATGGACGGATTCAGGGTGTTTCCTGGATTCTGGATCACTTTGAAATTTTCGTTAACATTGGGGTAAATGGGACCCAAAAATTGTTTCTCAATATCTCTGGTAATTGTTGCCCAAAGCTCATGAAATTTGACTCAGGGATTTACAATGTGTACTTCTATCAAATCCCAAAGGCTGATCCAGATCTGATCCAGATGGCGGATTTTATAGCAATTTATATAAAAAATGGGGGTACTCTTACATTTTGACCTACTGTATTGTGAGTTTTATGTTGTGTCTTGTATATATGTTCTATGTTTGCCACTGATATAAAATTCTTTTTAAAAAATGTAGGATGTTTATTTTGGAGTGAATTACAATATGGGGGGAAACTATGGTGCTTGGCGGAGGTCTGCGCTCTCCGAGTGCTTTTCTAGTTTTAGCTCTGTTTTTGGTCTCCTCCAACTCCTAAGGGAAATGTGTGTCTCTTTAGCTGTTCCACCGTGTTCAACAGCTAGTGTCTAACTGCTTTTGTCTATTTGTTGATAGAAAGGTAGTGTACAGTAGGTTTTATTCTGCCTTATTCATTTTATTACAGAAAACAATTGATTTTGGGCCCAGAAATCCAAAATGATTGCTGAAAGACGCTAAAACGCACAGTAAGAGCAGACAGGAGGCTCAGTGATAAATTCACTTTAGGATTGCAGGTTTTAAACTGAGTCATTTAATCCACTATGTATACAAAGTATTGATTAGAGCAGCTTTTAAATAGACCTTTTCATGGCAGTGTTTTGACTTATCATACCATAGGTGTACCATAAGGTGGTACACCAGGGCCTTAAAATCTGCACACCAAAGTAGAGTGCAACCATCATTAATGTAATCTGTTACACCTGTAGTTGTCATTTCACAAAAGTCTACATCTAATAATACTAACAAGAAATCAGTGTTTCACTCACCCAGTGGGGGATACTGGGAGAAGCTCTCGACACACATGGGTTTTCCAGGCACCATGGTGATGATGGCGGCGTCTCCAGACTTGAGAGCCTTGGGGTTGTCCTCAAGCTTCTTGCCAGAACGTCGGTCGATCTTCTCCTTGAGCTCGCTGAACTTGCAGGCGATATGAGCGGTGTGGCAGTCCAGCACAGGGGCATAACCCTGGGAGATCTGACCAGGGTGGTTCAAAATGATGACCTGCACAGGGAGAGACATGGAGGGAGGTCAAAAGAGCAACACCTAAGGATATGGACTAGGTGAACTGCTGGATACCACTATTATCCCAGAAGACTACTGACAGGCTGCGTCAGGCTGCGTGGCCTGACAGGGACACTAACTAGTGTCGATCAGTGTTCATTCTGATGTGTAACAGCAGCCTAAATTGAAAGTTAAATACTCTTAAAGATAGATAGTGATAGGGCCTAGCCTCTCTCTCTCTCTCTTCTCTTCCAATGTTTCACCGTCTTTTTTCACTGACTGTTCAAAATCAATCGCAATAATCACACTTTTTTTATTCGTTCAAAATGTACATCAAACTGAGATTTGTCAAGTATTTATACTCTTATCAACATGGGAGTGGGCAAATATGCTGCTTTATGGAAGTGTATGTATATATTTATTATTGGAAATCAATTAACAATGCAAAACGATGACAAATATTGTCCAGAAACCCTCATAGGTTCTGACTTTAGCATCATATCATGGCAAACTGCATCCCAACAGGCAACAACAGCTGTCAGTGTGTCAGAGTGCTGACTTGACTATGACTTGATCCAAACTGACTGGGATTATCATAAAGTGGGCATGTCTGTAAAGGGGAGACTGGTGGGGACCCAGAGAACCCATTTTAGTTCACATATCTTGAAGTCAGAAGTCAAGGGACCCCTATGAAAATGGCTATGACAGTTTTTTTCTCGCAAAAATTTCAGCAAGTTTAGCTTTAAAACAGAGCCCGCTACAACCTAAAAACTGGAAGTTGTGTTAATGTGTTAAAGAAATTAGTGGTGATGAAATGAATTTGTATTAATGCTTTGTATTAACTTTGACAGCCCAACAAAATACCTATTCAGAGTCACAATAAAATGACCTTCAGACAGCACTAACTTAAAGGCAGCTTTAGTAAGCATCTCCGTAAATTTGGGGGACTCACAATAGAGAGATTTAAAAAATGAATGGTCAAAACTGAAGCAGCTGTGGTTGAGATATCCTGAGAATTTGTTCTGCATGGGACCAAAAACACTGAATCCAACATTACCCATAATGCATCTCAATAGTGTCTTTCATGAGACCTAGTGGGGTCAACTTTTTAAGGTCCTCCAGAGCAACAGAACATGTTTTGTAAAACTGTATTTACAGACCAAGTTGTACGCATCAAGCTGAGCAAACTGAATTCCATGTGTCACATTGGCAGAATGCCCCTTTAATATAGTGGCAACGCATACGTTGACCAACTCCTAAAGGCCCTGACACAGCACGCCGTCAGTCAGCTGTCAGTGTGGGGCCGTCTGTGGTTTTTGTGGCATGTCCTACACTGTCGTCTCTAGTCTGCCCGTGTTGGAGTTTTTTGTTGAATTGGTGGCAGAGCTCGTCGTTGAGAGAAATCACTCTGATTGGCTGCTCAGTTTAAACGAGTCAGTGTATGAGAAGAGAAATGGAAGTGAGGAAAGAAAGCCAACAAAGCCAAAGGCAACGGACACGGAGGAGTTAGAGTGGTGTTAAAATGGTCATATGGTGAATACAGACTACCCCGGCCTGGTGTGTTGACTTATTTCCTCTAACACGGGCGCAGAACACATGTGCTAACTGGCCGTCGGCTGTAAACATTACGGTGTGTTCAAATGCAGCTTGTTGTCTAAAGCAAAGCAACGTAAGGCGACGCTAGAGTCAGGCTTCATCGTTGCTAGTTCACTGACGTCGGCTTAGTGTCTGCCTTAACTCCAGGTCCACATACTAGCTTTTTCAGAAGCTGTCAACCACATCTGAAGGCTTGAATCACAAGGTTGTTGGTTTGATCCCCAGCTACTCCTGTCCTTGAGCAAGACACTGAACACCAAGTTGACCACTGCTCCTAATGCTTACATATGGGTTAAATGCAGAGGTCAAATTTCATGAATGTGACAAAGCTTGTGCATGCAAACCATTTTATCCAAGGGCAAGAATGAACTTTCACACTGGAAACTACTAGATTTCAGTTAATAAGAAAAGTGTTTTGTCCAGAGAGCAGTATCGCTTTAAAAAGCACCAATAAACCCATTAGGTCTGGTGTGCTCTGTTTTGCTTTCTGTATCTACTTCATATAAAATCACTGAGGGATCAAATTGAGTACATGTTTATTTTGTAAGCAAACATTCCTTCTCTTTCGTTTTTCCTGACTCACCTGGGCGGTGAAGTTGTCAGCCGCCATGGGAGGGTCGTTCTTGCTGTCGCCAGCCACGTTACCACGGCGGATCTCCTTGACGGACACGTTCTTGATGTTGAAGCCGACGTTGTCACCGGGGAGAGCTTCAGTCAGAGACTCGTGGTGCATCTCCACAGACTTCACCTCAGTGGTCAGGTTGGGGGGAGCAAAGGTGACGACCATACCGGGCTTCAGGACGCCGGTCTCAACACGGCCGACAGGGACAGTTCCAATACCTGAGAGCACAGGAGGTAACAAGTTTCTATTACGATTTTCACTTAACTCCAAAATAAAAGAACTTGTAAATTAGGTTTAAATTGACACAAGATTGTGAGCTGTAACATTTTAAGACATTAATGAAGACTTGTAGCAGCTGTAAAGTACATTCTCACTAAACAGTGTTTCTCTGCAGCCACCTTTTGAATTTGATCATTTGTGTTTTCACAGTGTTGGCTACAAATAAGAGTAACAAATACAGTAAAGGTAGTTCAAGTGTACACTTATGCTAACAAGTATATCCAGTTCCTCCTCTTTGATTGGCCTGTCTGAACAAGTTGAAACGCTGTCTCGATGCACTCCCAAAGCTTCTTCTTTATCAGATATCAGAGGCTACAGTCTACAGTGTGACGAATCACTCCAGAGTCTCCAATTTCACCACAAGCTGCTGGTGTAACTGTTGTTGGTGCAACGTTCAGGATTTCAGGTGAGCAACTCCACTCGTTTTGCTTGGTTTTGATATTTTGTGGCAGTGTTTTGGTCGAGATTTAGCTTTATTTTTTAGTTAGCATCGACACGTAAGTAAAAGTGTTGGTTGTCATAAGTGTTTTGTTTTGATAGTTAAATTAACCTCCTTTCAACCATGGAATATGTGACACTGTGGGCTTCGCCTATCTGTTGAAGTAATGGCTTGTTGTCATTCCGGCATCGTTCTGTACATTAATGTTACTTATGGCTTCACTCAGACACAAACAGTTACGAAGCATTAATGCTTGTATGATATTTGGAAGCTTCGGTACACGGGTGGGAGTGGCGGCACCACTGCAGTAAGCTGGAAAGTAATGATATGAAGGAAGAGTGTTTCCTGTTCTGTCGCAGGTTGCATTGGCAATGTTTTACAAGCTTTTTTTACCATTGAAGTTTTAATTTATGATCAGCGTGGGCAAGAGAGAGACTCATTCTGTATCTTACAGTAAGGCAATAAGTAAAATTTCTCAGTTTCACTGATTACACAGAAAATTATGCTGCATGTTTTATCATGTCTGACAATCCCTCAAGTCCGTATTTAATTCTTATTTGCTCACATGATCTATATATATATATATATATATATATATATATATATATATATATATATATATATATATATATATAAAGCGTTTGACTGGATATTCATAGTGCTAGTTGGTTTATTGTGGTGACTGTGCAAGCTGTTTTTAAAAGAAACTCTTTTTCCTCAAACTGAGAGGTGAAAAAACTCAATTTGCACAGACTGATTTGACTTGGAGATTCTTGGCTCATTCCCGAAGTTTCCAGCTTTATTAAAATGATTTTCTTTTCTTTTTGTACTGGAGATGATAAGCACGGCATTTAATTCAGACTGCCGACAGGAGGCCAGCATTAAATTGGATTGATGTAACAGTGCATGTCTTCACAGTGCAGCTGGTGCAGTCAGATATAGAAAGTAGCAGCCTCCACTGACATTATGTTGCTTGCTTTTCCTTGAGCTGACACGTTATGACCTGACACTCCTTACCGCCAATCTTGTAGACGTCCTGCAGGGGTAGACGCAAGGGCTTGTCTGTGGGGCGGGAGGGGGGCAGGATGGAGTCCAGAGCCTCCAGCAGGGTAACGCCACTGGCACCGCCCTCCTTACGCTCGATCTTCCAACCCTTGAACCAGCTCATCTGAAATTTACAGATACGGAGAGACAGAGGGAGAAAGACAGGAAAAGTAATGGGGTAAGGGAAAGTGAAAAGTGAAAATCCAAGAAATCCATGACATATTACACCACCTGCCAACCACAACTACAGTATGTTGACTTGAGCTGCGCATGAAATAAGTTCCTCACCTTGTCACTGGCCTCCAGCATGTTGTCTCCGTGCCACCCTGAGATGGGGACAAAGGCAACAGTGGCGGGGTTGTAGCCGATCTTCTTGATGTAGGTGCTCACTTCCTTGGTGATCTCCTCAAAACGCTTCTGGCTGTATGGGGGCTCAGTGGAGTCCATCTTGTTGACTCCAACGATGAGCTGCTTCACACCGAGAGTGTAGGCCAGCAGGGCGTGCTCACGGGTCTGGCCGTTCTTGGAGATACCAGCCTCGAACTCTCCGACGCCAGCAGCGACGATCAGCACGGCGCAGTCAGCCTGAACAGGCAAAGATTTTGTAGAACATAGTTGATATTTATACATAAAGTATAAAGCGATGAGGCAGTAGACAGCGGGTTAGAGGTGTGCCTTTACCTGAGAGGTACCGGTGATCATGTTCTTGATGAAGTCTCTGTGTCCAGGGGCATCAATGATGGTCACGTAGTACTTGCTGGTCTCAAACTTCCACAGAGCGATGTCGATGGTGATACCACGCTCACGCTCGGCCTTCAGTTTGTCCAGCACCCAGGCGTACTTGAAGGAGCCCTTGCCCATCTGTTGAGGTTACGACAGCACAAATAAAGGAAGAAATAAAATGGAACAAAAGTATGAATCCGGCAAAAAGATGGAGAGTTTTTAAATAAAACTATGCTTCTTCATAGTGTAAAAACAGCAAACTTCCTCATGCAAGACTCCTCTGAAAATGACCTTCCAACAGACATGAGAAAACATCTGCTAATTATAATTAGATCTGGACCATATATTGGCACTAATTTAATGAAGCTGTCAATACACAGACACATTTCAGTTACCATAATTAATAATAAGGCTGACTTTCAGCACAAATATCAAGTCATTATTTATATTTTAGATAGCTTAGTTTGGGGAACATAAACACGCTTTAGCCCCTTTTTTCATTATCAAAAAATGCCAAATTGCTAACTACTTTAGTGTTAAATAAAGCTCTTTGCCTAAAATACAGTGTGAAGTTCGAAAAGCTTCCTGATTTTGATCATGATATATCTAATAAAAGAATCAGTAAACACACCTAAGACCACGCAATCAATGCCAATTTTGACACATTTCAGGTAATACACAAAAATAAAGTTAGTTACCTAGTCCTAGTTTTCATGCAGATGCCCCTTTTAAAGGGCACATACTTTATATTATTATCATTGGTCTGCTGAAGCTACTTATCAACTCACTTTGCTACATATTTCAAAATTATTTGTTGTTTTGTTTTACAATATTCGGTTAAAGTAGACATATAATATTTAACAATTTAGTTACTTCAAAAGCCTAATTCTTTCTGCACTATAAATCCTTATAATAAAGTATATATAATAGAAATAAATATAATTATATATAAGGAATTTATAATAAATCAGTCATATAAATTTCTACTCAATCTAACATTTACTAAATTAAATATCGATTGGGGAATACTGGTTATAGAAACTTGGAAATAATCACTTCTTTGTTGAGTATTTGAGACTTGTTTTCCATTTTGTACTAGCAATATTAACCCCTGACACGTGTAATTTCATTTTATGTACATTTAAGAATGTTTGGATTTCAACAGGGGTATTTTCTGCCCAAGTTGCAGTACTGAGTAGTACATGTCTTTAAGCAGTAGGTGGCAGTGTTCACCGAGTAATAGCGGGGAGCAGCTCCATCCACCACACCCGTTTCCCACATGTCTGAGGATGATCCAGCCGCTGCCCTCACAGTCTCATCCCTATGTGTGAAATGTATTTATTTATAACTTGTGTACAGGCTGGTGTCTCCATGAACCGACCTCGGCGGCTTCCTTCTCAAACTTCTCGATGGTCCTCTTGTCGATTCCTCCGCACTTGTAGATCAGGTGGCCGGTGGTGGTGGACTTGCCGGAGTCGACATGGCCAATGACCACGATGTTGATGTGGATCTTTTCCTTTCCCATTTCGATGTACTGGTTAGAAACAACACGGGGAGCAATTAAGCTGATTTAACATCAAGTATTTCAGGGTGTAAAGTGGTCTCAAAATGAGGGTGTGAGCACCGTGGGAGGACATTCAGCTGTGACGTTCATTAGCTAAAGTTAGCAAGCTGCTAAATGACGTTCACTGGATTAGGACTACTAGCGGGGGGCTGTTGCCTCATTTAAATTCAATATTTAACCTTTAAACGTCTCTAACGTGTGAGGGTTCAATAGACCGACAGACAAGACCCTCGTGGCACCATTATTCGAAATCAAGGTGACACAGAAGCGTTAACGTACGTTTGAAGTGTCTTGTGTGATTCATAGCGTTACTGCGGCATCAGCTACCGTTAGCCGGCCGACCGTTCAGTGCGATACAAAGCAGAACGACTATAGATGCAGCGGTGTGGCGTAATGTCACGTTAATACGCACTAATACACCGATACTGACGGACATCATGTCTCTTCCCCGTATAACGGTCATTTTCTGTGCTCGTGCACGCCACCGGAAAGGCGACACTGGCGAGTGACGCGCCATGTGCTCGATGCCGGCTGCTCTGCCTCCATGTTGCGCTGTGACTGCAGAGCCGCCATGTTACCGACTGATGCAAGCGCGCGGCCCGACGGTGCAGCCACAGCATTGGATGCGCGTTCACGACGGCAGACAGAAAGGACTACCAGCCACCATGACTGGCAGAAACTATTTTTTTGGCTCAAGGATACCAATAGCGGTTTTTTGAACACCTGTGTATTCAAGCCCTATTAAGGCAAAGCTGAATATTTCACCACATGCTATTCAAGGTTTGGATAAGAAATTTAAGGTGAGCTGGCATGTTTACCCATTTTACCATTAACCCAAACTAAAAGTCAAGTAGAATCAGATGGTCTAGATTCAGTTATATTGCTGACATAACCCAATTATAAACTCCCTACGCTGAATACACCCCAGCTCCTGTGTACAAACATGCATTTTTAGAGTTTAGCTTTAAGAGCTGGATTTTAAAAAACATATTTCACTAACCTGTGCCCAGCAACTAACAAGACGTCCCCTGATTTAGAGCGGAGGGAAAAAAGGACAGAACGTGATCGGTCCAGAGTTTTTATACTGAACCAGAGGAGAGGGAGGGCTGTGCAGGGTCTTGGTGCTGTCAGACTAATATAAGGAGTGTCATTGGCTGGGGCGGCATAATTCCTACCGAGACGATTGGACGACAAGTGCATCACTGGATACAGATAGCATAGTCAAAAACAGCTGCAACGCAGACAGAGGCTCGCTGTGACTAAAACTACCAACTGCAACACAGTAAAATAGACAAGCCAATTTCAATTTTTTCAAAGACATTTATTTTATTAGTTACCAGCAGCTTACTTTCCAATTAAATGTGGCATTTAACATTTCCAACTTAAACTTAACTGAGAAGAGGCACCGTCATGTGATTCGGGTAAGTGACAATGCCACGTAGTTCTTTTTTCCTGCGAAAACTTTTGCGATGGGTTTTAATCAGCATAAGCCAGTCCTTGAGTAGAGAGCTCTGCCACAGAGAGGATGATCCAGGGTGAGGGCAAGACCGAGGGGAAGGAGTGGCCCGCTGCTGCCGGCACACATCTTGTTGCTGGATGTCCTGCACGACCATTCATTTCTTCTTCTGGGCCTTTTCTGCAGCCTTAGTTGTCTTTCCTTGTACATCCTTGGTCTCAACAGCCTTGATGACACCAACAGCCACCGTCTGCCTCATGTCACGCACGGCAAAACGACCTGGAATAAAACGGGTGAGCAGTTTAATAACTTGTTTGTGTACTGAATCATGCATTCATTTTATTGTCAAATATTGTGCATATAGTAGACATTCAAATGCGTACCAAGGGGAGGGTAGCTGGAGAAGGCCTCAACAACCATGGGCTTCTGTGGGACCAGTTTGACAATGGCAGCGTCTCCGGACTTGACAAACTTGGGGCTGTCCTCAAGCTTCTTGCCAGAACGACGGTCGATCTTCTCGATGAGCTCGCTGAATTTGCAGGCGATGTGAGCGGTGTGGCAGTCCAGCACGGGGGCATAACCAGCATTGATCTGGCCGGGGTGGTTCAGGATGATGACCTGTGGACGCATTTATAATAATTAGAACTCCAAATTGCAATTTGACCCCTCAGAGTTTTTCTATTCAAGTTCACAATGCCAACCTGGGCGTTGAAGCTGCTAGCTCCCTTGGGTGGGTCGCTCTTGCTGTCGCCAGCCACGTATCCACGACGGATCTCTTTGACAGACACGTTCTTGATGTTGAAGCCGACGTTGTCACCGGGGAGAGCTTCAGTCAAAGACTCGTGGTGCATCTCCACAGACTTCACCTCAGTGGTCAGGTTGGCAGGTGCAAAGGTGACGACCATACCGGGCTTCAGGATGCCGGTCTCAACACGGCCGACGGGGACAGTTCCAATACCTGAGAAAAATAATTTGTTTCAGAAATCAAGATAACCTGTTTGAGAAGCTGTAATTTAAAAATTATTATGTTTCAGAAAAGAACTATTTGGTTTTTACCGCCAATTTTGTAGACGTCCTGCAGGGGCAGACGAAGGGCCTTTTCGGTGGGGCGGGAGGGGGGCAGGATGGCATCCAGAGCCTCCAGCAGTGTAGTTCCATTGGCATTGCCCTCCTTACGCTCGACCTTCCATCCCTTGAACCAGGGCATCTACAGACAGATTCAAAGCAAGAAATAAGTCCATGTCTAATCCACCGTGTCTGCAAGTTGAGCACCACAAGGTTAAAGTTCCTCACCTTGTCACTGCCATCAATCATGTTGTCTCCGTGCCACCCTGAGATGGGGACAAAGGCAACAGTGGCAGGGTTGTAGCCGATCTTCTTGATGTAGGTGCTCACTTCCTTGGTGATTTCCTCAAAACGGGCCTGGCTGTATGGGGGCTCAGTGGAGTCCATCTTGTTGACTCCAACGATGAGCTGCTTCACACCGAGGGTAAAGGCCAGCAGGGCGTGCTCACGGGTCTGGCCGTTCTTGGAGATACCAGCCTCGAACTCACCGACACCAGCAGCAACAATCAGCACAGCGCAGTCAGCCTGAAAATCAAAAGTCAGATCATATTCAGATTTAATTGTTAAATACAGGATTGAGAGCGTTTCTGCTGTCTCAACATGGGCGAGCCAGCAGCCTGCAGTGCTAACAGCAATAAAAGTAAACAGTGTCGAACATGTTGACAGATTCAGTGTTCACCTGAGGGGGAACCTGCAGGTGTTATTGGCTGTAACCGCCGTGTAAGAGCAGTGACTGAGTTAGCTAACGGGGCTTTAAAAGCAAGCAGAGCCAGCTGAGTGATGTCAACAAAGCCAGGAAAAGCTTGAACCGCACACATAGGGAGTGCATTACCCGTTGAATTTGCCTTGTATCGACACGATAACCTACCTGAGAGGTACCGGTGATCATGTTCTTGATGAAGTCTCTGTGTCCAGGGGCATCAATGATGGTCACGTAGTATTTGGTTGTCTCAAACTTCCACAGAGCGATGTCGATGGTGATACCACGCTCACGCTCGGCCTTCAGTTTGTCCAGCACCCAGGCGTACTTGAAGGAGCCCTTGCCCATCTGTGGAGGGATAAATTAACGAGCTTTTAGTCGCATTCTGCTTCTACCAACGCGTTTGATACGGAAAACAGACATACAAACAAATATCTGTTCAAAAATCAAGAAATTTTGTGTTCAGGTGACAAATGAAAATTTTGCTTGGAAAAAAGCAGGATCATTTATTTGTCTAGTATTTGTGATTAATACTACAACTATTTAAAAACTCCACATGACAAAAGTGGTCAACCATTATTTTAAACAGCACTCACACCCACTGAGCTGACTTCCTGTTCCAACAGCCACTCAACAACTTTATACATTGAAGATGCAGCAAAACAGACTGGAAACTTTACTGTTTGGTGACATTGGGCCTGTAAACCATCGCCGTGTGTGTTAAATGTCCTAAAGCAGCAGCCTCAGGCCTCTGGTGAATAAAGTGCAAAGTCACCATCATTGCTGCTCGCGTTAAGCCCCACCCCTGCGTGCGCGCACACGCTGATTGCTACAGTCTCGTGCCGGGCAGTGGAGCTCAGAGTGGGCACGCTGGCGCCGCCATCTTGGCCCTTCACTACAACGGTTTTAAAGATAAAGACAAATCTATAAATATAGATAAAAACATAGCCGCTCACCTCAGCGGCTTCCTTCTCAAACTTCTCGATGGTCCTCTTGTCGATTCCTCCGCACTTGTAGATCAGGTGACCGGTGGAGGTGGACTTGCCGGAGTCGACATGGCCAATGACCACGATGTTGATGTGGATCTTTTCCTTTCCCATTGTTGTAGTTTCTGTCACGAAAAACCAGAGTTAGCCGTCATCTTTAAACGCGCCAGCATTTATCAGCCTTGTTAACAGCAGAACGCTATAATGGGACATTAACTGAGTCGTGACATATCAAGCCCAACTTCGTGTGACCACTCAGGCAGTAGGTCGTGGAAAATGCTTAAAATGGCTAATTAAAGCTAACGCTGCTAATACACGCCAGTCAAACCCCACATGACATCTTTTGTACGGTTAACCGCCTGGTAACGGTGCGGGATTTGAGCCGCTAACAGGCGGCGGCTGCTAGGCCTCACTCGGCCACAAGCCAGGCGAGACACGTGTTACTCCAGGGGCCACGTCGTATTAAGTTCCCAAGATCGCCAAATATCCACAAGCTATTTTGTCCGGGCTCCCAACGCTTGTAACCTGATAATATGTGCAGTTGTTGTGTGGAGGAGAGGGGAGAAAAGCCATCCCAGCATCCCCGGATCTCCGCTTCCCAGCTCCCTCTTTGTTCCTCTCTCCTCCCTCATAACCCGCTTGTTTAAAAACTTAGACATCAGCTAAAACCCACCAACAAAAGACGCTCATATCCATCAGATTAGCTCAGGTTTAGTTATAGAAAGCCTTTAAAATGGTGCGTTAATTCCTTCAGCTAAGAAAATCCACAGGTTTGTGTCAAGTTATATAATCGGAAAGGGCGAAGTTTGGGATAAAACTACTTAAATGTTCGGAGAGAAAAGTCACAGCTGATTGTTATTGACGTTACACATAAAACCCGTTAAAGTCCCGAGGCGTCAGCCCTCTGGCGTGAATCAAAGATGAACTTACCGGTGTTTCTGGATTTTCACGGCAAAAGCTGCTGCCCCTAGCCAGGTAACAGAAAGAGGAAGTCAAGGGCCGGACTGGCTGCTTTATACCGAATGGGAGGGGGCCTGACTTCCTGTCGCCCTCCCCGGTACTGACACCGCAAATCACACACATTCCTGCGAAAAACGTCAGCACGCCACCGGATGAACCGCCTGAAACATGCATGATGTCCACCAGGGAATGGGCATTTCAGCCCAGCACTGGCCCTACCAGCAGAGACGCTATCATGGTGATAATATGATTATTAATGATACACAAACAGAGTGTAAAAGCACACCATTGTTCGTGTTCCCAAGCTTATTCACCGATCAGCCGAGTTTGTGTGGCATATTTCCAGCCACTGACAAACTATAAATACAATTATGTCATGCACAAAAGATGAAAACATTCACTGAGGAGTAGAAGAAGAAGAAGAAGAAGAAGATATTCCTTTATTCGTCCCACAATGGGGAAATTCAATTTTTACACTCTGTTGTTTTTACTTATACACGGTACATGCAGACCCGAGACACACACATGCACAAACAGGACCCATATACATGCAACAATGGAGAGATGTCAGAGTGAGGGGGCTGCTCCTGACAAGCGCCCCGAGCAGTTGGGGGTTTGGTGCCTTGCTCAGGGGCACCTCGGCAGTGCCCAAGAGGTAAACTGGCACCTCTCCAGCTACCAGTTCACACTCAGTTCTTGGCCCATGTCGGGACTTGAACCGGTGACCCTCCGGTTCCCAAGCCAACTCCCTACAGACTGAGCTACTGCCGCCCCCACTTACCAGTAAGTGTTATGTCACACAAAGCTTTAATTATAGTAGAAATGCTTGTATTTTTCCAGTCATAACCAGATACAGCTTCACCAACTTATTATTACGCAAATGTGTAATGTTGGGAGGACAGGGTGTATTTTAAACTGAAATTTAAAAATAAAACATGCAACTATTTCTTCATTACATAAAAGTTCATCAGTAATGCAAGGTTTGTTTATACACCATTCACTGATTTTATGTAAAACATCATATAGAAACTGTGGATTTTCATTATTAAAAGTTATTTTAAAAAATGCAAATAAAATAACTATTCTAGACCATAACAGCACAAAGATCCCCCCTGAGCCACCTCCCAGCCACTGTAATAAGATTAGACCTAAATCCCAAATTTGCATTCAAACAGAGCCCAGACCCCGAAAAGATCAACTCATGCTGTTCTCAAGACACCTTATCTTACCGCTCGTTTACATTTACAGCAGACACATATGCATAAGTGTTTGATTAAATTAAACATGGCATTCTTCAGGGTCAGCAGGTTTACCAGTCTACTTTACAACCAAAAGACATGGTGGACAATTAATATCAACTGGGACAAAAACTAACGGTTTGATATCCATATAACTTCTCCCTTTTGTTAACTTTGCTGTGATTTTTATCAGCTTATTCTCTGCATCTATAAAGTACCGAAAGTGTCTGCTTAAGTAGGAATATTTGACTTATCGAGGGAAAATTTACTAATCTTAAAGCTGTTCACTGTATCATGTTGATGTGAGTTATTAAAGTGGCAGTAAGAAGATTTTTTTTGGCATCACTGGGCAAAAAATCCACAATAACCTTTCAGCATATTGTAATTCAAGCAACTTCTAGACTTCTCCACCACCAGACTTTAAGGAATCCAGCCTGTGTCGGAAGACTTCGGCCAATCACAGGTCATTTTAGAGAGACAGAGCGTTCCTATTGGCTGCTCATTCAACAGAGGCAGCTGTCAATCACTCACAAACTACGATCAGACAAACTAGGCAATCAATCTGATCAAATATGAATCAATATTATGTTACTGTAATGCCTATTTTTCATGTAAAAATCTATGTGAGAAATAGGCATTATTGTAACAGAATATTGATTCATATTTGATCAGCGCTGCCTAGTTTGATCGTTTGATCGGAGTTTACGAGTGACCGACAGTTGCTTAGAGACGGCAAGGCTCCAGCTCGGCTCTGATTGGTTGTTTTCCTCTGGTCTGTGAAATCTTGCAGATGTCGTTAGGAGCACCCATAGGACACAGAGGAACATGATAATTTTTTTCAGATTGATTGTCTTATGCACGACTGTCAGGATATAGTGACCGTTTTCTAAAAATAACTTTTTTGAATTGTATTTGCTTCAGTTCTACTTGCTGCTGCTTTAACCTTAGAAAATGGCCTGCTCTGTCTCTTGGATGCTATTCAGGGGTCAGGAGGTCAGATTCTGCCTCTTCCTCCATCACCACGGCTGGCCTGTTGCCCAGTATAGAGGCAGCTGGCATCCTCAGGCACACACCCACACATCCAAAGTCAAACACACAATCTCTCACTACTCGCTCGGCTTCCCCCCAGTTCAGGTAACAGCCACTCGGACTTGACAGCTGCTGCTTTCACTCAGTGCAGAGTGGCGGGGGGTGGCAGGCCAGAGGAGAGATAGTAGAGGGACGTGATAAATCGCCTGAGGGGCGACTTGGTAAAATGACCAGAAGTGTGGTTTCCTCTCCTGGAGTCATAAAAAGAACATACAATTAATTAAAAAAGCACAGAATGGGCAGACATCTTGTAAAATGACATTATTTATTGTAAAATGTATTTAAAGAAAAGCTTTTGCAGATCACATTGTGATTTAACTGACATTATATAACCCGTCTGACACAACTCTATGTGCAGAACTACTACAGCTAGTTACAGCACTAAGCATAATGTACTTTTAATTATCTTGACTCCACAGGTCGCCACAATGTTCAGCTGCCGACATTCATAACCAGAGGCATAACAATGCGGTCCGAGCCAGTTAGAATTAGCATATTATCAAGTAAAAATGACACTGACAGGCTACTCAAATATGCATTTAAAATGTGAAGTTTTCAATATTGAAAGCAGGGCATACGCAGATTTCCTGGCTTTTGATTTCATCTTGGGAGACAAAATAACACACCCATTTTCTAACACATAAGCCTAAATTGTAGCTTACATTATGTTTAAACCATGGTTGTAACTTTCTCTGAGTTGCAGGCTTCACAGCAGGTTACTGGCTGTGTGTGCATGAGAGTGAAGCAGCCGTATTTTACAGCAGCAGCTCTCAGTCTGGGACACAATAATGTGGACAGACCTCTTTACCTGAAAGCCTTATCTCTAGTGAGGAGGTGTAAACCATGGCCTGAGGGTCTCAGCTGATGAGTAGCTGTAAAACAACTCCACTGGATGTAAAGACCCTGTTTAAAGAAGATTACTGTCACTCAGGTGTACCTGTAGGGCAGGTAGAAAGGAACTGTCTGAGCCCTGTGATTGATGGGGTCAATTACTCTGACACAGACATGACAGTAAAGAAACAGACGAGGACATTAGACAGGAGTTAAACTCAGTATTCAGGGTGACATGAAAGTACTTCACCTGTTTGAGAGTACTACTTTAAGATAAGATATTCCTTTATTGGTCCCACAGTGGAGAAATTCACCATTTATCATAACCATCATGCATAACTGGTAAATCGATAGTTTATTAAGCTTAGCAGCTATTTTACTGTTAACAATGAAATTCTAATGAATATTGTTTACTAATTATTAGTAATGCTATCATTTCTGTTATTTTGTCATGAGTTTATGTAATATGGAATAGTTTATAAATTGTATAATAGCTGATAAGAGACAATATGATTACATTCTGATTGCATTAGTAAAGTATTTATTATCTGTTTATTGTTGCACACATTAGAACATCTTATATACTATATTAAGCGTTTGTTAGTGGTTCATTTAACAGGGTATTATAATCATCAGTTGCAACTTTATAATAGCATCCAAATAATGTTCAGAAGTGGTTTACATACACATAAATTAATTGATGTGAATTGATAAATATACTGTATATATCAATTGATATATATATCAATAAATATCAATTATAGCATTAATAAATACTTAGTTAAAATTATTAATCATGTAATTGTTTGTTAACAGTGAAATGACTATTAATTAAGTTTAATGATTATAAATTGTGTAGTGATGGATGAAGTACTCCTCTGCTTCAATAAAAGTAGCAATACCACAGTGTAAAAGTACTCATGATGGTCCATGTCCGAACTCTGTATATTATATTACTGGTTTGTAATGATTGATGCATTAATGTGTTCACCAAATTTCAATTCAATCCATCCATTAGATACTTCACACAAAACCGTAGATGTGAACCTTGTGGTGGCGCTATAGAGGATAAGTCAGGGGAAAGTCACGAGGATTCATCCTCTGGAGACCATGAGTGTGACATTGTATGGACCAAATGATGGACATTGACGTCCTGTCAGAGCTACAAACACACAGCTCGGCTCACGAAGCCTCAAATGATCCGATAATGGAACAGAGCGAAGTACAACAGCTGTGCTCTTATTTCAGACACTCACTACAGTGTGTGTGTGTCTCTCTCTCTCTCTGTGTGTGTGTGTGTGTGTGTGTGAAAGGGAGAATGTGATTCAGACTGGTGCACGTCAGTGATGAGTCATCGGGTATGATGGTGGTGGTTATAGCAACAAGAGCTGTGACCATTTTACCATGACTGAGATAGTACAGATAGATAGATAGATAGATAGATAGATAGATAGATAGATAGATAGATAGATACATAGATAGGTACATAGATAGATAGATATACAATTTAATCAAAATACCAAAGCTTATTTCTTGTATGTGAATAAATCTGATTCTGATTCTCTTGCAAACAATAAATATGTTCAAATTTTCTTCCATTCAGCCAACACAGCACTGAGGTCAGCCACTGACGGGTGAGAAGGCCTGGCTCGCAGTTCATCCCAAAGCTGTTTGATGGGGCTGATTTCAGGCCTCTGCTCAGGCAAGTTTATCTTCAACGAACTTGGAAAAAGCATTTCTTCATGGACCGAACAGGAAAGGGAGACACAAACCGTTGCAACGACGTTGGGAGTACACAAATGTCTGGAGCACTTCTGAGGGGTCACAGTGTGAACCTGAGGAGTTGTGGGTTGATTTACAGGATGGAAAAGGAGACAAAACTTCTGATATGCATCCAAATAAAAAAGGAAGTCACACCTTGGTTGAGGTGGTAGACATATTCAACTAGTGATAGTATCGCAAGTAGGCATTACCTTGTTTTAGGGGCTCACAAGCCAAGAAGTTTGGGGCCCGTAGCTATAATGTATATAAATAACACCTATTCTAAATAATCTTTGCTTGTTTCATGTGAGAAACTGGATACTTTAAAGTCTTTAGCATCTATAAGTTATTTAAAAACACACTTTATAGTGAGTAGCAACATCTACTGGTACTTCTGAGTTGCCAGTTTTAAGAAACATGACTTGGTGTCTGTGTGGGTGCAGAAGAAAAAGGCTCTGACTGACTGTGATCGATGCCAACATTCAGAAAATCCCACAGCACCGGCATTCGTGTGTAAGAGTTTAAGGTAACTCAATCTAAATACCAATGTCATCACACTGTATGTAAATCCAATCTGAGGCAGAGGGACAGTTAATGCAAATAAAGCACATTTACAACACTGAGCCAGTTGCACATCTCCTGCAGCCTGCTGGCCCACGCTCCCCCCACGCTTCACACTTGCAAAGTATTCTCTTGTGGTGTCAACGCTATCGTCTGCATTTGTTTCACACCTTGAGTGTTAGGGAAACATGTTTATCACGTGCATATCATAGCCTCCTGGTCAGTGATTGAACTTTTAAAACCCACCTCTGGCTCTGATTGCACCCTCGAGCCACCTAAAGAGGGGTTATCTCTCTTTGAATTGAGTAGCCATATGCTGGTTCTGGATCTGTGACTAGCTGTTGTGAATCTGTAAAGCCTGTTGAAATATTGTATGATACTGGACTATAAAAATAAACTTGACTTTACTTTACTTTTTACAGTGATTATGTGCAAGTTTTTCATGAACCCATGAGCCTTGAAACCAGTTTAAACCACACTGCACATTTTAAATATTGGTGAATTGATTTTAAGGTGCACAAACGATCTTTATGTTAAAGCAAGTGTGCATCCTGCTTCTAACAAAAGTGGCGGGGTTTCTGGTACAGTATTTTATAAGCCATACAATCTATGAATGCCATTATTTTTAAATATTGGATCTGAAGGTATACTTACAGAGGATATTATTCATACTACAAACCGTCTGGGTCAGTCCTTTCTGTTGGTGGCCATCAGGCTCCATAACCAAGGTCTGACCCCCATGTGACTCTCTGATCATCTGCTCTGTATTTTATTCCTGGATCAATTGTATATGATTACATATAATTATATAATTACACATATATGCTATGCATATACAATACCCACCCACCTGCCGCACTTTACTTATTACTATTTTAGTTGTTATTTATTTTATTGCCATTAAGAATTTCTCATGTTTGTACTTGTATAACCAGAGTGATAATAAACATCTTGAATCTTGCACCTTCTCTTTTATTTATATTGTATTTATCTGTACTGTTGTTTCATGTGTACTGTTGTTGCTGCTGCTATGACACCCGAATTTCCCTCGGGGGATTAATAAAGGTTCATCTTATCTTATCTTATAATCAGTTTTGTAGGGGACATGATACATATCTCGCATGGATCTAAATGATCAATAATCATGTCTGAGCAATTCTTTTTATTTTCAGCAAGATTAATATGGGCTACTCCTCCTCCTAGACTTTAGAGCTGTTTAGTGTCTAATTGTAGATTTTAATAATAATAATTTATAAGATAAGATAAGATAAGATGAACCTTTATTAATCCCCGGAGGGAAATTCGGGTGTCTTAGCAGCATCAACAACAGTACAGATAAATACAGTACAGTAAAAAGTAAAATGAGTGCAGTGAATGAAATAAGGTGCAATGAAGATAAAAAAGGACAACTTCTACAAACTATTTACACTGTTTATAGTGCTTTTCATAAAACTGACACTTTACAGTTAAAATGATCATAAATATTAACAAGATAATATACAGAATACATAACATTAGTAACACATTAAAAGTTAAATGTGAAACTGCTAAAGTTAAAACAACAATCCTAACAAGCACTACAGACTGGGACTGTCATCACAAACTAGACTAAATACTACTAAACTAAATATTCAAATAATTATAAAAAAGAGAGGAATATGGCCACTTGGCCTACATAAAATGAAGAAATATTTTAGATGGTAAATTCATTTTCTATGTACATAATAAAGGCCCCGCAGTTACTATGGGTGCCTTAATAATTGATAGTACATACAGTAGTGAATACTTGCCCCCCAACAACTGCACTGTCATGAAGAATTCATTGGCACAATGCTAACGTGACCTAGCCATAGCTAGCTATAAGTGATTTTAAATTATGAATAGAAGTTTGAAACGCCAAGAAAAAACACACTGAGGTCAGTGTTGTTTAATAGCGGTGAAAGGGCAAATATAAGGTTATTATTCACACATACAGGTTTTACGTTAAAATATTATACAGAATAACGTTAGCTAGGTCAATCACCCCTCATGCTAATAAAACTGCTAATGTTAGCTAGCCGTTGTCAAATCCGTCGTTTTCGCACCATGTACCGTAAATAAAACCCGAATAACACCTCCAGTAAAAAACGACAGGATGGAGCCAGCTACATGATAATACAGCGGTACAGAAGAGTCATTTGACGGAGAGAGAGAGTGTTGAGTTTTAGTAGCGTAATAATAATCAAATAAATAGAAAGACAGGAACATCATTAGAAGGGAGCAACACTTTCCGTAACACCACACCGGTTTTAATCATAGGAACATCCGGGTCATTCATTAAAAATCTGATGCAAGCTTCAACACCAGCGTTGTAACAGGAGCTACACCCTGTTAACAAGCTGACACCCAGTTCAGCTGTGGTACAAGTACTACTCAGAGCTTCTACTTAAAAACAGCAATACTACGCCGTACAAACACGTTACATGTAAAGTCCTACATTGGAAATAAGTAAAAAAATATGTAAAAAGGCTATTCACTTATATACTACTTACTGCACTATAAGTATTACCTGTAGTTACTTCGCATAAGATTTTAAAAACCAATGATGAGCATATAATACATAATGCACAGATACACATTAATACTTCCTTGATAGTACTTTTACTTAAGTAAGCTTTTGAGTGGAGTTTTACTAAAAGGGGGAATTAAAATGAGGTATTGATTTAAGTAAAAGATGTTAATACTTATTCCACCACAGGTAGTACATTACCCATGTGATTATCACTAATTGTACACCCTACTGTTTAATATGCAGGGCTAGAACAGCTGCTTTGTTTCAGAACTGTTGCTCAAAATGTGTATTTCCAGTTTGCAAGGCCAGAGGTCACTGCTAATATTTAGTTTCTTCTGCCATCTAGTGGCTGAAGAGAAAAAACTCTTCAAAACGTTCATGAAGCAGCCTAAAACCTGTTGATGAAGGGAAATTACTGATTGCTGACTGCATTAGAATCCAGCCACAAAGTCAGTAAATTCAGGTGTTGTGGTGTCAGAACTCCACAAGTGGGTCATGAAACCTCAGCTCAAGTGGACTCAAACACAATCTGTGTGTTGACACAGAGATTAACAAGAGAAAAGTAAACACAGGCATTAAACAAAATCACTGATCACTGACCTAAAGGGTCACAGCTACAATAGGCCATCTTCACACCAGTCATTTTGACAGCACAGGTGTAATTAATAGCATTAATTATGGCCCTGATTGATCTAGGTGAGCCAGTGTCCTGGTAGGCTATTGTACATGGTAAGTAGTAGTAAAACATCTGTAACGTGTAAAACGTCACACATTTTCAAGGCACAGAGAAGGTAAATTAATTATTGCCTCTGTTTAAAAACGTCATATCTTTACAATAACAGCGCACTTTGAGCTGACTAGTCCTGTTTTATATTAACTGTTGTAGCTGAAGACATGATGCACTCCGCATATCCACATATTTCTTAGAAATGTAACCCGAAAAACAGTCTGGAACTTTGACTAAATAATATAAAAATCATGGCAATAGAAGGTTGTCTAGATGAAACTAAATAAGCGACCACATCTTTATAAAGGTTTAATTAAAAAAAACTGTACTAAAAGATTATTTTGCCACTGTTTTTGGATATAAGGCTTTTGGTTTATTTTTTGTGTGTGAGAAAAGAGCTTTTTTTGGTCCTGCGGGGCAGTCTAAAAGTGGTCCGAAAACCGACACAGCTGTGAAGAAAACAGCTAGAGTTCAAGTGGTTAATGACACTTCCTATGGCGTAGTATAAAACATACTGTTTCATCTCATTCACAGCTCAAGAAAATCTTCAAAACATATTAAAAAAAAAAGATTACACAGTTTGATTTGTTTTGGTCTGAGGTGCTGTATAGTCCATGTAGTCTAATATGCAAATATCACTGGTAATAATGTAAATAGTCACCTAATACAAATATTTGTACCTTAAAGGAAAAGTGTGTAGAATCTAGCAGTATCTGGAGGTTGCAGATCACAACTTCTCGTGTGGACTAAACGTGTACGATTGCTACAGTGGCCCACATGTAAATGCAAATAGCCCTCTCTAGAGCCAGTTGTTGTAAGAGTAGCGTACGGAACGGCAACAATTAACGTTACTGACTCCGACCCAGACAGGAAAAGTGAACAAAATATGGTTTATCTGCTCTGGGCTACTGTAGAAACCTGTAGAAAAAATGTAGATAGAAACGGCTCATTCTAAGGTCAACGAAAACACAGCGATTCTTATGTTCAGGTGATTATACACAAAAAAATATACTTATTAATATTATATTCCATTTCTGCCAATTGATCATCCTAATTGTTACACACTGGTCCTTTGGAGTACGCTTTAGTGATCTTCTTTAACAGTAAAAACAACACCAAAAAAAGACTAAAAGCATTCACAGTTTCCTGATTGGTTAAGGCAGTGAATATCCAGCAGAGGTTCTTTCTGTGCCTAAAATGAGATTTCAATGTATAAAACTGCTCTATAATCCTTGATCTCTTTGCTGGAAGTACTGTTCAAATCAGTCAACCTGGGTATTCAATATTATTGATAAAAGCTCTACAGAAACCCAGAGCTGTACTACATCAGCCACTCCTGTTTGTGTTTGTCGGATGTATTCGTGTAAATATTTCTGTAGTATGTTTCATGTGGAGATGGACCTGCTCCTGTCTTTCTCAGCTTCTGCTCTCTCCTCCTCGGTGACGGCCCACGGCTGGACCTTCCCACTGCCGAACATCATGTAGACGAGAGCACCGCCGGCGTTGATCCCAGCTGCCAACCAGAACACCTTCCTCCAGCCTGCCAGGGTGTGCTGACAACCAGACAAGAAGAGGGTAGTGTATTACTTCAATGAGCCGTTATGTACGGTATGTGTTGTGTACTGTGTGTTACTGTGACTCTTTGAATATGTCTGCATATCAGGGTTGATAACAGAAAAAACTGATATTAAGATGGGTGGAGAGAGCATGACATTAAAGACCCAGGAGAAAGTAAAATTCAAACTCAGATCCTTCAGATCCCTTTGACAAAGTATTTGCCCCCTTCTTGAATTCTTGTATTTTTGCATATTTGTCACACTTAAATGTCTCAGATCATCAAACAAATTTTAATATTAGACAAAAATAAGTCAAGTAAATACAAAATGCAGTTTTTTTCACTTATTAAGGGAAAAATAAAGCTATCCAAACCTACCTGGCCTGAAAAAGTAATTGCCCCCCTTGTTAAATCCTGAATTGATGAACGACATTTTTGGTTTTTGGTCTGAAACAGTGTGGCAAATATGCAAAATTAAAAAAAATCAGAAAGGGATCAAATACTATTTCACAGCACTGTATATATAAAGATCATCCATTAAATGTCACCTTAAAGGCCGATAAGTATGGTGTGTATGTACAGTATATATACTGTATACGGTAATTTAAGAGGCTGCAGAAATCATCCATTTTTAGACTTACATCCTCAGTAAAGTATCCGGTAACAATGGGAGCCACGACTCCGGGAATGGTCCCGAATGTGTTGGTGATTCCCAGGAGGAATCCTGCATACCTGCAGGAGACAGAGAGAAAATATTCTTCAGTATTTCTTCAAAATACGAAGACAGACTAAAATGTACTTCTTTCACTGGAGTAATGAGTTATGTTACAGTTACGACATTTAATTTAGTGAACATACATTTTTAAGTCAGGGGGACCAAAACTGGAGGATTTTGCTGAAATCCCGTCCACATTATCATTTCTGGACATTCAAGGACGTCGCCTTAGGCGTCTGGAAAGTTGAAACATTCAGCCCTAATCCTAATGACTGAATTTGTGAGTAGGGAGGGAGTTTGGACGGTAACACCCACCGAGGAGCGATGTCTATTTGGTTCATGTCGACTCCAGCGGCGGTGACCCCTCCAATGGTTGAGGAGAGTGTGAGGAAGGTGACAGTGAGGACGTGGTTGCAGCCGGCATAATTCGCAGCCACGAGGAAAGCTGACCCCGCCAACAGACCTGCAGAGAGGAGGTGGATGTAAAAAAAAAAAAGAAAGGACATAGCAGTAGACGAAAACACGACTGGTGTCAGTGGTTCTCTACAGTCTACTGTATATCTGGATATTTGAGCATCTTTTCAATAGTGAATCTAAACCAGATGAGGGCAGCGTTACTCCACTTACAACATCAGACATGCGTGACATTTTTTGGTCTGTAATGAATGAATATAATCCCCATTGGTGAGTGTAACATGGTGAAGTCAACAGTCATGGGCTAAAGCAGCCTATGGGCTGGAATGATGTTGAACTTCATAATATTTATATACGAGAATTTTAATGTATGTGTTTTCTGAATATGATGAATAAAACACCTGGTAAGAATCCTGCTGTCTGATTTTTTAAAGGAATTAATTGTAAAGATAACAATGTGAAGATGTGATGATGAAGTAATGAGGAACTCCTTAGTAACTACTCCATATTGTGTCTCATTTTACCTGGAGAACACAAAAACAGTAACTAATGTTTAAGTAATTAGTACTTAATGAGTTGTCTCTGATTGGTTATTTTTATAAAACAGTCAGTATATCCTGAGAGTAGTGCATAAGACAGGTAATCTGAAAATAATCACGTTCCTCTGTGTCCTCTGGTGCTCCTAATGACATCTGACCGGAGGAAAACAACCAATGAGAGCTGAGCTGGAGTCTGCTGTCCAGCTGCCGTCAATGAGAGCCAGATGTCAATCACTCGCAAAGTCCAATCAAACAGTCAAACTAGGCAGCGCTGATCAAATAAGAATCAATATTTTGTTACTGTAATGACTATTTCTCTCCTCAAATGTTTTCAGAAATATCTTGTAGTTCCGATTTAACCATAAAATGAGTTTGTGATCCAGCAGCCATGTTGAGAAGAGTTGAGGAAGTTTTTAAGTCCCGCCCACCAGCTGTAGCACAGCCAATAGGAATGCTCTCTCTCTGAAATGACCTGTGATTGGCCAAAGTCACAGGCTATATTTTCTAAAGCCTGAAGTTTTTTTTTACCTATAAGTGTCATGAGCTTGCGTACGATCGTGATGCTGAACACCTTCCTCTCGATGAGGCTGTCGGCCACGACACCCGACAGCGTAGAGGTCAACCAGGAACCGAGGTACGGCAGAGCAGACAGGAAACCATTCTGGACGGAGACAGACAGATTTGGTCAGAGTTGTTGTCCTAGTCTGCGAAGGATTTGATGATTACAAGTTGCTTTTCTTTATCCAGTTTTAAGAGATGCATATGTACAAAATAATTTATGACACCTCGGTATAGATTAAAGAAACAGCTTTGGGAAACACACTTATTGTCTTTCTTGCGTTTCTTGAGTTCGATGAGAATATGTCACTCTCATGTCTTTATGCTAAATATGAAGCTACAGCCAGCAGCTGGTTAGCTTAGCTTAGCTTAGCATAAAGACTGGAAGCAGGGGGAAACAGTTAGCCTAGCTCTGTCTAAAGGTATAAAATAACCTGCCTATCAGCACCTCTAAAGAGCAGTAATGTTTAAACGTAAGTAAGAGTTCAATTACTTTGATCGAGTTGTGTTTTACACAGGACTGACTGAGCATCAGCTAGCATTATTTAAAAACCAAAGAGCAGATTCATGTATGTTTACTTTTACCTTTTTCATGTATGTACTGCAATATTTCATTTTATTCAATTACACACAACCTTCAGTTAAGTCAATAGTTGAACATGAACCTGACACATATAATTAAAGATAAAGCGCTATTTCGTGATATTTTTCATAATTATTTTTGAGATGAAACTGAGGAACAAAGGAAAGGAAACCTCACTGATTTGAGGTCAAAGTGCAGGATGTTGTCCATGTAGGTGGGCAGGGAGGTGAGCAGGGTGTAGTAGGACCAGTTTGAACACATCTGGGTGATGATGATGGCCCACAGAGGGCCTGACAGCAGCATGGACAGCAGGGGCAAGGACCAGTCGTGACCTGTACCCTGCAGATTAATGACATCTTTAGAAAACACTACATATATGACAAAAATCAACTAGTCAAGTTGCACTTTGCATCTATGTCCAAGATGTCACCATTACATCATTTTATTCTATTAGATTTTTGTGTAAAATTGTCATAATTAGCATATGAATTTTTGAGTTATGGCCAAAAACATGTTTGGTGGTGTGAGGTCACTTTGACCCTGACTTTTTACCACCAAAATCTAATCAGTTGATCCATCCAAGTTGATCTTTGTGCCAAATTTGAAAAAGATTTGCTCAAGGTGCTCCTGAGATATCGCTTTCACAAGAACAGGACGGACGTAAGGTCATAGCGACCTTGACCTTTTAAAATCAAAATCTAATCAGTTCACCTTTGATGCCAAGTGGACGTTTGTACCAAATTTAAAGACATTCCCTCAAAGCATCCTTGAGATATTACGCACAACAATGGGATGCACATGAGGTCACAGTGACCTTTAACCACCAAAATCGAATCAGTTCATCCTGGAGTCCAAATGGATGTTTGTGCCAAATTTAATAAAATTCCCTCGAGGTTTTTCTGAGATATCACGTTCACAAGAATCGAGCGGGCAGACGTTCAGTACGTGGGACGGACAGCTGTAGCCGGCACAAAGGTACAAAAGAGTCAATGTTGAGGAGAATGTAAACTTACTTATTACATACAGTACATGCACTGACAGGGAAGCTTTCATTAAAGGTGCTAAATGGAGCTTATCAGCTGTGACAGTGCAGAGCAGCAGCCGTGAGCTAGGCTAGCTCACATGCACAAACCTGTACTGTACTAAAAGCAAGCCCGGCTTACAAAACAGAGAGAGGAAGAGACAGCGACTTCATTCTCTGCTCAAGTAGACACTACTTCTCTATATCTTTACATACACAGTAGTTGTTTGCTGCTATATTAATGCTCTGAATATAAAAGGACAGCTGAGGGGAAGAGAAAGTACGAGAAACAGAGAACAATAAAAGACACAGGAAGTTTGATAGGGAACTTAAAAACCACAGAGGTGTATATATGTGTGTGTGTGTGTGTATATATATATATATATACAGTATATATATATATACACACACACACACATATATATAAATATATATATATATATATACATATATACACACACACACACACATATATATATACACACACATATATACACATATATACATATATAACTTCTACAGTGGACTCATAATAATAATAATTAAGAATTTTTGTGCAGTAAAGAACAGCATCTCATTCTTCTGGGTCTTTTTCATTCTCAAAAGATGACCTCTTCAGTCATCTCTGATCTCTACTATTTACTTGTTTTGACCAGAAAAAGTAGAGCAAGCTTGAGAGTCACTGTGAATAAGAATGATGATTAACGCTTCACGTGCACCTGAGGTCCGATGGAGTTTACGATGTAATCTCTCTCCTCTTTGCTGATTCGACGGTGGGTGCGAGGGTCATCTGTTACAAAAATAAACCAAAAGACTGCCCAGAGGCAACCAGCACCCCCTGAAAGAGACACAGAGGGAGGGAGAGAGGGTTTTACTGTATGTGGTGGTGAATAAGTACTGCATTTAAACACAATTTTGAGGTACTTGTACTTTACTTGAGTATTTCCATCTGCTACTTTATACTTCCACATAGTCAACTACATGTATTTGATAACTTACTTACTAACTTTAATAACTGCTTAAATACAGATAAATAATGTTTGTCTTATTACAATGTGTTATTAAGATCAGACTTTACTGATGGGGAAATTCATAATCTAGTATATGAAGTAATTAAAATTAGCTCCAGTTTACCAGCTTACACATTAATGCATCAATAATTATAATCCAGTAAAATGATGTTAATGATTCTGAAATTGGCCATTATGTGTAATGAGGACTTTAACATATATTCTCATACTGATATTTTTGTACTTTTACTGAAGACAATTTTTTAGTGCAGGACCTTTACTTGTAACAGGGTATTTCTACACCGTAGTATTGCTACTTTTACTTCAAGGTGCAGTGTGTTGGATTTGACGGTATGTAGTCCTGAGTTTGCAAATTGCAACCAACTGAAACATCACCTGTGTGCCAAGCATGTAGGAGAACTACGGTGGCTGATGTGACAATGTGAAAACATGAATGGCCCTATCTGTTTGGTTTGTCCATTCTGGGCTACTGTAGAAACATGGTGGCCGGTCCGTGAAGAGGACCCACTACCTATGTGGACTTAAACATCTCAAAGAAAGGTCACGAAAAAAAACAACAGCTCTTTTCAGGTGATTATACACTAAAGAAAACACACATAAACATTATATTCCATTTCTCCCATTAGATCCCCCATAATATTATACACTCTTTCTTTAAGTAAAAGATCAGAGTACTTCTTCCACCACTGCTTTTGTGTATCCTTAGTAATCTACTAATTGTTGTCACTACTGTTACTAATACTGTTTTTGGTTTGTCAAATACAGCAACAACTATGGTTTAATTACACCAAATTTCCTGCATATTAACCATTTATATCAGATCATCTTTCCTGGGAAAGACTAAGGTATGTCACTAATGGGTATGTATATGTATATATATATTCCTCCTTCACCACAGAGGTAGAAGACAGCCGGCCAGCCGAAGGTTTGGCAGATGTAGCCGGTGAGTAGCAGAGCCGAAAAGCTCCCGAAGTCGATCCCAGATCCCGACAGAGTCATCAGGCGAGAGCGCTCCAGAGGAGGAGCCCACCGAGCCCACATGGATATTTTGGCGGGGAATGTAACACCCTGGAGAAACATGATGAGACAGGCAGTCAGACAGGCAGAGAGTGAGAGAGAATGAGCAGAAACACACACACACATATATATATATATCTACATAAACACAGCGATCATCATATGAAACTAGAAGATTCGTTGGTACCAACCATGTCATACTAGCTTGTCATGAATGAGGTTAATAACGCTAATATACACTGTATATACTTACATACTGTATATACATTAAGGCTTTTAAAGAATTAACTTAGCAGAAATATTACTGAATTAATGAACTAAAGTTAGGTTTATGAGCAAAATTCATGTCTATTACTATTATTGCAGTTTAGGTGAGCTGGAAAAGTCCTTCCTTGTAAACTAGAAGAGCAGAGACAGATATCTAACTGTACACAGAAACAAGACAAACAGCCTCCCGTGTCCTCCCCAACACACTCGTACCTCCCCAAAGCCCTCCAACGCTCGTAGTGCAAACAGCCAGTATGATCCCATCTTAGCAGCCAGAGGGGTGAGCAGCGTGAGGGCAGCAGTGCCGAGCACACCCAAACCCAGGAATATACTCCCCCCATAGCGACCGGACAGGTAGCCACCTGGGATCTGTGTGCACAGGTAGCCGAAGAAGAAGGCTCCCAGCAGCCAGCCCTGAGTCTCCGAGTCCCACGGGTACTGGGGGATCTGGGACAAGAGGACCAGCAGAGAGACTGTATACGGTAAAAGGCATTCAGACACTGCTGACAGGCCACCTACTCTCATTTACATCTGATTTAAAATTTTCACCACCTGGCAAAGGTGAGAGGTTGTTGTCTACAATATGTCTTTAATATTAAATGCAAAGCAACTTTCATCAAAATGCAGACTGGAATAGTCTAGTCGTTATATGTGCACTTTTCCCCTCTCAATTCTCTGTTATTGACCTTGTTTAAAGTTATCCAGTCAGCTTTGCAGAGTAGTTTCAACATAACTTACTTAATTTAAAGAAACAAACATGTTATCTTGTAGCGGCTTTCTTATCAAACGTGATTTTCACACTACAGACATGTAACATGCTGAAGAATCAGTGGAAGAAAAACATGCTGTTTAACTGTTTGTTACCCCCTCAGGTTGTGGGAAAGTGTCACTGGTGTTTTCCGACCCTCCTGGCAGTGGACAGGTATTGATTACGGAGCTGTTCTGGGCTGGTTTGGGGTCAGTGGTGTTCACCATGGCTACCATGGCAACACTGAGGTTGACACGGAGACCGTAGACCACAGAGAACCCGAGGAACATCAGGAAGGCCAGGTTGAAGCGAGCCGAGCAGCAGAGGGGAGGGACTGTTCACATACAATACAATCGTCTTTACATGTAGTCTGGACTGTGAGCTCAGAGTCACTGTGAAAACCAGTTTAAATGATAAAGTATTAGAATAAATGTTCTGTATGGGCTGAGAAACTTATACTTTTTAAAAAGCACTCCTTCTTCTTACAGCCTCTGAACACCCACGCAGCTGTTTTTAGTTAATCTGGCTGATTCAACCTCTTCTCAGGATTTCATTTTCTTTATTTACAACAGAGAATCTTGATGCACTTTGCAATATTCACAGTACATACATATATATATATTTATTTTATTTATTATGTAGTATAAATTTCATTTTTATACAGTACATATCTTTTATACAGTACTTTTTTTTTTTCTAACAATACCATGTCACTTTATAATATATAATATTTAGCTTAAATCTTTCCAACACTTCTTTAACTGGTTAAATTCAATGTAAAATCTTACAGGATATTTCTTTAACCTTACTATTCATACAACATGTATTTAAAATACGACAAGCCTTTTCTACTGTAAATCACCTATGATTAGACAACCCAAAGAGAATATCAGTATTGTCAGTAAAAACATGTCTAGAGCTAATAATGTTAACTCCTGTGAGATTAATAATTGTTAAAAAATAGAGGAAAACCTGAGGGAACTGCATCAGAAGCAATAACATATTCTTTGGGTGTAACTGGTATCCTGTGATTTTTATGTGATATGACAATAACACACCATTTTTGGTTATTAATTGGCCAAAAATATAAATGAATTTTCCAAATTCCACTGTAAGTGATAAAACTCACTTTTAATTTTGTGCAGAATATCCTTATTATTCCACATAAAGTGTCTGTGAGGACTGAAATTGTGCTTGTAGACTAATAGCCAGGCTAAGAGATCTTCCCTGTGAACATTAGTCAGTTTGACTGGGAATTTGTCGATACAAAAATAATTTTAACAAAAAAAAGCAATGCATCCAATAAACATCAATGAATATAAGGGGAAACATTCCTGATACTGTCTGAGTACTTCTTCTATGATCCACCTAATGTTAAAAGTATTACTCGAGATATTAAAGTCCAAGACCTCCAGACTACCTTGTTCTCTACTACCTCTAATAATTTAATTTTTCCTTAAGATAATGTTTTTTTCCGCCTCCAGATATAATCATATAGCATCTTATCCAACTCCTTGGTAACATTTGTTGGACACCTTCTGAGGACTGTGTGGGTGTGTATCATAGACACTATGTATAAATGGACGACACACCTCTCCACTTCCTCCTACTGTACAAAAGTGAATCCAAAATATCCCACATAAGGAAGCTGCCATCTTGAGATTTTGAGGTCATTTGGAGCCAGAGTCTGTACACTTGTGATCGGGTGGCTGGAGCTGTGGCATCAGGGTCCCGCCCACATACCCCCCCGGGCCAATCCCGAGTGGGGCACGGCTGCAGCTTCCTGGTGTGAGCCACTTATACTGCTATGTTAGCACCACGGTAGTCATTTGGCTAGAAAGACCCAACACTATAATATCTCTATAACTACATTACTATCAAATTGACACGTTCTATTACACAGACTCATGACGGTTATGGAAAGTATCTCCTCTCGTATAAATCCTGAGCATCCGGCTGTGAGTGACTACTTCACTCAGAGCAGCTGTCAATCACAGCTGTCAATAATAACATCTCACCCCCTTTGTACAACATCAAATAACTCATTGAAACCAAACTGATTGGAAAAGCCTGAAAACAGCCATGAGGAGGCGCAAAGTCAAGTTGGTCTGACAATAAAGTTGTCCTTAATATGTGGTGTTCAAGACAATTAATCAGCAACTTGTTTTCTTTGAGGAAAAATTCAAACACTCCCTTTTTTATATGTGAAAAAGTGCTATTTTACTTTATATTAACATTATAGTAAATTTTAGATTTTTAGGTTTTGAACTGCTGGTTGGATAAAACAAAACATTTCATGAAATCACCTTGGGATATGGGAAATAGTGATGTTTTACTAATTTCATAGAGACCAAACTAATCGATCAATCGAGATTATGAAAACAACCGTTAACCGTTAAAATACATTTTACCTGCTACAAAGATAAACACACCTGCATCATTGTCAATGAGAGGTTCCCTGTCCTCGCCCTCCTCCGGAGGGGCTGAGTTGATGGAGTGGCCATTGGATCGCGGCATGGCATCAAGCTGACCGGGGAAATATTAAGTCAGTAAAATGATGTCACTGAGCCATGGTGTCCACGAAACCTGCAGGACGGACAAAGGTAGTAATCAGAAGAACAGAAAAACACAAACAATCACGCACAAGGAGGATGTGAGATGAACACATGGCACAAACTAGAAAATATAAGTAACAACAAATCAACAGATTTTGATTAAAAAAACAACAACTTGATAACACTGACACACAAACACAAACAAACAATGACACTTGCTGTTTTCACGAGATGTTGGAAATCAAACCTGAAACTTACAAGAGTTACTGATGCTTAAAATAGTTGCAGGCTGATATTTCATTGGTATCAACTATATCACGCTAGTTTGTCGGGAAGATCGCTTAATAACGCTACCATTTTCGGCTAAATGTTGGCGAGGAAAAACGGGCTTGGCAATTTACAAAGGGATAAAGCTGTAAAGTTGAGACTGTTGAGGATCCAATGAGCCCAACTGTATTCATATATGGTGATGTTAGTCCCCATAGTAGTTTTTTTGAAACTTGACCTCACCGTATAAAATGACCTGTGGTGACCTCTCGGATAATCACAGCCTCATGAAACTTTACAGCCACAAACTAGAGACCTGGAGCATTCAGAGGATGGATGGCTTTACTAGCTAGATAAAAAATAAGAGGGTTTCTGAGCTGTTTCCAGAACAGAAATGTTTGCTACCCAGTCACAGAAAAATGCAACTTCTGCAGAAATCTCCAAACGTCAAAACTTTTTGATACCCAATGACAGCATGGCTTTTTCTATGGTGTTCCTCAAGGTCTGGTGTCTTAATGTGGTATTTTGGAGGGATTATTGATGTTTATATCAGTTCTCGAGTGGTAAAAAATGCTTAAATTTAGCACCAAAGGTGTAACAAATGATACCCAAATGACAACCCAAAAATTGCTGTAACAATTTATGAGACATAAGTGAGCATGGCAATGGACATCACAAACTTAAATCATCACTGTTGTATGCTTTTACACACTTCCACACTTTATTTAGATGAATTAATTAATGAATTTGTATTTCTTATTAATGACTAGAAGAACTTGACTCACAGTGCTGAGTTGCATCTCAAAATAATCTTCAGGTTTCCAGCTTTCAGATGATGTTCACCACTTCTATGTGACATCTACTGCTGACCTGCTATGTCCCCCTAAAAAAAACCCTGTACCCCCAAACACTCTAAAAGAAGAGGGCCAAATGGAAAGGGCTTAAAGGAATGGAAATGGAAAAATCAGTGGAGGAACCAGAGCAATGCAAACTTCCTGGTTGAGCGACAAAAATACGCCACCGCTGCATCACCCTGTGACCACAACCTCTTTGCGCGACGGTGACAGGGAGTGTGTTAAAGTTACCTGCCATAATGTGTGTGTGTGTGTGTGTGTGTGAGAGAGAGAGAGGGGGGGGAAAGGTGGACTCACCAGATTCACACCGGACGTCTTGAGTCATGGGGTGTGACACATGCGCAGTGAACTGCCAATGGTACGCGTGGCATCAGCTGTTGTGACCCTCCTTAGAAAGGAAAGTAGTCAGACCCGTCAGACCTGATGAGTCACTGGTAGAGCAGTGCTCAAGTGGTTCCAACATGACTGTGTTGCCAAGCTTAGTGTTGAAACAATCAAACGTGGGCAGGTAGGCCTAGATCTCCAAAAGAATCCAGCAACTGGATTCAAGGGTACATCCACAGTGTTGAAGGAAAGACATGTTTCTGTTTGACATTATCAACGTTTAAGTTGGCTAACTCAACCGATAACTTGCTAGCTAAAGTTGTCATAAGGAACGTATAGCTTTGTTTACAGTGCCAATGTGACAATTAACTATTTTGTCATGACCAGCCTGTAGGCCCGTTAGTTTGATATATTAGTACTATGACACCGAGCTAACGATAGCTAACGTTAGCTAACGATAGCTATGTGTCTGCCATGGGATACTGTGACTTTGCCCTGACTGTTATAGTAATGCTACCCTCAACTGTGGCAGAAACCGAGATGTCATACAGTATGCCACAGTAGCTCACTAAACAGACAAACAAGAACATAGCTAACGTTAGCGTTGGCTAATGTCAGTTAAAGTTACAGGACACAATATAAGCGACAATAAAGCAGTCAGATGACAGCTAGCTAAGCGGAGCTAACGCTAGCTAAGCGGAGCTAACGCAAGAGCTAACGCTAGCTAAGCGGAGCTAACGCTAGCTAAGCGGAGCTAACGCTAGCTAAGCGGAGCTAACGCTAGCTAAGCGGAGCTAACGCTAGCTAAGCGGAGCTAACGCTAGCTAAGCGGAGCTAACGCTAGCTAAGCGGAGCTAACGCTAGCTAAGCGGAGCTAACGCTAGCTAAGCGGAGCTAACGCTAGCTAAGCGGAGCTAACGCTAGCTAAGCGGAGCTAACGCTAGCTAAGCGGAGCTAACGCTAGCTAAGCGGAGCTAACGCTAGCTAAGCGGTCTCGGTGCACTGTTTTGTGACACTGACTCGACCGAACCTGTGATACTCTCTAGTAAAGTCACCAGAACCCGCCCGACCTACCGGCTGTGGGTCGACCCGCATATCATTTGGTATTTACGTTTCAAATATTACACAGCCCCAAATCACCCTCAGCTCCAAACCTCTGCTTGTCCTTTCTTTTGTTTTTTATAATATTGTGATACTGTGCACACAAGACAGCTGTCAGTTTGTTAGAGCAGTTCCACTAAGATTTCTATTGCAAATAAAGTGTAATATTTGTTTAAATTGTAAAGCTGTGTAGGAAGTTTAGAGACAGAGGATTATCTGTCACTCAGGATGTGACTGGTCACATTAATGGAACATGATTCCTATAATATTGGAGATTATCTGTTCAGCTAAACAGTAACTACAACATGTTTCTGAAAAGATTACAAGGAGTAATAGTCGTTACAGTAACCGAATATTGATTCATATTTGATCACCGGTGCCTAGTTTGACCGTTTGACTCATGGCTCTCATACACTGCTGCTGGACAGCTGACCTCAGATCAGCTCTGACTGGTTGTTGTCCTTCGGTCTGTGAAATCCTGCAGATGTTAGGAGCACCGGAGGACACAGAGACATTTTTTTCAGATTACTTGTTTTATGTACTACTGTCTGGATGTAGTTACCATTTTATAAAAATATATTTTTTTAAATAATATTTGCTCCAATGCACAACACTGAATAAAACTTAGTTATTGACACATTTCCCTAGTCTGACTTTGTAAAATATAAATGTGCACAGGCCACATATACATGTATTACCATCTCTGTGTCAGCTGGATTACAATGGAAGCTCTGCCTCATATTTACCTTTGGCCATGGAGAATCGTAGTATCAGAGGTCCATTGATGATGGCTTTTTATGTTCAGCCTACTCAGATTTGATTAAACTGACTCTGATCTAGAGGTCGACCGATATGTTTTTTTTATGGCCAGTGCCAATTTATTGGAGAATCAGGATAGCCGATGGCCGATATATAATGCCTTTTTTTTGGGCTGATGTTTGGCTGATTTTCTTTTTTTCCTCCATCTGATGAAATATAACAGCTTAATAATAACAAATGAAACACAAAAGTTCTCAACTCAACATTTAGTTTTGTGTCTGCACTGCAGTGCACTTATATATTTTAAATATAAATAAAGTATAATCTAAATATTGAATACATGAAACAAAAAAACTAAACTTTGTCAAATAAACTTTTGGATGAAAAAATAAAGTTTTAGTGCACGCAGCAGCATTTATGCACCTGCTTGACAATCGGCTTAATATGCTCAGACTTTGGCCAATGCTGATTACGGGAAAACGTCAAATAATCAATTAATTGGTCGACCTCTACTCTGATCATCATTTACAATCCTACAATTAAACTGGAGTTTAATTTATACCAGCAGATTCTGGTATGAATTAGTCAATAGTCCAATAATAAATTCATAAGTTTAATGATGATATAAACTGTGGAGATATGTGCTATTTAATTGTATGTAGCATCGTGTTGGGGGAATTTAGACTCAGGAAATTGGCCCTGCTGATCTCCTTTTTACATTTGTACACTGATCATGTACATAATGGGATTATAGGAAGTTGCAACAACTGAACATTTGTGACATCTCGCCTCAACATGGTTGGTTCAGTAACAAGAGAAACATCTGTAATTACTTTTCCTGTGTGTAGTGTGGAGGGGGCAACAACTACATTTCAAAATAACAATAATAAATTCTTGAATCCTTCAAAATTGTAGATTGGAGACATTTAAATGGTGGTCTTTGCCTCTTAGTCCCACTTGCTTCTCGACCCGTGTGTCTATCTGAGAGTCATGCACATATACACAGTTGACTTTAAGATTCCAACAATTGTCTGAACAAAACAAACAATCCACTCAGATGTCACAGATTTTAGTTTTTTCTCAGTAAAACATATAACATTTGTACAACCTCACACATTTTCAAAGCACAAAGAAAGTAAATAACTTATTGCATCCGCTGAAAAACATATCTTAATTATAGTGCACTTTGAAATACAGCATGAGTTGATGAAAAATGGTTGAGTCCTGTTTTCTACAAAGAGAATAGTGTTGTTGAAGACATGATGAGAGATTAAAAATAATGTAAATCCAAATATTTCTTGGAAACAGAACCCAAAAGTTAAGTCACAGTTAATTGAACTTTTACGAAAAAATGTTACAATACTGAGCTTTGGTCTTTCAATAGATTTTATAAAACAACATCTCCTAGAAGGACTATTTAGCAAAATATTGCCACTGTTATCAGATAAAAGGCTTTTGGTGTATTTTGTATGAGAAAAGTGCTTCTAAAGTTCAAGTGATTCATGACACTTCCTATGGTAGAGTATGGTTGGTTCATAAAACAGACGGTCCCATCTCATTCACAGCTGAAGAAAAACTTAAAAATATACAAAAAAGACCATAAAAATCGATTTGTTTTGGTCTGAGGTGCAGTATAGTCGCAGTATGGAAAAGTATGGAATTTGATTTCAGCAATTTCAAGGTCTAGATAAGTATGAAAATAAGAAAAGAGAACAGAAAAAAATGTCTCCACATTATTGCCCCTCTTCTGATTTCTAAAATATAAAATTCTGAATTTATAAAAATAAATTGATCATATAAATGAGTGTTTTTAATGGTGTTTAGAGCAGTCAGTGCACCCAAAATGTGAAAGCAAGACATATGACATGCGACTGAATGCACACTGATATTTTATTATTATTTATTGTTATTATTTATTTATTATTATAAGTCTTGTGAGGCCAGTCTTTCTTTTTATTTTCATTTTTTAATAAAGATATCTATTGAGTTTTATCAAGTTTAAATGGACAACTCCAGCATGGGTCAGCCTGGCCATCGCAGCCGCAGACAGCACAGAGCAGAATGCTGCCTGTCAATTTCTAATAGTTTAAATATTTGTATTGATAATTCTCAGAACTGTCACAACCAATATTTTGGGAGGACAGAACTGAACTCTGAAAGTGGAATGTTGTCCAGCTTTCTGCGTAAGACTGTGGACTCAACGGCCACATTGGGTAAAAGCACGTTTTCCGAGGGGCTGGCTGGACAATCCCAAACGTAAAGCCTGGCTGGCTCACGATTCCAAGTAGGAAGAGAAAGATAAGATGCCATTTTTTGTGTAAAATCATGGGTTAGGCAGCAATTGTAAAGGTAAAAGCCCTCTAGTCATATCACAGCATCCTCTGCAAGTCACAAGATCAATGAAAATCGACTGAAAGGTGTGGAAACTTGGGTTTGGAAAAGTATGGAATTTAGAAATGGAAAATGTGTTCCTGCATGTATATCTCAATGCAAATATCACTGGCTATAATGTAAATATTCATCTATTACAAAGAGTCATACCTTAAATTGTGCTTCTGTGAACTTCTACAACACTAAAACAAAACCAAAAGTAAAAGTATTCACAGTTCCCTGATTGGTTAAGGCAGTGAATATCCAGCAGAGGTTTTTATCTTCCTTATTTAAAAATGTGCCTAAAATGAGATTTCAATGTATAAAACTGCTCTATAATCTCTTTGCTGGAAGTATCATTCAGATCAGTTCAAATGCTCACTTGAGTAGACATTTTACAAGATATTATTGATAAAACATTCTAAATTATTCTTGATCAAACTATCCTGGTCCACTGATATAAATATCATGCTGTGCTTGGCAGATAGTATTGTATGTACACCTGACACTCTTCACATTTCTGTGAATATAAAGTGGGAATACTTTATATACAGTAGTTCTGTACTGTATACACCAATTTACAGAGGTAGTACTCTTAAGCTCTTCTTCTGGGTTAAAACATACCTTGCTGTCTTTTAAAGCTGTACTACATCAGCCACTCCTGTTTGTTTGTTGGATGTATTCGTGTAAATATTTCTGCAGTATGTTTCATGTGGAGATGGACCTGCTCCTGTCTTTCTCAGCTTCTGCTCTCTCCTCCTCGGTGACGGCCCACGGCTGGACCTTCCCACTGCCGAACATTACGTAGACGAGAGCACCGCCGCCGTTGATCCCAGCTGCCAACCAGAACACCTTCCTCCAGCCTGCCAGGGTGTGCTGACAACCAGACAAGAAGAGGGTAGTGTATTACTTCAATGAGCCGTTATGTACGGTATGTGTTGTGTACTGTGTGTTACTGTGACTCTTTGAATATGTCTGCATATCAGGGTTGACAACAGAAAAACTGATATTAAGATGGGTGGAGAGAGCATGACATTAAAGATCCAGGAGAAAGTAAACAGAACAAGGTTTCTGGAGAGAGAAGCTCATCCATCTGTCCATCTGCAACCACTCATCCCGCCATGAGTCGCGGGGGGCTGGAGCCGATCCCAGCTGGCATTGGGTGAAGGCGGGGTTCACCCTGGACAGGTCGCCAGTCCATCGCAGGACACATAGAGACAGACAACCATTCACGCTCACATTCATACCTACAGGCAATTTAGAGTCATCAATTAACCTAAACAGCATGTCTTTGAACTGTGGGAGGAAACCGGAGCACCTGGAGAAAACCCACACTAACACAGGGGGAACTTGCAAACTCCACACAGGAGAGCCCCAAGCTGAAGAGAAGCTCATTTAATTCATAAAAAAAATAAAAAATAGAGTCTTTTGTTTTGAGTTATTTAGAAAAAGTACTAAAAGTAATAATACCACACTGTGAAAATACTCTGTTACAAGTCCTGCATTGAAAATGTTACTAAAGTAAAAGTAAATAAATACTTAAAAAATGTCCCTTGTGACTGTTATACTATTATACTGTATCTTATATAATTGAATTATTATTACTCATACATTAATGCAAAAGTAGGATTTACTATTGCGGTTGGTTGACATTGAGCTAATTTTTAAGTATTTATTTATTTTTTATTATTACTGTTTTTCATTAGGGATTAATCTGCCGATTATTTTCTCCATTAATCAATCAATTGATTGTTTTGTGTGTAAAAAAAAAAAGAAAAATCTGAAAATAGTGAGAAGTCCTGTCACAATTGCCCTGAGCCCAAAGTGATGCTTCATGATGGAATAATTCTTGGACTTTATTGTGTTTAATTGTGAAGATGAGTGTAATTTAAAGCTAGGGTTGGTAATGTTAGACTAGCAAGTGTACGCTAGATTTTAAAAATGATCCAAATGAAAAACCCAGCCCAGTGTTGCCATCTCTTTTCAAAATGACAGAAGCTAGCAGCACTAGGCCCAAAAGTCCCGAAATGTTTAGGCCTCCTTTCAAAGCCTCTCCACCAAAATTAGCATTATGAACATAAACAACAAATATGTACATAAAAAACAAATAATTGTTAGTACTCAATGCTGTTAAGCTAGCAGCTTGTTTAAGATTCCTGTGAGGCGTAATGAGTGCTCGGACAGAATGTGTGCAGGAAGACGGGTAGGCAAGTAGGCAGGTAGCCCAACAAAAAATTTCATCTGGGCTGAGTGAGATGATTGGACGGGATTATTACAGGCCTACGACAGCCACAGATACAGGATTTTTGTTCTTTTTCTTGAGCATTTGATTTATTGATTGCCGCTGGGATGTAATGAGAATTTTAAAAAATAGAACATCCTATAAACTAGTCTTGTGATTGTCTTGTTTCACAGGCTTCAATTTAATTTTATGGAGGAAAATACTGATCTTTTTTGCTTGCATAAAAATATTCATATATCTAAAATATTAAAGATCAGCCAGTCAATGGTTTGGCCAAAGAATGGCACCTTAAAGGCCTAAAGTATGGTGTGTATGTACAGTATATATACTGTATACGGTCATTTAAGAGGCTGAAGAAATCATCCATTTTTAGACTTACATCCTCAGTAAAGTATCCGGTAACAATGGGAGCCACGACTCCGGGAATGGTCCCGAATGTGTTGGTTATTCCCAGGAGGAATCCTGCATACCTGCAGGAGACAGAGAGAAAATATTCTTCAGTATTTCTTCAGAATACAAAGACAGACTAAAATGTACTTCTATCAATGGAGTAATGAGTTATGTTACAGTATCACACATGCTGTTTGTCCACTTATAAGTCAAGAGGACAAAAACTGGTGAATTTTACTCAAAGCCCGTCAACAAAAGCTTGTAAAGCACAACGTTGTCTGGTTTCAGGTTTTTAAATTTCACAATGTACTGCTTTTCACTATTTCATATCTTTGCAAACTGAATATTTTTGGTTTCTGGACATTCAAGGACGTCTCCTCGGGCTTCTGGGAAGTTGCCACATTCGGCCCTAATCCTAATAAATGACTGAATTTGTGAGTAGAGACAGAGTTTGGACGGTAACACCCACCGAGGAGCGATGTCTATTTGGTTTATATAGACTCCAGCGGCGGTGACCCCTCCTATGGTTGTGGAGAGTGAGAGGAAGGTGACAGTGAGGACGTGGTTGCAGCCGGCATAATTCACAGCCACGAGGAAAGCTGACCCCGCCAACAGACCTGCAGAGAGGAGGTGGATAAAAAAAAAAAAGAAAGGACATAGCAGTAGACGAAAACATGACTGGTGTCAGTGGTTCTCTACAGTCTGACTGTATATCTGGATATTTGAGCATCTTTTCAATAGTGAATCTAAACCAGATGAGGGCAGTGTTACTCCACTTACAACATCAGACATGAGCGACATTCTGATTTGTTTTTTTGGTCTGTAATGAATTTATCCTCAAGTATTGTACTTACTAACAGAAAACCACCACACCACAGCCTGGTGTCCATATCTGTTAGTCACAAGGACATTTTGAAAACTTAACTTGTCCTCCACAAAGACTCAAAAAAAGTAAAAATATAAGAATTAAAACAAATAAAAATTAGTGAAATAATGGGCCTCATGCAGCAATATTCTCTTGAATTTCTCTTGTATTTTCTCTTAATTTTACATTACGAGAAAGTATAAGAGAAGTCAACTCCAGATGTCCCAAAACATTCTCAAACATCCAAATCTGCTCTTACCCTGGTGAGCTGAATGTATTATTACTATAGATAACGGACCCTAAACAATACATAAGGGCTGTAGGAAGAACTTCAGTACTGACGTTACAGGAAAATTGGGATCACAGTATTTCTTTAGCCAAGAAATGTAATAATCCAATCACTATAATTACTCTAAAACATTTAATGATCTAAATGTGATCACATGATATTCATGTTGTTCAACTTTCTGTTTCCTTGCATTACATCCAATTTCTGTACTGTGAAAACAAAGTTGTTTGAGTGCTCTCAACTACTCTGAAAAAAAATGCCTTACCTGAGCAAAAATAAGAAAACACTGGTGAATCCCTGAAATCATTGGGTAGTAACAAAAGAAGAACAAATCTTGGATATGAACAAAAATAAGAGAAAATTTGTTCTTATATTAATTATTCAGTGGTGGAAAACTTTACTTATGTAAGAGGCAGTACCATAATGGGAGAATACTCCTACAATTAACATACACTATATTTAAACATTAACTTGCAAAAAAGAAATAAAACCAACATATTTTACATATTCTGAAAAATGATCTCTTTCAGTAGGTTACATTACTGGTAAAATTATTTCAGTGTTACAGACGGTCAAATCAAAAGTGTAATTATTTCAAAATGCAAAAGGCGGCACTGATCAAATATGAATCAATATTCTGTTACTGTAATGACTTTCTCTCCTCAGATGTTTTCAGAAACATCTTGTAGTTACTGTTTCGCTGTAAAATGAGAAAGTTTGTGACCTGGCAGCCATGTTGAGATCAGCTGAGGAAAGATTGGAGTTTGTGAGTGATTGACAGCTGCTTCTGTTGAATGAACAACGCTCTCTCTGAAATGACCTGTGACTGGTCAAAGTCTCCCGTCACGGGCTGGATTTTTTAAAACCTGAAAACAGAGCCATGAGGAGGTGCAGTGTCTATATTTCTTTAAGAACACATATTGATTTACAATATGCTGAATTTTTGCTCATTCAAGCCAACTACATTGGCACTTTAAATATTTCTGTGTTTTCTATAGTTTCTCAGCTTAACTTTGGGCCATTAGATGAATCTAATAGATTCCAAACCTGCAAAATTTCTAAAAGAAATACTTGAGTAAAATTTATAATGTCTCAAAATGTAAATATTCATTGTAAGTGCAGTACCTCACACTTGTAAGCACAATACAGCTCAATGCAATGTACTGTTTCACTGTAATCATTGCCTTCCAATCAAATTGCTCCTTTGTCACTGCAGACTGTCCTGCTGAAGGAGTCCTTTAGCTTGTGAAAAAAACAAACAAATTAAGGACATCTTGTGACAAATAATTGATCTTATCCTGATATGTGTTAAGTGTATCTAGAAGAATTCAGCTCTCAGCACTTCCAAAGAAAGAGCTTGCCAATATCAGATGATAAGTCACACATCTCCTCCCATCAGACGGGCAGGACACTTTGAATGTGTAACACTGCTGATTTCATTGTTTTTCACAGAGGAAAATACAGTGCAGTCTGTACATCTGTGGAAAGTACCATGTTTTCAATGTTTTGCCCTTGTACTCCATCACTGTACTCCAAAGTAAAGTGTGGTTATGAGGTTAAAGCTGACTTCAAGCTTTAAGGTTTTTCACAACTATATTACAGTGTGGGTTTGTGTAAAATGGGAAACAACTCCTGCAAGGTTCATCAAAAGTAGAAGTGCATACTCACGCTTTGTGTAGAAGTACAAGTAGAATACAGACTGCCCTTTATAAACTGAAGTCAAACGGTCCGATGTAAATCACTTCTGAGGGTCTTTAACTTCCTCTAAACCTCTATCTCTTGTCCTGTGAAGTCTACCACACACAGCAGCAGTCATGCAGCACAGGGAGGGTGCATGCACTTAGAGGATCTGAGAGGAAAAGTTTCTTTTACCTATGAGTGTGAAGAGCTTGCGTACGAGGGTGACCCTGAACACCTTCCTCTCGATGAGGCTGTCCGCCACGACACCCGACAGCGTAGAGGTCAACCAGGCGCCGAGGTACGGCAGAGCAGAGAGGAAACCATTCTGGACGGAGACAGAGAGATTTGGTCAGAGTTGTTGTCCTCGTCTGCGAAGGATTTGATGATTACAAGTTGCATGTTTTCATCCAGTTTTATGAGATGCATACACAAGCATATCACAGTGCCCTGTCACGCAGCATTGGGGCTGTATTAGAGAATTACAACATGTAAGTGATGGGAGCTACAAAATCATTTATGACACCTCAGTAAGATTAAAAAAAACAGCTTTGGGAAACACACTATTGTCTCCCTTGCTGAGAGTTAGATTGATAACAGCAGCTGATTAGCTTAGCTTAGCATAAAGACTGGAAGCACTGGGAAACAATGAGCCTAGCTCTGTCTAAAGATATAGTAAAACCCTGCCCATCAGCACCTCTAAAGATCAGTAATTAACATGTTTGCAATGAATAAGAGCACAATTACATTGTTCCAGTCCTGTTTGACACTGGACTGATTGAGAGAAACCAGCTAGCATTATTTAAAAACCAAAGAGCAGATTCACACTTTAAATCACCTTAAAGGGCAAGATCAATATTTTTCAACCTGGACCCTTTGTGTCAAACTGCCTCATAGGGTAAACATTTTCTGTAATTGGTCCAGTATGGAGGGAGAGTGCTGTCGAGGGCAGCTGCAATGTAATCCTATTGGGGCAAGCTGGCACCATTTACGTCCACTGAAAGTGTTTGTTTTTGCCATGACAGGCTCTGATTGTTATTATAAATGTCTGACATTATGGAAAGAGTCTCACTCAAGGAGAAGTCTCCCTCTGAAATCTGGTGAAGTGACGTGTTGCTGGAAGACAACGGTGGATAGTGGAATACATCCACAGTGGAAACCTGAGTGCCAGTTGGGCAGTTTGTTGTGTTGGAGCTCAGAAAGCAAAGCTTAGTGTTGTCTAAAAGATTTTCACTGTCATGGCTGAATATTCAGATGATTTCCACAATGCAGAAGCGGTCTTTGAATTTGAACTCCACCTGTATTTCTGAGTGTACGGATATTGTACGGATATACGGCGGCAGTAGCTCAGTCTGTAGGGAGTTGGCTTGGGAACCGGAGGGTCACCGGTTCAAGTCCCGACATGGACCAAGAACTGAGCGTGAACTGGTAGCTGGAGAGGTGCCAGTTTACCTCTTGGGCACTGCCGAGGTGCCCCTGAGCAAGGCACCAAACCCCCAACTGCTCAGGGCGCTTGTCAGGAGCAGCCCCCTCACTCTGACACCTCTCCAATTGTTGCATGTATATGGACCTGTTTGTGCATGTGTGTGTATAAGTTAACAGAGTGAAAAAATTGAATTTCCCCTAGCGGGACTAATAAAGGACTATCTTCTTCTTGAGATTTCACAGCAAGACATCTCCTTGAGCTGGACTTGGACACAATAGCAAACACACCAGATCAAGCGAAAGGTAAGAAAAAGGTTTCAATCCTCTGTAGAGTCCTTTCCATGATGTTATCAGACACTAATAATAACAATCTGAGCCTGTTAGTGGCAAAAACAAGCACTTTTAGTGGACGTAATGTTACATTGACGCTGCTCTCTTGCCCTCACAGCTCACTTTGCAGCTGCCATTTGCTGTGTTCTCCCTTAATACTGCACCAGTTTCAGAAATTGTAAATTTCAGTCACTTAGATGCAAAAATGAAACATTTTCAGGTAAAGAAGCATAACTGCAAACTTTGATTTTAGCCAATTACACACAACCTTCAGTAAAGTGAAGTCAACAGTTCAAAATAGCATGAACATGAACCTCATATACACATATGGACACATATAATTAAAGGTTAAGCACTATTTAAGGACATTTTCCATAATTATTTTTGAGATGAAACAGAGGAACAAATGAAAGGAAACCTCACCGATCTGAGGTCAAAGTGCAGGATGTTGTCCATGTAGGTGGGCAGGGAGGTGAGCAGGGCATAGTAGGACCAGTTTGAACACATCTGGGTGATGATTATGGCCCACAGAGGGCCTGAGAGCAGCATGGACAGCAGGGGCAAGGACCAGCCGTGACCTGTACCCTGCAGATTAATGGTAACGTCTTCAGAAAACACTACATAGTATATGACAATAAATGCCCACAATAAATCCTATTATCTTTATCACTGACATTATGACACGACAAAAAATGTTCAGTGCTAGAGAGAATGTAATGCAATGACAGGGAAGCTTTCATTAAGTTTAAGGGTATCTCATTTTGCTGTGTTCGGGATCCCTCTGGGATTCAGCAAACAGCCTTTGGGCCCCATGTGGGGGTGTAACCCCCAGCAAATAACACGTTCAGTTTGTCTCATATTACCGCTTTGTGACGCCCCCTCGACGTCTCTTCAACCAACCATGGGTGACATAATGCCGCCACAGTGTGTGATTTTAGATAGCATGCCGGCATCACAGTAGCAAAAGATGTGTGATGTGTAACATGTCAGTGTTGGCGTCTAGTGTGTGAACATGTAGTCCCACCGCGCTTTGCCTTTTACACAGACGTCAGTTCGGCTCAGCGGCTACCACCGCTGCAGGAAAAACTCTGTCCCGCTATGCCATCTCTGACATTTCATACAGAACGATGAATACAGAATAACAGTGCAACCATCCCACCCTGAACAGGCTGTGTGAAAGGGGCGTGCTATCTAAAATCACACACTGGGGTGGCATTATGTCACAGTGTGAAAAAGCAAAGGCAGCGTCACGGTGGATCTTCTTTATGGCAGTACTGTGTAATCTCTGTGTGAGAGGGGCGTATAGCTCACTTGACCGTCAAGTGTTGACAAACAGCAACTGAAAACTTTAACATATTTCACCTTTACGAAAGAAAAGACAATTTTGTCACATGTTCTTGTTTTAAGGCATTTTGACTTGTTGACATCTAAACAACACAAGGACAGCTGAGGGGAAGAGAAAGTAAGAGAAACAGAGAAGCGTAAAGGAAACAGGAAGTTTGAGATGGAACACAACACTGCAAGCAGAAAAACTCTCCAGTATGGAGTAGAGGTGTGAGGGACAGGCCAGTTTCTCTTCATCTAAAACTCCCTTTCTGACACATTATATTAATGTCAGGGTCTGAAATTAACTTTTTTAGCTGCCTGCCACCGTGGCAGACAAGTATTTTCAGAAATCTTATCTGCCACTTTTGAAATCTATGCACTAAATGAAGGAATAATATTTTGGATCTGATGTCATTCGATATATTTTACATAAAAAAGCATACGTGTGGTAAATAACACTGTTCAAATTACACTGTAGCGTTGGGGAGCACCATTTCCTTGAGGTGAAAGGGTACTGCACACAGTGTACTGAACTGTTCTTAGTGGTTATTTGTATAAAAACACCCAATTCAAATGATTAGGAAATAAATTATTTCATTTTTTATTTTATTATTTGCACTGATTGACATCAGTAGTTTTAATTCTGTATTTTGCGCTGCTTAGAGCTAGTTTTAGCAAGTTAAATAGGTCATAATTCCCTCTCTAATATTTATTTTATATTGCTGTGTAAGCATCTCCTTCAAATACCTGTATTTATTCAAGTTTGTTGCCAAAAACTTAATTTTAGGAGATTACATTTGACACATCATGATAAAGTTAGACTTTCCCTTCGCTCAGTACCAAGTTTTACATGAAATAGCTTCAGTGCACCATTATGTAACAGATTCTAACAGCTAACCTTACTAAATTTCCTCCTGCTGATTTCAACACAGATTTGTTGTTCACAGTGTCGAATTATCAGAGAAAAGATAGGGTGTGTCCCCAGCAGTTGTTTTTCTCTCCTCCATGGTTCTGGTCCCAAACCAACTGAAACATGATACAGCGTACGTCTGCAGTTGCTTCACCGTGCATACGTAACTGTCGGAGGAACTGATAGCCACAGAGGCATGAGATGCCAAGGAATCGGGCAACTAGCAACCGGTTTTCTGTTCCCATCACTAGCATTTTCCCTGCCTGCCAAAATGGCGGACAGCCTGACAATTTAACCCACCACTGCTGACAATTTACCTGCATTTGGCGGGTGGCAGATGCTGTTTCAGACCCTGATAAATGACCAAGTTATAAAGGAACAGTGTGTAGGATTTAGTGACATTTGGCAGTGAGGTTTGAGATTGCAACCAACTGAATACCCTTCCAAGCTTGAGAGTCACTGTGAATTAGAATGACGATTAGTGTTTCACCTGAGGTCCGATGGAGTTTACGATGTAATCTCTCTCCTCTTTGCTGATGCGACGGTGGGTGCGAGGGTCATCTGTTACAAAAATAAACCAAAAGACTGCCCAGAGGCAACCAGCACCCCCTGAAAGAGACACAGAGGGAGGGAGAGAGGGTTTTACTGTATGTGGTGGGGAATAATTAAAGGAAACATAGTTTGTATTCAGGGTTGATATCAGAATAAAATAAAACTGCTCCAAATGTACATGCAGAGGATAACATTATTTTGAAAATCCAATCAGAGGAAAAGTAATATTATCACTGTCATGACCTAAAGATAAATTATGCTATAATAGAAGATATCAAGGTCAGTAAAGCGAGATAAATACTTCAGATTGTTTTTGTCATGCAATTTAAAAACATTACCTTTGAAAGTGGCTAAGTACATTTACTCAAGTACTGGAGTTAAGTACAATTTTAAGGTACTGTACTTGAGTATTTCTATCTGCTACTTTATACCACTACGCCACTTTAATTCAGATACTGTGCTTTATGCTCAACTGCATTACTACATACAGATAAATAATGTATATGTGCCAGCTTGGGGAGTAACAGATTACATGGAACAATGTAATCAGGATACAAAAAAGGTAATTGCATTTTGTTATAGTTACAGAAAATAAAGATGTATCAGATGACCAACACATTTCCTAAAAATGGGGATTATTAGCAGGATTTCAGTTTTAAAATACATTTAAAATAAAGACCAATATACTATGCAGATAACACAAATTATAACACGTGCAGACACGAATCACATCGCAGCATCATTGAGCCACAGCAGATCAGCGAGGGAGCCGTCAGGTAGCGGCAGGCGGTGTGGACCATTAGTGAAAAAAAATGTCACCATTAGTTTGTATGTAAAGCAGAAAAAGGGAACATTATCATAGAGGAGGAAGGTTTGCACACTTCCAGTTCATCAAGATCATAGTTTTTGTTGAGTGGCATCTCAGCATGTAAAGATGGTTTGTGGGAAATGAGCAAACCGCTTCAAATTTCTGGTCAAGCAAACATAATACAGGACAAACCAGAAAATATGCCTGTAGGTCAGTTTAATTTAATGTTCTGTATACGGGTAGCCTACTGCTGCTGCTCCAAATTAAAGTCCAGGAACACTATGTGCCAGATGATTCGATGATTCTTTTCTGCTTTACAAACAAATTAATTGTTCTTTTCTTTTGTCTTTATTTGCATATTTGGTGTTGAGATAAGATAAAGTAACAGACTTGTTTATACTGTGATACCTGGATAAGGTTACTATAATTCTCCCCACCCTGTATGTGCATGATTACAGGTTAACTTTACTGATGGGGAAATTCACAAGCCGGTATACTATAAAGTAATTAAAATTAGCCCTACCTTTACTAGCTGCAAAATTAGCAACACTTACACATTAATACACCAAGAGATTAATGATAATCCAATAATATAATATATAAGGATATTAATAAATGGACCGTTCTGTAGAATGAGTACTTTTACTTTTGGAACTTTAAGTATATTTTGGTGCTAATACTTTTATAGTTTTACTGAAGTAAAAAAAAATTATGCCTGACTTTTACCTGAGTATTTCTACACTGTCCAACTGCTAGTTTTACTTAAGTAATAGATCAGAGTACTTCTTCCGCCACTGCTTTTGTGTAGCCTTAGTAATCGACAAATTACTGTCACTGGTTTCGGTTTGTCAAATACATATATATGTATAGTATAATAATAAGTATAATATATATTGTTTAATTGCACCTAATTTCTTGCATATTAATCCTTTTTATCACAAAGGGATTTTATGTCCTGTATGTTTAAATTTCTCATTACTGGGCAGCATCTTCAACACAGGCATCTTTCCTGGGAGAGACTTAAAATATGTCATAACGTATAAGTGTGGGATTGTATATGGGTTTCCTCCCTCACCACAGAGGTAGAAGACAGCCGGCCAGCCGAAGGTTTGGCAGATGTAGCCGGTGAGCGGCAGAGCCAAAAAGGCCCCAAAACTGGCCCCAGATCCCGACAGGGTCATCAGACGAGAGCGCTCCAGAGGAGGAGCCCACCGAGCCCACATGGACATCATGGCCGGGAAAGTAACACCCTGGAGAAACATGGAGAGACCGCAGTCAGTCAGTCAGACAGAGAGTGTTCATATAGATGTGTAGTTTCATCTGTCTCCTCTGCAGTAACACTTCTGGGATGTAAAACAGAGCTGAAATGATTTATCAGCACCTGATGATCGATTCATCGCTTTATAGATCAAATAATTAATCAATAACTCAAAAAAATAATCAGTAAATTAATCAGTTATGAAAATAATTATTAGTTGCGGCTCTTCTGTAAAAACAACATAAGCATCAAAGTGATTTTTTTTTAAATACAGTATAATAAATATTGTGTAAAAGCAATAAAAAAGACTGTCAAACTGTTCCAGAGTATCAGTCGCTGTCAGTAAAAGCCAATATCAGCAAGATTTAGCAGCAGATTTTCTATTACTCTAATATTGTTAAATTCAACATAAAAGTTCTTCATTGTAAACTAGAAGAGCAGAGACAGATATCTAACTGTACACAGAAACAAGACAAACAGCCTCCCGTGTCCTCCCCAACACACTCGTACCTCCCCAAAGCCCTCCAACGCTCGTAGTGCAAACAGCCAGTATGATCCCATCTTAGCAGCCAGAGGGGTGAGCAGCGTGAGGGCAGCAGTGCCGAGCACACCCAAACCCAGGAATATACTCCCCCCATAGTGACCGGACAGGTAGCCACCTGGGATCTGTGTGCACAGGTAGCCGAAGAAGAAGGCTCCCAGCAGCCAGCCCTGAGTCTCCGAGTCCCACGGGTACTGGGGGATCTGGGACAAGAGGACCAGCAGAGAGACTGTATATGGTAAAAGGCATTCAGACACTGCTGACAGGCCACCTACTCTCATTTACATCTGATTTAAGATTTTCACCACCTGGCAAAGGTGAGAGGTTGTTGTCTACAATATGTCTTTAATATTAAATGCAAAGCAACTTTCATCAAAATGGAGACTGGAATAGTCTAGTCATTATATGTACACTTTCCCCTCTCAATTCTCTGTTATTGACCTTGTTTAAAGTTATCCAGTCAGCTTTGCAGAGTAGTTTCAACATAACTTACTTAATTTAAAGAAACAAACATGTTATCTTGTAGCGGCTTTCTTATCAAAAGTGATTTTCACACTACAGACATGTAACATGCTGAAGAATCAGTGGAAGAAAAACATGCTGTTTAACTGTTTGTTACCCCCTCAGGTTGTGGGAAAGTGTCACTGGTGTTTTCCGACCCTCCTGGCAGTGGACAGGCATTGATTACGGAGCTGTTCTGGGCTGGTTTGGGGTCAGTGGTGTTCACCATGGCTACCATGGCAACACTGAGGTTGACACGGAGACCGTAGACCACAGAGAACCCGAGGAACATCAGGAAGGCCAGGTTGAAGCGAGCCGAGCAGCAGAGGGGAGGGACTGTTCACATACAATACAATCGTCTTTACATGTAGTCTGGACTGTGAGCTCAGAGTCACTGTGAAAACCAGTTTAGCAAGAAACGTAGCTAACTAACAGTTAGCTAACTTCTAATAGATTGTTCATCAAAGCTCTCACCTCAGGTTTAAGGTCCGGTCACGCATGCACAAAATAAACAAGGCAAAAAAACATTCGCTTTTGGCTGCAAAGCAAAATGCATCTTCGCATTTTTCTATTAGTGGAGTTCAACTTTGGTGAACGTCCAGGTGAATATCGCCTCGGCAGTCAAAGCTCATTCGCCTGCATGTGTGGCCGTGCCTTTAGGGGGGTTCAGTCCTAACATTTATGCAACAGACAGGCTAATAAGACTAGTTTAACCTGGCAATCTAAGACCTGTCTAGACCAAGACTAGTCTTAAACTAAGATTATGCAAGTGGCCTGAGTACTAGTCATTCATTTCTCGTCATACATCAGCCATCATACAGTAACCTGTATGAGAACTAGTCATTCATTTCAAACATCATCCCGATCCCAAACCCTAACCCAACTACTGTCCTGTTTTTTCTGGAAACTCGAGGCTCTCTCAGCTGCATCACTGCATCCGTGAGCCTTTGGCTACAGTCAGCAGAAAGCTAAACTATCAGCAAAAATTTCTCTTCATCTCTGAAACCCTTCACTGATATTGAAACGTTTTATTGTGTTGATTGACAGACTTTTTTTTTGGTAATTCAGTCTTCCTCTTTGCAGTGTAGACAGTTGTTGCCAATGCTGGAATAACATCTTTTTCTGCAGGATTTTCTGCCATTGAATCAGGCTTTCACATCTGAAGAGACGTAGGCACATATCTGCATTTCTAGAGCAGCCAATAACAACTCTGTCTCTGAAAAGTTAATTGTATTAGATTATGTTAATTGGTAAATAACATAACATAATAAAAGAAAGCTTGGGACAGCTGGCTAATATAAACTCATCTACGGTAACATTTGAAATGCTACTAAGTCTATTACTGATAGAACTGGCTGTACACCAACTTAATTAACGTTTAAACACTAATTTTAGAGCAAATTTCTCAGAACGCTTTCCAGCTTGTGGCCTTCATCAGGGTCACTCAGCTTGTGACTTTATATAAGTTTGCTCGAGTTTTGGCCACTTTAATGTCATGTTGGAAGAGAGAATGTCTTTGTTTGCACAATATATGTTAAATAAATGTTTAAGACAATTAATCAGCACCTATTTTGTTTAATCTCATTATGGATTATAGCAAATGTAATATATTTAGATTATAGACACCTTCGGATATGGGAAATTGTTGAGTTCTCCTAATGTCATGGAGACCAAACAATTAATCAGTTAACCAAGATTATGAAAAGAAGTGTTAGTAACAGTCTTCAATATTTAGGCTAAAATATTTAATCACAAATTAATCACAATTAGCAATGTACCTTAAATAGAGATTTGTGAAGTATTTAAGTGGGTAAATATTCTGCTTTATTCAAATGTATGTATATATTTATCATTAGAAATCAATAACAACACAAAACAGTATCAGATATTGTCCAGAAACCCTCACAGGTTCTGACTTTAGCATAAAAATATGCTCAAATCATAACATGGCAAACTGCAGCCCAACAGGCAACAACAGCTGTCAGTGTGTCAGAGTGCTGACTTGACTATGACTTGATCCAAACTGACTGTGATTATCATAAAGTGAGCATATCTGTAAAGGGGAGACTGGTGGGGACCCAGAGAACCCATTTACATTCACACATCTGGAGGTCAGAGGTCAAGGGACCCCTCTGAAAATGGCCATGCCAGATTTTTTTGCGTTATTAAGCCTTGTCATGACAAGCTAGTATGACATTGTTGGTACCGATAGTTTTCTTAGGTTTTCTAGTTTCATATGATGCCAGTAAGCGAAATTAATGCATTAAATTACTTAACTTTGACAGCCCTATTAAATATAATTATGATTGAACGAACCTGGAACTTGCCTGGAGACTTGTGGCATGTACCAAACCCCAAATCTTGATTAAAATACATTTTATGTGCTACAAAGATAAACACACCTGCATCAGTCTCAATGAGAGGTTCGCTGTCCTCGCTGTCCTCCGGAGGGGCTGAGTTGATGGAGTAGCCATTGGGTCGCAGCATGGCACTCGAGTGCTGAGGGAAATATTAAATCGATAAAATGATGTCACTGAGCCATGGTGTCCACGAAACCTGCAGGACGGACAAAGGTAGTAATCAGAAGAACAGAAAAACACAATGACGCACAAGGAGGATGTAAGATGAACAAATGACAGACTAGAAAATATAAGAAGTGACAACAAATCAGCAGATTTTGATAAAAAGCTTGATAACTCTGATACACACAAACACAATGATACTTGCTGATTTCACTAGATGTTGGAAAAACCAAACCTGTGACTTACAAGAGTTACTGATGCTTAAAATGAAGATGATGATGAAGCTCAGAGTGTGTTGTCTCTTTGCTGAACCTGTGAACCAGAAAAGTGGGAAAAATGTAGGAAAAGAAGAGATGAGAATATGATGCCTTTACAGATGTCCCCTTCAACTCTGGGAATTCATTGAGAAAAAAAAATTGACAGATTAATCAAGAATGAAAACAATCATTAACAGAATATAATTAATCAGTATTGGTGGTGGTGCTGACCTACACAAGCAAAGAGTAATAAATCTGTATATCAAGTGCTATTCGATTATATAGCGTGGATTTGTCTGTAGAGATAATAGTTTTTAGGGCCTAATATAAATGCTGAGTCATTGCTCTGAGTTTAACTACTCACACTTCCTGATGTTTAGCATTGATGGGCAGAAAAGTGATGACTCATCATCTGCTGCTGGCAGATTTTTTGTTTTTCAGGAACTGAGAAAAATATACTTGTCTGTAGCTTCTTGATGCATTTTTGATACGATCCAATCAGTTTTTAGGGATAGAGCTGGGTTAAGGTCAAGAAACCCTCATGACAGCAGCAGATATAGATAGATAGATAGATAGATAGATAGATATTCCTTTATTAGTCCCACAGTGGGGAAATTCAGTTTTATATACAGCGTTATCAGCACATAATAGGACAAGAATGGCACTTTCATAAAGTTCATCCGTCCAGTCAACCTCAATAAGCTTCATGTGACATTTCAAGTCATCCCTTAATGCCTGAGGAATGTCATCAAAGGTTTGACCCTAACTTATCCTTATCATGCCCCACACAGCTTTGAAACCCCTGTACAAAAATGTGTTCGTCAGCACATAGGAGACAAACACTGGGGTGACTGCATTTCATGGGACTGCTTCCTCTTAGTCGACTAATCTGTCAATTTGGTCTTAGCTGACTGAGAGTTCTGACTTTTTTCTTTGCTTATTTCTAAGAAACTTATGAGCACATTTCTGGTAAACACAAGATTTATAGTGACACTTTTGTGTGATTTTTCGTGGAGAAACAGTTTTACAGATCTGTCCATTACATCAACAAGATCATGAAGAATCATGAATAAGAATTTAATTGGATGAGAACAGCCTTAGTATATTAATTTAACTTAATTTTAGTATTTATTTTAATCTGCCAATTACTTCCTCAGTTAAGCAATAAATCACTGGGTCTATAAAATGTTGGGAAATAGTGATGAATAGTGACCCGCCATGCTGGCTCTCCCTTTTACAGACGTCAGCTCAGCTCTGCGAATACCTCCATTGCCGACTTAGTGGTGGAACATCTCTGTCCCCCTATTGCCTCTCTGTACCTTCTATACAGCTGGAATAACATCACAACTGTCCCACTTTGAATGGGCTGTGTATATCCTCCTTATGCTCCTAACGGCATTAGCAAGATTTTCACACCCAAGCGAAAACAACCAGTCAGAGCCGAGGAGTCTCTACAGCAGCTGTCAATCACTTCTCGCGAAACTCACAAACTCCGATCAAAATCATCAAATATGAATTAATTTTCTGTTACTGTAATGCCAATTTCTCATCTCAAATGTTTTCAAAAACATATTTTAGTGACCTGTTTAGCTGTAAAATGAGAAAGATTTGCTGGGCCTTGCTTAGTTTTGGCACAAAATACCACCCAGGTCACAAACTTTCTCATGGACAGGACACTAAATATACTGTATGTTACTGAAAACAGTTTCGTAAGCAGTGATTGACAGCTGTCCAGAGACTGACTAGAAGAACAAGAATATTGAATTTCTGGTTAATACGACTAATATCATCATCATCATCATTATAACAAAATACTTAAAGGGCTACATAAATAATGCTCCCCACTGTTTCAGTCAAGTTTATTCTGCTTTTATTCCCATGGTCAATAACTAGTTTGTTACTAATTCCCACAAGTAATTGATGTTTAATTGAAAACATGCTTCAGGAGGTAATAATAACTAATTACATTATGCACAAAACTGCTATTAAATTATGTGCAGTTATTAGATTATGCGAAGATACTATATTATGCACAGTTATTACATCATGAGTTACAATCCAAAGAGATGTCTTCAAACTGAACGTTTTGTCGCATCGGAAGTCCAGAGCTCAAAGATAAACTATTTATAGTCACATAAAACAAAGAGAAGCAAATCCTCACATTAAAAAAAGATGCAACTCATGTTTGGCAATATGGATTTATAGTTGACTTAAGCAATCGCTTATCAAAATAGATTAATTTTCTGAATATCAACTTAATTGATTAATCAAATACATGCTTCTAAAAATTATGTATTTCTTTACAATGTCAGTGTGAGACGGAGACAGACTGGAAGAACTGGCTGTATGAGCAGACACCTTTGTGACTCTAGACTGGCTAAACTGAGTAAATACAAAATGTGGTGGGACACAATAACCCTCAGTGTTTGCTTTCATCAGTCTGGCTAGTTTCCAGTCAGCGACATAGTGTCAAAGGTGTGTTAGTTTGCTCTCTAATAGTATGGATTGCTGCTGGGGTTTATCAATTAGATATGTGGTGGCGAGGCAAATGTCTGTATTATCAGTTGTCCTGATCCACCACTGAAGAATATACTCTGTTCAAGATTTCATTGATTTTGAGATTTCACTAACGCACAAGACGCACTTTAATACAGACATTTTCACATTTTCTTTAATATGTTTTCATTTATTGTGATTTAAAGCACTTTGTAGCCAAACAGTCATTTTTAGAGATCTGATACAAATAAAATGTATTACATGTAGTATTTATTTTGCCAGAGTTTAAAATGCCATTGCTGATTCTTTACAGATATTGATAAATAACCAAACCTTTGTGCATCACCTTATATATTGTGCTACGTGGCAAGTTTGTATGCATGACAAAGCATGTGCTGTCTGCAAGTGCGTATCTGTGCAACTATGTAGGCTATGTGTGAGCCTGTCATGAGATCCTCTGAAACAACAGCCCAACTCAGTTCTTTTATTGTGAAACAAATAATGTATTATACTATCAAAATGCCCTGTTCTGCCTTTTTGTTTGGGATGAACTGACGATGAAAAGGTTAGTTACTGTGACAAGCTTTCAAGTTGTATTTTTTCTTATAAAACCAGTTTGGACTTAAAGTGAAAACTTTACATAAGCAACATGCAAGTCTCATTATCTGCATAAGGGCTGACGACTACGACTACTACTACTACTACTGCTGCTGCTACTACTTCCAGTAATAATTGCTATGCTATATATTATTGTTGACTAGTAAGTGGTTTTTTTTATGATTAAAGATACTGAAAAGTGCCCACCACAAGTTAAAAGAGCCCAAAATGATGTTATTAAATTGGTTATTTTGTCAAGCTAACAGCATAAAAAAAAGAAAAATCATAAAACATGAAACAGAAACAAATGTGCACTCTTCGGCCTATATTTGGTAATGCATTAAAGGACACCACAACATTGTCAAATATATATTATATAAAATATAATGTAAGTAAACAATTAAAATACAAGTGGAAATTAAAGTGCAATTAAAGTGAGAAATATCAAGAAATACCAACAGTAACCCAAGGCATAACTTCATTATTATACATGTTTTAGGCTAGTTTAACGTAAGAAAACCTCAATAATTCGTGTAATCTTGGTGTCTGTTATGTGCCAAGTATCAGACATACACAGATGTATAACAAAAACTTTATACAGGTGTGTAAATGTTAGCATACGACCACAGGTTCACCTGAACTTGCTAGGTTAGCTTGTTCACTAACTAGCTACAACTGGTGTTTTACTGTGTAATGACAACTTTTATGGATGTTTCGTCAAATACATCTTACCTTAGGAAGACTTTTAAACCAAAAGTACTTCGTTGAGGTAGCATGAACGTAAAAGAATGTGAAACGCGAACCGTATCATAACGACTTCGACATTATCTCAGCCGGTGAGACAACAGATGAGCTGTGCTGTTGTTTTACTACCAAAGAAAACAAGTCATATGAGCAAAGCTTTAGCGCAACGCTATAACAACTGGAGCGGCTACGCCTGGTCTTAGACTATCCGCTTAAAGCAGCTCTTATGTTTTATAAATCTAATTACGGATATGACGTCACAGCACATGACCAACTGCTGGCCCGCCCTCCTCTCTTATTCGAGTTTAACCGGTTAGTCAATTTAAGTACTAAAAGTAGTTTTAAAAAAACTTTAAAACATTTTTAACCGCTGTTCAGTCGTACTCCCTCTTTTAAATATATTATTTATCATATTAATAAAGCTAGACAGGAAGAAGTGCATTTCCGGCCGCGTTGTTATGGCAACGACTCCACGTCCTGTGTGTTGTAGACTGAGGAAAACAGGCTACAGCCCAGCTATCAAGTCACCAACCACCTGTCACCAATTTTGCGGCACTTGTAAATAATACAGTTATCGTCGCATCCATGGCCCATTACAGAGTAAGTGTTTGGCTACATACTTTTGAAGCTGTTAATTATTTTCATTTCAGATATTATAGTTCCTCGTGTACAGCGTGTGCTAATTAGCTAGCATCACATCAGTGTGTCCCTTTGCTTGTTTGCGTGAAGCTGTAGGCAGCGAGCTCAACTCAAGCGGAGACGTGGAGTTATTTATTCACAGCGACTTTGTCCGTGGATGAAACCAGTTAGACGAGTGCTGCTAACTTATATGTAAGTCAGATATTTGTCTTGTGTTTCAGGCCTCAGAATCGAAACGAGAACAGTTTCGAAGATACCTTGAAAAATCTGGCGTGCTTGACACTATAACAAGCGGTGGGTATACGAGCATTTCAAAACTCCTCATTTAACATGTAAATGTGCATCTAATACATGGCGTTAAACCCACACATCCACTTACTCTTCACTGAAATCCCCGCTGTGTTGCTTCATCACCATTTCGTTTCTCTCTTTTCAGTTTTAGTGGCACTTTATGAAGAGACTGACAAACCTAACAACGCGCTGGAGTATCCTTTTCTCATGTGTGCAGCTTTATAAAACCCTTTACGAGTAATAAACAAGTGTTGGTGGTGTCCCTTAAATAATGACTCTCCCAACTCCAGTACAAAATGGGATGCAGAGTGTTTTTATGAGACAATAATGGCAGAAAACGTATAGCTTTTTAGTTTGGTCAACTATGTACATGCTGCATCTGATCTATTCATCACGGTTGAATGTGACAGAAAGTCATGTTTCTGTATCCACAAGGAAACTGTGTCGCTGAACGTTGTGCTCCCTGTTGTACTAGAACTTGAGCTAACATGGCAGTAGAAATGGGAAAGACTCAGTCTTTGCCTTTACAAGCCCTTTTTCTACATGCACTTTAACCTGTATGGAAAATTATGTTAACAAAAACATGTTTCAAAATCTGTCATTTAGGCAGCATCTACTGATAACAAATGTGTCACTTGGAAACAGATTGAACTTTGCTATTTTTTTTTGTGTAGGAGACTTAAGTGTGAAAATCAACGCTAGATAATTGAACCCAGCAAGGCTGCAGTTTCATGTGTCAGCCAGGTTGGAGTTTATTGAATTTTGGTGGGTTCCTGTCATTATGAATACCACAGTATCAGACAGAAGATTAGTATAGTTCACACAGAGGAGTTGTTTTCTTGCACACATCATCATTTTGCTTTACATGAATGCTCTTAGAAGGAAACAAGTCAAGTGTTGTTGTCTTCACCTAGCTTGACCCGTCTGGCTTGGTTACAATGAAAGAATATTTTTAATAGAAGACACGTTGACCTTGACCACTCACAGTTTCATTAAGCTTCAACTTGGTGCGGTTGGTCCAGAGCCAGCAGACGCCGAGGCTCTTCGCATGGAGGTTACCGACCTACAACAGAAGTGCAACCTACTGCTGGAGGAGAACAAAGAGCTGAGAAACAGGGTGAGATGCTGGTAAAAGTCTACATTTACAGATAACCAGAGCTGCTTGTGTTTGAGTGTGCAGCCGCTAATGTAACCTCTGACCGCTGCCTCATTATCATTTTCCAGCTAATGCAGTACGAACCATCACCTGAGGAGGGAGCAGCAGAGTAGAAAGGGGAAATTACGTCATTACTGTCTGGGGTAAAAAAAAAACAAAAAAAAAACAATACCATTTTGTTTTGAAGAATATATAAATGTTTATTAAATAATAATGGATGTACAGTGAATACAAAATCACTGTTATTTTTTGTTACATAACAAGAAGCTGTTTGCTTTGTCATAAATAAAAATGCTTTTTTCAGCACTCGGCATCAGTCATTCTTTTCATATCATAAATTGGCAATTGTTCCTGTGTCCAACAAAAGGATTCTGCATACATACACAGCCACTCACCTGAAACAAATACATTTTAAAAATATACTAAATTTGTTTTTAGAGTGGCCTTTAATTTTGTTCAAAGACATCTTAATTGATATATTCTGTATTACTGAGCAAGAAATTGTCTTACAAAAGCAATAATTCAGAGGTTGCTGCTCATATGCCTGAAGGAAAATTAAAGTCTGATAAATGATAGCACGTTAAAGACAATTTTTTATTCACATCGCCATAACTGTAAAGATATTTTGCACTTAATTTCCATGGTGACAGAGACATCTAGAACTGGGTATCTATATGCCTAATGTTCTTACTGAAGAGCTATCAGGCATGTTGGAACAGTGGTTGGATTCATTCAGATAGCATCACTGATTTAAAAGCATCCTGTTGTGTAACACCACGTTGTGACCTGAAACAACATTATAGATTTGTGGTTTTCCATTCCACTCTAATCATTCAGACAGAGCTGTTGCATACAGTCAAATCATTAAATATCCATAACAGACCTGTTAAAGCAGCAGTAGGCAGATTGTAGCAAATATAATTTGAAACTTATTTTTATAAACCGGTCACTACATTACAGTTATGTATGAGACAGGTAATCTGAAAATCTTGGTGTCCTTGGACGCTCCTAATGACATCTGCAAGATTTCACAGACCAGAGGAAAACAACCAATCAGAGCCAAGCTGGAGCCTCACCAGCTCTGAGCAGCTGTCAATCACTCTTCTGAACAAATGATCAAATTAGGCAGCGCTGATCAAATATGAATCAATATTACTGTAATGACTATTTCTAACATTAAATATTTTCAGAAACATCTTGCAGTTTCCGTTTAGCTGTAAAATGAGAAAGTTTGTGACCTGGCAGCCATTTTGAGATCAGCTGAGGAAATACCAAGCACCGCCCACCAGCTGGAGCAAACTTTTTCACTTTACAGCTAAACATTAACTACAAGATGTTTCTGAGGACATTTGAGGCAAGAAATAGACATTACAGTAACAGAATATTGATTCATATTTGATCAGTGTTGCCTATTTGACCGTTTGATCAGAGCTTGTCAGTGATTGACAGCTGTCGCCGTTGAATGAACAGCCAATAGGAACACTCTCTCTCTGAAATGACCTGTGATTGGTCAAAGGTTTCTGTCACAGGCTAGATTTTTTTCCTGAAAACAGCCATGAGGAGGTGCAGAAGTCTAGTTTTCTCTCAGAACACTTGAATTACAATATGTCGAAAGGTTATCATGAAATATTTGCCCAGTGATGCTAAAAATAGCCTGTCTACTGCAGGTTTAATGTACAAAACAGTCCATTGTGGTAAGACCACCTGTTAAAATCTGAAAAGTAGATGTTAGATTGATAGATTGTTAGATTGGAAAAAGGTTGCTCTTTGGAGTCAACAGCATAATCTCCTTAGCAATGGGGAACAAAGGCCTTTTGTGCTTGTCTTTCAAAGAACTTTAAATGTGTGAAAAGTGCAGTAAAATAGTGTGAACCCAAACGTGGCTTACTGAGAGTTTCTGGTGCCACATTGGTGAGCTTACAGTCTGTTTATATCTGCAGATCAGTTGGAGCTCTCCGGCTGCTGGCGCTGCTCGCCGCCGACACTCTGCGGTTTGGAGAGGAGGCGGTGGGGCTGTTACTCTCCCGGCTGTGTCGAGACACTGAGCTCAGCTCTCCTGCAGAGTCCGGGCTCTGAGACCTGCTTGGCCTCTTAATGTCTGATTTCGAGAGCATCCTCGCTCGGGGTCCGACACAGCTGCTACGTAGCTTCACGCTGTTGCTCCCGTGGTAGGAATCTCCACTGTCCGAGCCGTTCCCCTCTACCAGAGTGGAGCAGTTCCACGGTGGACTGACCCTCCGTGACTTCCTCACAGTGCCTGACAGTGTGGTGCAGGAGGGGGTGACTGCTATGGGGAGGGTAGGGTACTCAGAGCTGGTGCACTCCATGTCCTCATGATGGGGTGAAGGTTGTTCGTCTGGCTCATCCTGTTTGTCTGCAGGAGGGGAACGTGTCTCGCTGCTTGTGTTGTTGGAGTTGCTGTTTTGCTCCGTGGGGCTCGGCACTCCCTCCTTGCTATCCTTGTGGCTCTCTGGCTTTACACCAGGGTCTCCTTTTATTGGGACGAAAGCAGAGGAGGCATTAAGAAGAGGGTAGGTAGGTCCGTTGCCCTGCTTCTCCAACAGTAATGTATATCCACATGGCGCTGTGGGGATTGTAGCCTTGCGACCCACAGATGTGCCTACGCAAACCTGATGGACAACTGAGTTCTTTTTTGACTTATCGATGTAATAATCATCGAGATCAGCCTTCAGATGTGGGCAGTAGTCCAGGATGACCTTCTTAAGCTTCTTGAATGCCAGGTGCATGAGCTCAAGAAGGCTGAGAAAGAGGGAGATGCAGGCAATCCCTTGCATGAACACCATGAAAACGGTTTTCTCAGTGGGCCTGGATACAAAGCAGTCTACCACATTTGGGCATGGCTCCCTTTCACACTTGTAAAGAGGGTTCAGGCGGTGTCCATAGAGGATGTACTGACACACCATGAAGCTGACCTCCACCACTGAGCGAGTAACAATGTGGACCAGATAAGTACACAACAGAGAGCCCCGCAGCGGAGCTTTGTTGAGCTTCCCCTGCTCCAGCTGCTTCATCTCCTTCTCAATCCTCCTCCGCACCTCCACCAGCTCCACGTCCACCGCCTCCAGCTCCCGACGGAGAGCCACCTTCTTGCAGTGGCGCTCCTTCTCCAGGGCCCGCAGCTGGTAGATGGCATGACCCATGTACACAAGGGAGGGCGAGGACACGAAGATCACCTGTAGCACCCAGTAGCGGATGAGGGAGATGGGGAAGGCCTGGTCGTAGCAGACGTTGCGGCAGCCGGGCTGGTCTGTGTTGCAGATGAAGTCTGACTGCTCGTCGTTCCACACGTCTTCTGCTGCGACGCCCAGCACCAACATCCGGAATATGAACAGGATGGTCAGCCAGATCTTGCCAACCATGGTGGAGTGGATATGTACCTCCTCCAAGATCCCGCCGAGAAAGTTCCAGTCTCCCATTTTCTACATTAGCTGTGCTGTGATGAATAAGGGAAAAAAAAATCAGTTATGACTGTTATTAAAGCCCGGAGAGATACTGGATTTTAGAGGTAGATGGTATCAGTATTGGGAAGTTTTAAAAATCTAGTAATGTTGCTTACAGGCAAATCGTATTGTTTTTTTACTTAAACACATGACTTGAATTACAGGCCTAGATTTGTTAGTTTTAAAGTTGCTAAATACAGGATAGGGAGCATTTCTATTGCCATTTCTATTGCCTCTCAACATGATCATGACAAGCTGGCGGTGCACAGTTAATGGTGCTAGCTGTGCTAACAATGTTGTAAGTGCTGACAGTGTTAACCTGGGGGGGGCTGAAGGGTAGGTGCTACGTTTACAAGTGGCCGGCCTGGCAATGTCAACAAAGCACGGAGAAGCTTGATTACAGCACACAGAGAGGAAGAGTGACTTCATTCTGTGCTCCGGTAGACATCACTCCTCTATATCTTTACGTAGCACATAGCTTTTGATTCTATATCTATGCTTTGGATAGCATGTAGAGCACCTTTAAACGTGCTAAATGCAAGATTGGGAGCATTTCTATTGCCTCTATCTGCTCTCAAACATGGCAACAGCTGAGCCAGCAGCTCACAGCTAATGGTGCTAATAGCGTTAACAGTTAAAACAAATGCAACACTGTTGACAGAAATGTTAGTGTTAACCTGAGGGAGGGGGGCTGTAACCGCCATATGAGAGCGGTGCACTAATAAGCACTAAAAGCCTGTGCAATGTCCACTATATCTTCACAGAGACAATAGTTGTATGGTGTTATATTAATGCTCGGGATATCGTACAGAGCACCTTTAAAGAGTAAAATTGCACAAGTCAGTTGAAAAAAGTAAGTTAGTCTGTGTGAAACATGAAAATAAATGACTTCTTCAAGGTGCATCATGAGGTTTACAGTCCAACCAGTAGTGAATTGTTGAGGCCTATACTGATATTGATATTTGCGACTTTAAAAAAAACAGATAATGATATTTAAAAAAAATAAAAGAAAACCTACATACTGGCAATATACAAATACAAACAGTCTTGAAACAGATCCCTACATTTCCATTAAAGAATTGTGATCAAGCTATAGACCAAGAGAGACATTTTTACAGTTTCAAAATCAATTTGTTGGTGCTCCCTGGTGGACAAACTATACAAATAATGGAGAAATTAACCCCAAATCTAGTTTGGCATTTCTGTTCTGCAATTTCTTGTCAGTCAACACAAACTGTGCACCGATACTGATGTATCTGTCTGATTTTTGTTATCACATAAACCAATGGAAGAGGTGAAGCAGGTACTGAAACAAATCTACATCTGAAAACCAGAGAGTGACAAAGTACATTTACTCAAGTACTTAAGTACAGTTTTGTGCTACTTGTACTTTGGGATGGGGTCAAACTACCCTTACATACCCATATAAAGTAGTTAAACTAGTTCCACCTTGACTAACATGCTAATACATGAATACACCCTCCCTTCATAGTGAGCATTTTTAATTTTGCTATTGCTATTAAATAAAATTTTGAATGCAAGGTTCATAATTATAAGGGTATTTCTACATTGTGGTATCCAAAATCTTCCACCACTGCTGAGTACAAGGTTTTCAATTATACGACCAGTTTATCTGGTTACAACAGCACCCTATCCCATTAGGCACTAAAATGCACTGGTGATTGTGATGGCCTTAATTGGTTGCATTAAGTATTTTAATATCTGCTTACCCCCCTGTGTTAAGTGACGTATATGATAACATTCAGCAGCATCTTAATAAAACAACATAAGGTATATTGGTAAAACTGGAAATCATTAGGCGTCACCAATCGTGTCAAACAATCAAATATATTCATTAGAAAGTTACTCACTGTACTTATGTAACAAACTGGCATGACTTACACAAAACATCATATTTATTTTAAAACGAGTCAACTTACCTTTCATCTTGGATATGACATGTAACAATAAAGGCCTTGCTGCAGATGCTGTTGAATACAGTCCTACCACCACATGGTTTATCTACTTTATCCTCCTCTGAAAGAGAAAACTTTCACAAGATTTCAGTCTCCACTGTTGGTGAAAACTCGACAAAAACAAATGATCCCTGCCGGCTCTCGTTGTTCGCAACTTATAGCCTATGAAAGACAAAAACGATCAATACTGCTGTGGTGCTCTGTTGCCATTTCCCTTGCAGCAGTATGAGTGGACTGACTGCCAGTCATTAGGGGTGAAATGTGTTGCAAATATAAGAGTTTGTCACCCGTTTCTGGTTAAAACCAAAGGACCCTGAACTGGTTTGATCCTCTAAATCACAAGACAGACAAGATGCACTTGGTTTGACAGTGATTTGGCATTTGAGAGAATATGAAGGTGCATTATTATTCACACAAGAAGATGCTTCTAAATCAATGTCCTTTTTTGATCTGAAACATCACATTGAAAGACTGGTTAAAATGCTGCCATAGCTGTACTCATTTAAAACAGCAAGATATGTTGCATAAGAGCCACAGTTCATGAACAGAGTAATATGAGCTCATTGCTCTAACCCATGCTCAGTGGTGTTGACTGTTGCAGATGGAGCTCAGTCAATTGATTAATCACTTGATAAAAAATGAATCTGCAACTATTTTGTTAATCGATAAATCATTTAAGTCCTTCTTTTCCTCTCCTGCATGCCCAACATTTATGGCCTCCAGCTTTTCAGCTGTGAAGATTTGATGCTTTTCGTTGTTCTACATGACAGTAAGTAGGCTGATCAATTGGCTAATCTTTCCAGGATTAGCTGCAGTTTATCTACTGGGCCACATCAGGAATCCATTACAACACCAGACACGGCTGGATACCAGTGTCTACCCTGCAGGTCAAATATTTGATATTCTTCATCACACTGGAGAGGGTTCATACAGGAGAGGGTTGATAACCTGTTCGGGGAAACAAGACGCACAGATGTACGTTGGTGAAAATACAGCTATACCAACAGTTAAAGCATCTTCTATCTTAAATTGAACTAAAATGTCATGAGTATGAGTAATCATTTTACAGGCAGTTATACTTTGCTGTGGTTAGCACTGTCGCCTCACAGCAACAGGGTCACAGGTTCAAATCCGGCTCGGATTTCTTCTGTGTGGAGTTTGCATGTTCTCCCCGTGTTAGCGTGGGTTTTCTCCGGGTACTCCGGCTTCCTCCCACAGTCCAAAGACATGCAGGTTAACTGATGACTCTAAATTACCCGAAGGTGTGAATGTGAATGGTTGTCTGTCTCCATGTGCCCTGCGATGGACTGGTGACCTGTCCAGGGTGAACCCCCCTTCACCCAACGCCAGCTGGGATCGGCTCCAGCCCCCCGTGACCCCTAACGGGATAAGCGGTTGCAGATGGATGGATATACTTTGACTAGAACACAGTTTGAGGGACCAGCCCCAATTTCATAAGCCATGACATGTCCACTAACGGATGGTTCTCCAAACTGGTCTGTTACTATTTATAAAATTATATAAAAGTATTATTTATATGAAAAAAAAAATCCACTTATTTTTATCAATTAATCATATTGGAAATTAGGTAAATATTACCATCACAATTTCCCAGAGCCCAAGGCGACGTCTTAAAATTGCTTGTTTTGTCCAAACCAGAACAAAGATAAAGATATGAAGTTTATGTTCATCACCACCACGTCGTTGTGCTCATAGATCATTGAGGACAACTAAAGGGGTGAAATAACTGACACCAAAAAGTCACAGGAAATGGTTTGACTCTTCATCTGAACAACAAACTGAACCACCCAGTCCTGCTGGTCCACCTGCTAAAATAATATCCCAGCATCCTTTACTCGTTGTTTAAAAAATATCCTAAAATTAATCAATTGTCAAAATAAAATAGTACAGTATAGGAGATATAAAATCATACATGCCAGTTCAGAGTAGGAACTTGACAGTTTGTTATGCAGTCAACCTGTGTAAATCATGAAAATAAGTGACAATATAAGCCATCTTGAAACAGATCCCGAACTGTGATCAAGATACAGCCACAGATGGACATTTTACAGCTTAAAAATCAACTTGTCAGTGCTCTCTGGTGGACAAACTACAGTATATAATGCTTGCACATATATTTTCTTTCAGTTCTCTAATTGTTTCAGATATATTGCCGCTGTAAATTTGGTCATTTTAAATTTGCCCTACCAAGCTGGGGTACACATACATACACACACACACACACACACACACACATATATATATATATATATATATATATATATATATATATAGCTGTCAAATTAGCGCAATGATAATATGTTAATGTAAATTTGCTTTTTTGTAGCAGGTAAAGCTATAGTGAAGATACTGGCATCATCTTCTCTTCATCTCTTCATCTTCAACCGCTTATCCGGGGTCGGGTCGCGGGGGCAACAGATCCAGCAGGGGACCCCAAACTTCCCTTTCCCGGGCCACATTAACCAGCTCTGACTGGGGGATCCCGAGGCGTTCCCAGGCCAGTGTGGAGATATAATCTCTCCATCTAGTCCTGGGTCGTCCCCGGGGTCTCCTCCCAGCTGGTCGTGCCTGGAACACCTCCCTAGGGAGGCGCCCAGGAGGCATCCTTACCAGATGCCCGAACCACCTCAACTGGCTCCTTTCAACGCAAAGAAGCAGCGGCTCTACTCCGAGTCCCTCACGGATGACCGAGCTTCTCACCTTATCTCTAAGGGAGAGGCCAGCCACCCTCCTGAGAAAACCCATTTCGGCCGCTTGTACTCGCGATCTAGTTCTTTCGGTCATGACCCAGCCCTCATGACCATAGGTGAGAGTAGGCACGAAGATTGACCGGTAGATAGAGAGCTTTGCCTTCCGGCTCAACTCTCTCTTCGTCACAACGGTGCGATACAGCGACTGCAATACCGCCCCCGCTGCTCCGATTCTCCGGCCAATCTCACGTTCCATTGTTCCCTCACTCGTGAACAAGGCCCCGAGGTACTTGAACTCCTTCACTTGGGGTAAAGACTCATTCCCTACCTGGAGTTGACAATCCATCGGTTTCCTGCTGAGAACCATGGCCTCCGATTTAGAGGTGCTGATCCTCATCCCAACTGCTTCACACTCGGCTGCGAACCGATCCAGTGAGCGCTGGAGGTCACAGACTGATGATGCCAGCAGAACCACATCATCTGCAAAAAGCAGCGATGAGATCCTCAGCACACCAATCTGCAAACCCTCCTCCCCCCGACTACGCCTTGATATCCTGTCCATGAATATCACGAACAGGATTGGAGACAAGGCGCAACCCTGGCGAAGGCCAACGCCCACCGGAAACGAGTCCGACTTACTGCCGAGAACCCGGACGCAGCTCTCGCTTTGGGAGTACAGGGATTGGATGGCCCTGAGAAGTGACCCCCTCACCCCATACTCCCGCAGCACCTCCCACAGTATACCCCGGGGGACCCGATCGTACGCCTTCTCCAAGTCTACAAAACACATGTAGACTGGATGGGCATACTCCCAGGCCCCCTCAAGGATTCTTGTGAGAGTGAAGAGCTGGTCCGTTGTTCCACGGCCAGGACGAAATCCGCATTGTTCCTCTTCAATCTGAGGTTCGACTATCGGCCGGACCCTCCTATCCAGCACCCTAGAGTAGACTTTACCAGGGAGGCTGAGTAGTGTGATACCCCTGTAATTGGCACACACTCTCTGGTCCCCCTTTTTGAACAGGGGAACCACCACCCCGGTCTGCCACTCTTTAGGCACTGTCCCCGACTTCCACGCAATGTTGAAGAGGCGTGTCATCCACGACAGCCCCTCCACACCCAGAGCCTTCAGCATTTCTGGGCGAATCTCGTCAATCCCCGGGGCCTTGCCACTGCGGAGCTGTTTAACTACCTCAGTGACTTCCCCTAGGGAAATTGACGACGATCCCCCATCAGCTTCCAGCTCTGCCTCTACAAGAGAGGGCGTATCAGTCGGGTTCAGGAGTTCCTCAAAGTGCTCCTTCCACCGCCCGGTTACCTCCTCAGTTGAGGTCAACAGTGTCCCATCCTTACTGTACACAGCTTGGATGGTTCCCCGTTTCCCCCTCCTGAGGTGCCGGACAGTTTTCCAGAAGCACCTTGGTGCCGACCGAAAGTCCTTCTCCATCGCTGCTCCGAACTCCTCCCACACCCGCTGCTTTGCCTCCTTTACGGCAGCGGCTGCCGCCCCACGGGCCCGTCGGTACCTTGCAACTGCCTCCGGAGTCCTCCGAGATAACATATCCCGGAAGGACTCCTTCTTCAGTCGGACAGCTTCCCTGACCACCGGTGTCCACCACGGTGTTCGAGGGTTACCGCCCCTTGAGGCACCTAAGACCCGCAGGCCACAGCTCACCGCCGCAGCTTCAGCAATGGAAGCTTTGAACATCGCCCACTCAGGTTCAATGCCCCCAGCCTCCACAGGAATGCTAGAAAAGCTCCGCCGGAGGTGTGAGTTGAAGATCTCTCGGATAGGGGCCTCCTCCAGACTTTCCCAGTTCACCCGCACTACACGTTTGGGTTTACCAGGTCTATCCAGAGTCTTCCCCCACCCTCTGATCCAACTCACCACCAGATGGTGATCAGTTGACAGCTCTGCCCCTCTCTTCACTCGAGTGTCCAAAACATGCGGCCTCAGATCAGATGATACGATCACAAAATCGATCATCGATCTTCGGCCTAGGGTGCTCTGGTACCAAGTACAGGCATCATGTGAAACTGGAAAACTTGAATAACTAAATAACTTAAATAACTCTCCAAACTTACACTAAGTTTTGGTGAGGAAAAACTGGTACAGCCATTTTCAAAGGGGTCTCTTGACCTCTGACCTCCAGATGTGTGAATGTAAATGGGTTCTCTGGGTCCCCACCAGTCTCTCCTTTACAGACATGCCCACTTTATGATAGTCCCAGTCAGTCTGGATCAAGTCATAGTCAAGTCAGCACTCTGACACACTGACAGCTGCTGTTGACTGTTGGGCTGCAGTTTGTCATGTTATGATTTGAGCATATTTTTACATTAAAGTCAGAACCTGTGAGGGTTTCTGGACAATATTTGTCATTATTTTGTGTTGTTAATTGATTTATAATAGTAAACACATATTACATTTGCATAAAGCAGCATATTTGTCCACTCCCATGTTGGCAAGAGTATTAAATATTTGATAAATCTTACTTAAAGGTGCATTTTGAACAGATAAAAAAATATGTGATTAACCATGGAAAATCATGCGATTAAATATTTGAATCGATTGACAGACCTAGTTATAAACACATAATTGTAGTTGACAAATATAGGCATAGTTTGCTTTTCAATAATTGCATTATTTCCTCTTTTTCTAGGGAAGGACCCCCATGCCCCCCACTCCAGTTAGCTTGCAAGACGCCCCTGCACATGGACAGAGAGTGGCAGCTGGGGAATCAATAGATGTTCAACAGCTTTGAAAGGAATAAGAGCTTTATCAGATGTCACAGATTGTCCCTGCATCTTCAGGGAGGGTGACACTGCCACATCAGGTACAAAACAAAGTTCAAGGAGCAGTTTTAGAGCACCAGAGACAGCCGGCACAGTGGATGTAATGCCAGAATCTGTACAGTTAAAGCACATAATTATATATGAGTGGCAGGGACTGAACCTGAACCCCTCTGTTACTGGTCAGCCTCCATCTGTGGGTCATCTGCACCCCTGGTGGGATCACATCTCTGTATACTGTATAATAAAGAGTATCTTGGTTCAGTTGAATCTGTATTTGTAACCAGCCCTATGATTAATACCAGCTACTCTTTATAAAGTAACTCACATCAAGCCTCCATGCTGCCATTGTACTTTGTACTCATTTAATCAATGTTCTTTTTTTCAATACAGCGATCAATGGGGCACGTCCGATTTCATACATGGTTGCTTCGTCACTGTGAATCTAATTTAAGTTGTTCCTCCCAGCTACTGATCCATTAGAAGGAAATCGATGTTCATGGCTGGACTGGTCTGTTTTCCATGCAGATGACGGCAGACTTGTGATTCCACCTATTCTCATAATAATGAATCTCTGGATGAACTCTCACGATGTTTCCTCTCATTTGTCTCCTTGAATTCCCAAAATAAAGTTTGTTTTTTCATCGACATATAGAGCTTGGCTTAGCTGCCAGTGTTTAGAAACTTCGGTAGACCAAGTTGCATTTACAAATTGAAGTCACACACTGTTTCGTTATACTGAATGTTATCCATTTATTACTCAAAATAACAGTTTCTTCCTACTAAGAATAGAAGATCAGGAGAATAAAACATGCAGTGACAAGATTCATTTTGAGAAATCAACACAGTCGTGTAAACACAGAGAACGTTTTGTTCCTCCTCTCACAACTGAACTTTGGAGAAATGTTCAAAAAATAAAATACCTTTTGAAAAAAGGTCTAATCTGACAGAAAACACCACTAAATTAAAACAGATTAATGTACATTTTAAACAGTTTGTGGTTGAAGTCACTGGTCGACAACATCGTAACACTTAAGGACCACGGCAGGGTTTCTGTGTATTTTACCCTCAATACTTTGTGCTACTGCTGATCATCGTCCAAAACAGATCATAGCCTTTACATGTTGTTTTTCTTCCAGGCTGCTACAGACTCATTTTCTCTGCTTTTGCTGTTTTTAGCTGTGTTAAAGTTGCAAGGTAATGCAATGCACTTTTCAATTCAGTCTATTTAACAATATAGCTTAATGATTATCTCAATGTTCACTGTGAGACATTAAAGAAACTTTTATGTTTCTGAATATGAAAATGCACCTGTGGCTGAAAGAAGAGAAATCTGTGGAGAAAGGTCAGCGGTAGAGGAAAAAGTATCTGACTCGTTATAAATGTGATAAAACACACAGAAACTGGTTTGGTTTGCCAACAGACTGGATTCATTTTAAAATACTGAATGTTCCTTTTTTGCAAAAATGGGTGCATAGGGTTTAGAAAAGAAAATGATCAGTAACCGCATATAAAAAGACAATTATTCCTGGCTGGCTACCACTGAACACAGAAACCGCTGACTGTTTCATATTTCTAATCGGGAAATCTCATCAATACAATTTTAGAAAACCAAGCAAAAGGACCAGCATTGTTCTTAAAATGGAGCTGCGAAAACAAGCTTTCTACAAATGGTTCAGTGGACGTTACATTCATGTCAAAACAAACATTTCCTGACAAATGAACCAACTCTGGTGCATCTGACTTAACGACGGATAGAAGGGGGGAGCGACTGCTGTTCTAGCGTCCTCCAGACTTGCGGCCAGCCCAGGATCGGGATCGAGAACGTGAACGGGAGCGTGATCTTGATGCGGACCGGGACCTGGAGCGTGATGGGGAGTGTGTCCGTCGTACTTCCTCGGTGTAACGGGAAGTCGACGCTGGGTTGACGTTTTCTCTTGGTGATGCAGATTTGGAGCGGGATCGAGATCTCCCTCTGGACTCTCTCCGAGGCCTCTGCCTGTATCTGAGGACACACAATGACACCATTTAGACACTTCTGGGATTATCTAAATTTCCAGGTGATCAACATAACAGTCCCATGTGTCAAATGTTAAGACTAGTGCTGTCAACTGATTAAACGTTAATCACAATTAATAGAATTTTTTTGTTTAAAATCTACCTAAAAGGGAGATTTGTCAACTATTTAATACTCTTAGCAACATGGAGTGCACAAATATGCTCCTTTATGCAAATGTATGTATATATTTATTATTGGAAATCAATTAACACAAAACAGTACCAATATTGTCCAGAAACCCTCACAGGTTCTGCATAAAAAATATGCTCCAATCATAACATGGTGAACTGCAGTCCAACAGGCAACAACAGCTGTCAGTGTGTCAGAGTGCTGACTTGACTATGACTTGATCCAGACTGACTGTGATTATCATAAAGTGGGCATGTCTGTAAAGGGGAGACTGGTGGGTACCCAGAGAACCCATTTACATTCACACATCTGGAGGTCAGAGGTCAAGAGACCCCTTTGAAAATGGCCATGACAGTTTTACCTCAACAAAATTTAGTTTAGGCTCCTTCATGACGAGCTAGTACGACATGGTTGATGATCTAGCCTTAAACCTGAGCCCACTACAACCTAAAATCGCAAGTTGCATTATGCATTAAAGAAATTGTGGCATTAAAACAAATTTGCGTTAATATTGTGTTAACTGACAGCCCTATAATTTAGTTTTTTCTAACAATTGCACTCATACAATAAATCTGCCTAAGAAAGTCTCGGAGTATTTGTACAACAGAGGATACCGTCACAAGACAGAAAGAGAGTAACAGGTGCAAACCACAATCTTTACACAGTCCAAGACAAGCTGTACCTGTCATCCTCGCGACTCCTGCTTCTTCCTCCATACACCCGTCCACGAGACCTGAAGGCAGATGTGAAGAGTTTATTTACCCTTTCAAATAAATATGCAAGTACAATAACTGTGAGGAATAACCCCAAGTTCACATCAGGAACGGAAACTCTGCAATTTCAGATTCAGATCAATGATCAAATAATAAAATATGCATCCCACGAGCTCTTTTTACTTCTCCCTCCTCTCTCCTTGCTGTTCTCCCAGAGGTTTGATTCCTCTGATTCCCTCCTCCAATTTCAAAATCCATTCACTACATTTATTAGAAAGAGAAAAGTGGCACTGCTATTTGTGATCATGAGTTTTAAACTGCGTACTTATTCCACATATTTGTCAGTTGTCTCTAAACAGAGGAAAAGACAGATCTATAGTACACAGCAGAGGAGCAAAACCTCTTGTTGTGCTGCGCAGAGAAAAGCACTTCTGTTGTGAACATGGAGGCTTTGGCTCGTGCAACAATTTATACAGTGTCGTTTCCCTTCCCGATGTGAACCTGGGGGAAGTCTGCTGAAAGAAAAACTCACTCGCGAGGACTCTCAGATCGTCTGCGATGGCGATCGTAAGAAGGGCTGCGTGATCTGTATCTGTCGTAGCTGCGGCTGCGTGAACGTCTGCGCCTGGTGTCTCGATCGTGGTCGTCGTATCGAGAGGATCTGCCTGGAGAATGGCGTTCCTTTGACTTCATCTGATTTGGTGCTGATGTTTAAAATAAATAAATAAATAAACAGTAAGCCAACAGAAAAACACTCCCATGAGCCCTGCAGAGTAAATACAGGGTAAATCTCTATACCAGGCAGTACAGCAGTGAACTAATGAATACGTCCAGAAGCACTTTAGTTGGTGTCTGTACATCAGTCAGTACATGCATTAGAAGATCCACACTGCACTGTTTACAGTAGGACTTGAACGACATTTTGATGTTACATCAGGACGAGCACCAGTGGATCCAATGATTCCACTCAGGTGTGCCAGCAAGCCAAGATGGTGAGCCAGTTTGAAGACCTACATGGGATGGAGCCATTAATAATGCTATTAATCAGCCATGTCATAGCAAGTATTTTGCCACTCACAAAAGACGCCTGCTGAATATGTTGTTCAGTTTTTAATCATATCTTGCTAGCACAGTACATTGGTGTTATATTTAATATTATTTATTTCACTCACTTCAGTTATTAACCTGGTCCATTTCACAGCTTCATCTGACCACCTGCTTAGCTGTATATATTCTGACGCCTGTACTACCAAGTGGGTTCAACATACCCAGAGTACCTTTTTGTTTTCTGGCCTTACTAATCCTAACAACTGAGATCCCGCTAAGCGGTCCTACGGCAGTGATTATCAACTCCATAAATCAACCCAGGGTTTCTCTGCGTTTGCTGCATATGACCAATCACAAACATGGTCTACTCTCAGCAGAGCGGCAGATTTTACAACCCAAGAGTGAACTATAATATTAGAAAAATATAAAGAAGTTAAACACACAATCCAGACCAAAATGAGCACAGTTGAAGGTGCCAGATGCAGGAAGAACAGCTGGCAAAACACTGTGTGGATGCATAAATTAACAGACTTATTAATATAACGGAATAGTCAAAAGTCAGATATAGTCGTCTTGATGGTGCAGTGATATAGAAACAGCTTTCAGAATGTAACAGGAGAATAGATTACTCTTCATTATACCCTTCGGTAATGATGAGGCGTTTCAGCTGCATCTCGACACTGACGGTGTGAAACGGACTTAGAAGCAAATTAAAAGAAATATATAAAAGCACGATTCAAAGCAGCAAGTACCCGCAGCATACATCCAGCTGTCCTTTCTGCACTTGGCAGTTTAAACTCTGCTGTTGTAGCCTGGATTATGTGTTTGATTTCTTCATATTTGTATAATATTATCTTAAGATCCACGCACCGAGCTCTGATTGGTCAGTGGGTGGTGCTTTTATAGGAGCTGATCTCATATCTGGAACATAACCTGCTGGGGAGCAGGTTAGGTATTCAGCACCAGTTACCATGGTGATCTACTCCAGTAAGCAGTGAACCATCGTCATAGGACTGAAAACCCACAGTTAACCCTCGAGTTACATCGCTATACGCAAATCCTGCTTCGTAGTACAGGCCTCAGGACAGTAGAAAATTTGTTAATTTATTATACCGATACTTAAACTGATGCTCTTACACTACAATGCTGTTATAGATGCTATTACGCCATAATTTTAGCTACTTCAGTGCTGCCAGTAGTACAGTGGCTCACTCATACCTACAATGAGTTTCTCAGTGACAAACGCTGTATGAAGACAGGGGATCATACAGTGAATCCTACATCTCCATCTACCACTGTACAACTTAATTAATACTGACAATTCAATTTCCGCCAACAGCAAAAATATTTGTCAGACTCAACAGTATTTGGTTGCAAAAATAAATTTAAAAAAAGTTTACACTTACTCTTTCTGTCACCCTGGGCAAACTGGATTTCAATCTGCCGACCGCAAACCCACTTCCTGTCCAGGCTGTGAAGAGCATCTTCTGCATCGCGCACATCCTCAAATATGCTGAGTGGTTAAGGGTTTTTGTTTGCTCTCATTTTTGTTAAGGCCACACAAGTTCAAACAAATGTTTTTTGAGCATTTTTTAGACTCTCATAGGGGTGAAGTGAGAAAAGGAAAACCCACTTCCTAAGTTTCAACCCTCACATCATCAAGACATTTTGCACTTTTTCTGTTGTTCACACCCTCTTCTGTAGCACTGTATTTTACATTTACAATAAGAGGGATTCACTGCATCCATCAAACATTTTATTTAATGTGTGTGGCCTGATTTCTAAGATAAACAGTCTATAATCCGCACAAATTACATATTACATCATAGTAAGTGAAAAAGCAACAAACAAATACACCCTCTGTTGATTTTTGTAGAGATAAAAGATGAAGCAAATTTTTCAAACACATCAAATAATTGTCTGAGGGATCAGGACTACAAATATATAAACAAATCACAAAACATGAAAATAGTTGATTAAATATCTTTGATTAAAATTAAATATGTCACTGATATCACAGGGAAAGCTGATTTTGTTGTCATGTCAATTTGTGGATTTGTCTTGTGAGGATACAAAATAATTCAGACTTGTTACCTTTGCCCATGCTTGACTTTGAACTTCATCTTGATCTTTACACTCTTTAATCGACTCCCACAGAGACTCGGGTTTCCTGCTTTCCTTTTCCTCTTAAACCTCTTTTCTTTTCCCAATTCTTTGCCGCCATATCCAGGCTTTGTCTCCGTTCCCTTTTCCTCTTCATGCTTTACTTTCTCTTTTCAACCTTTTCCCTCCCTCTGATCCTGAAGGTCTGTGTGACTTGTCTTTACAGCTACTCTACACAGGTCTTTGTAACTCTTTGTGGCCGGTTCCACAACTGGATGCTTTTACATTTTCTGAAGCAATAACAGAGAAATATGCGTGTTAGATATTCAATCAAATTAAGTGCAAGAAAAATACATCACAAAAGCATATCTTCTCTGCTGAAAAGAAATTCAAATGTTTTGTTAGCAGGAGCATACACACAGTAAAACTCATTGGGAAAGGATATTGAATGTATGCAAATCCTCTTGGTCGGCGTGTATAGAAGTCAAGTGGGATGTAGACATCCACTATCGGCCCATAGCGGCCAAACTCACGCCGCAAATCCTCAGGCCTGAACACCGTAAATACAAGTATGACTCAACTGACCATCACTGGCAACACTACCTATATCATCAACCAGTAACAACAGCTGGGAGGGCAGCTGAGGAAGGGGGCTAAAGGGACAGTTCACCCCAAAAACACGGTAAGACGTATTCCACCTCTTAACATCCCCCAGTTTGTGTTATTTACTTAAGATCAACTGTTCCTAAAACCATTTTTTATTCTAGAGGTTGCATTTTGTTTTGTAACAATTCTGTTGTGTTTTGGGGTAAACTGACCCTTTGAGATATGTACACCCTTTTTAAACATGCAATTTAATGTAAAACTCACTAACAGGTCTACAACTACAAATAAGCAGATGCAGCACTCTTCAATCAATATGTTACCACAATGAAGAGAAAAATATAGATTAAGATTAGCACCAACATCCTATTTAAAACATCTGTACACACCACATAAAACACTGGGCAGTAATTGTTAATATGCTATCAGATTAGGACTGACCCGACTGCTTCGAAGCTTCAACCATTGCTACGATAACGGTCCACCAAAACAATAATCGAATGCTTCCATTTTTGTTTTCATTTTTGTCTCTTTATATACAGCTACAGTATATAATAATAATGTATAAATCCCTAAACAGCCCATGACGTAAGGAATTATTCATATTGAACATTAACTATAATAAGTTATTCTCAGACAGATATCACTGTCCCAGGTACTGTAATGGGGGAGATGGAGACAGAAGAACATGTCAGCCTGCTGCGCTACGCTGCAAAGCTTTGAATACCTTCGAATATTTCTCACTGAAGCCTCGAAGCCCAAAAAATGGTATTCGGGACAGCCCTAAATCAGATTATGAAAAAGTACTATAGTCTCTACACAGGTTATTTTGTTTGAGGTATTAAGACCCAATAAGAATTAGAGGCAAAGCTGCCATATTAGAGAAAAGAGCACTACATTGGAAGCAGAAAACTTAAAACATTTTTACTGTATATTTTACCCTGTTTTGAGTACGTATATAATGTAAATTGTGAGATTAATACTGCTGAATGACTGGTTAGTAAAAAGTAATCTAAAAGTATTATTACTGACTTAGCTAAGTCAGTGATTTAACAGATTACTGATACAGTATGTCCATGTAGTTTGTATTCAGATATGTAGTCTGACCAAACAAAGTGTCACAATATACAGTACAAAAAAAACTAATTTTCATACATCATTTATTAACATTTGGTGCTAGTTACTAGTCTCTTTTGTTCTCCATACTGAATTGATTATGTGCAGGTAAAAAGCCTGAAGGCAAAAAATATTATTGATATTGACCTATACTGTCTTATGCCCTTACTATAATTTGGTAGCTTACGGGTTCTTGTCAAGCATCTTCTATGCAAGTATTACTACTACTACTTTACATGAAACCACGTCCATTACTGTGTCATGTCTTTATGAACACTTAAAACTGAGCAGAAATTGACACAATTATTCAGTCAGCCAAAAGGAAAAACACTATTTAGTCTAATTGTTTTCTTCCCTTTTTTTTGGTTATTTTGCCCTTTCTTATATGTTCCTGCTCTGACAATTAATTAAACTATTTTAAGGTCACAATCAGTCACATTAAACGCTCTCCTTTCTTCAAGTTACTATTCATAAACTGAGCTACTCTTTCGATTACAGCCATTTCAAAGCTTTGTGATGACTCTTTGACTATATGTCCACGTCTACCAACTTATTTAAAGTATAGTTAAACATGGCTACGCAGTTAAATGTAACGTTATAACGGTTACTAACGCGAGCTTATTAAAATGAATAAGTTATGTCTCGCCGCAGGTTGGCTGGGTTATCTCTAAGACGAAGTCCAACCAAATTAAACAATAGCTTAAGAGGTTTAAGTACAGTTTAACGCATTTTACCTGCCAATCACCGAATCGTTTACTCTAAATATTGTTAAGGAGTTAGCTAGCTAGCTAATGTTGCTCCGTTAGCGTTAGCCGTTAGCCTCATCAATACCCATGAAAACGTGCAACAGAAACGCAACGCAAACAAAGAAACGTTAAGATGGAATGTTAACAAAGGCATTTTATTATTAAACATGTTTTTTAGTTTTAACTAAAAGCAGCTTCAGCTAATGTATATTTAAACATAAAGCGCCTCTGCACGTTGGTTTAACGTAACTTGAGGCTCCTCCGAGGAGGCTAACCTTAGCTGCTAAGCTAAGTCGGCTAGCGTTAGCTATCGTTAACGTGAGTTTAGTTAGCAATAGTCAGTGGATGATTTGTGTTTCTCAACGCGTCTTGGTGTGGACTTACCTGGATTCATCGGAGATGTTTCTGACGAACAAAGACGTGTTTGGGGGCCTCATGTATTTGGCCATAAAGTTACACTCACTCAGCAGAAGAAATGTTTTTTTCGGAAAGAAAAAAATCTGCAGCGAAAATCTAGCGCATGCGCTCGTACAAAGAGGCGCCTAGTGCTTCCTCTCTTCTTCTTTGGTGTTTATTGACGGTTGGCAAACCAGCTTAGAGGTGCATTACCGCCACCTATGTCCCGATGAATGGATTACCCTCGGCTTTACTGAATAGACGGTGTAAGTCTACAGTATATTATTACAGTGTTTGCTTGGCCAAAATATCTACCTGCTCATTTCCCTCCACACCAACATGAGCATTATATTTGTATAAATTAAACAGAAGAGTAGATAGACAGGGAAATTTAAACAAAGGTAAATCAACAAAAAGACAAAGAAATATCTATTTATATCACATGTGATCAATTAATTTTTTTATATTATTTTGGTATTTAATGGCAGATTTTTTTTATATATCAAAGTATGTGTTTATAAATTCATTCAATTTTGATTTGGCAGGTTCAAAAATATGACTGGCTGAATGTAACCTTGATCAACTTAAAAATACAAACAGTCAAATGTTAAAAACACAGCTCATCCCAAAGCCAGCTAAAAGTACATAATCAGAGTTTGCCTTGTGTGTTGCTCTTTATTTATTTTTCCATGTATATATTTCTGTATTTATTCATTTTTTCTTGTATTTATTTATTCATTTATTTATTGGATTTTCTTATCTTTTCTTCCTTTCTTTCTTTCTTTGTTTATTTATTTCAGCATCAACATCAGCAACAAAAACATGAAGGTGCCCCATTTATCAAGGTTTGTCACAGTGGCTGCGGGTTATTATCAAATTTTACTGATTTATTTCAATATATACTTCTGCATTTATTAATTTTTCTTTTTCTTTTTCCATGTGTAATTTCTTTATTTTTAAATTTCATTTGTAAATGCTTTTCATAATTATTCTTTTTATTGTCCATTAAAATGTCAAATAAAGAAATACATTGTTATTTTGTTAATTTATTCATAGATTAATTAATTTATTCATAGATTAATAACTAATTAATTTGTAAACACATTAATGACTTTTTATTTTTATTAATTAAATGCTCTATTACTATTTGCATGACTCTTGTGGTCCCCCATATTCTTATACCACTGATTAGATGCTGAGTAGTATTATCAGCAAAATGTACTTAACGTACCAAAAGTCGCCTAAACGCGTTTTAATGTGTAATCTGCTGTATTGTGTATGTTGCATAGATGCTGCTGTAGATGTTTAAAGCTGAGCTCATTTTAGCCCATTTTTATTTTGTTGGGTAGTTTCTACCAAATCTACAGTAATGCAGCATATTGTAATTGTTATTACTGCATATTCATCACGTTTGTAGAGTCACTGTCCCGTGAGAACAATGTATCTCCGTAAGTCGGACAAACAGCCCTGTTTTCAGCTTTGTGATGATGCATCTTCCACCTGATCCAAGAGGCTTTTAAAGTTGTTCATTTAGCTTAATTGTAGGACTATCTCAATCAATTCATCACCCAACTGGGTGATACATGGTTTTCACTGGACAGGAAGTAGAAGTAGGCTATAAAGTTGCACAAAAGTAAAGTACACTAAGAACTTGAGTGAATGCACTTCGGTCCATTCCATCACTGATAAAAACAAACATGTTTGATTTAATCATTCAAATTTATTTATTAATGTAAAAGGATTTTGTCTTTGAAATGGTGTTATTCCTCATGCCCCCCTGCTTGGAGCTGAGGTCTAAGAGGGATCCATCAGCAGATCAGTCAGGTGTGGATCAGACTCGTTTGCTTCTGCTGATGAAAGTTACAGGGCCAGCAGTGATAGTCTGGAAAAGTGAAGAGGAAGAAAAAAACGGCTTTCACATTAAAAAACTCACTCAGTGTTTATGTTTCTCTCTAAAAAATTTTTTTAAAAGAACTGACCACTGACCTCAACCATGTCGTCCCCTTGGATCTCTCGGACAGAGGTGAACTTTTCAGTCACAGCGATCAGCTTCCCGTTCTCTTCTCTGACGGTGCACTGCTCAAGATCAGAAACATTGCATGGGAAAGTGCTTCTTAAGCTTGTTGTACCAACACCCCGCTTTGTTAGCCGAGGAAAAACATCACACCTTCTGAGTCCTGGGCATCAATCAGATACACTTTTAGCAAACAGTAACACAAAAGACAACAAATAATAATACAGTAGATAATGATAGTGAACTGTCGTATTTCAAATATGACTGACATTTGCTCAATGAGCATCACTTGTTTTTCTTTCCTCTCATAAATCCGTCCGTCCAAACAGTCCCAATGAATCTGCGACCAATTCAGGAAAAGTTTGGAACTGTAGACTTCCATTCACTTCAGAGTCCAATTACAGCTAATCATCATTTGTTCCTTCAGTGGCTGATGGTGCATTTCAGTTTCACACAAAAAAGGCCTGATATAATTTTAGAGTTTATTTATTTATTTAAATAATAAATCCTACACCAGCAACTTGGTAAAAGAACTAAAAAATCTTCTAAATTAACAGGAATTACAATTTAGATATAAACATTTTAATGCAACAAAAATTTGGTCAAAACTTGCCCAATTATCACCGATACTGGATCCAGCTATTTGAGTCAGTATCGGCCCGATATCCGATCTGGTATCGGTGCATCCTTAGTTTCAGGCATGAATTACCTTTAACTTCCTTCCATCCGGAGAGGTTATCTCAGACTCCTTTCCGAGGCTGAACGAGTGGGCCGTGGTGCAGATGGGATTCTTCATCGTGTAGGTGAAGTCTGAGCCGTTCTGCTCAATCACCCACACAGGTTTGGCTTCCTTTCGCATTTTGACAACCATTTCGGGAGCACCTTGAACGTATATTAAAAAAAAAAGAAGTATGCATACAGAAACACATACATCCTCTACGTGTGAAAATATTCTTACCTACTACTTTTAAGAACTCCTCAAGGTTTTCCTCAGAATAAACTTTCCAAGTGCCGTTGAAGTCCATGTCTGCCGGTCGTGCTGCTTGCCTGAGGGTGTCTGTTGTTCTTGTTGTCACAATCCCATCACATGCACCGCTGGTTGGCATGTTGGGGACTTCAGACTCCCTGTTATTTGGACTGGGATTTCCAGTGAGAGAGGATGGGCTGAACAACACATATTAAGTAACGTGCTGATGAAATATGGCACCAAACAGGAGACAGGAGGCGAAGATGTTTCTAAATCACTGCATATTAACACTGAATTTAAGCAATGGCATGTCTTTATTTTAAAGCTTTTCTTCATTTGACAAATATTTAGGGTTTGAGGCCTTTTTTTTTAAAATATAAAAATACTTCAACCGGTAATCACACAGAAAGCAATACATTTTAAGGCAAACATGTGCAGGCAGCAAAAGCTCAGGCAGTCCAGTGCAGATATGACAAGGTGATTCACCTCTTTGACCTCGAAGCATGCTCAGTTACCAGGAACACAGATATGTAGAGCTTCGTCACGAAAAATCTGACAAAGTCGATGACTTGCTGGAATGTTACTGAAGCTCAAAACACTGAACTTAGACTTACAAAACAGTCACGTTACAAATAGAGACGAGTGGAGCACATTTTGGACAGTAACTCTTAAGTATGTTCTTCCTGCAGAGGCCACCTGTTAACACTGCGCCACGTTGCAGTCCCTGAGAAAACACTGATCAGACATGCAGCGATTTCAAATGCCTCAGTCAAACAATGTTTTGTTGCAGTTTATTCTTGATTTTTAAGTTGTTTTAACATTCTTGAATCACCAGATTTGTGCTTTTTATTTCACCACGACACTTTTAAGGTACACCCTCTTGTATACGTAAAGGGATTGCATGTAACTTTTTATACGTATAAATCATTTTTATTGCCAATGTGTGAACAGGTTGTAATCTAACCTAAAAAAATGAGACCTTCCATGACTTTCTGGGTTTCCTCTATCAGCCTGTAGACTGTTTTTAATGTAAAGGCCTATTTTTCTGGAAAAATACAACAGATGTGATATCATGAGTGCTTGCAAGTGCCTTAGCTGTAGCTAACATTTCATTAGAAATGGGGTGCATTAACGCCAAGCCAATAAATGACCAGTCTCCACCACAACTCAGGCTAACAAAAACTCCACAGAAGCACAAAAAAAACACAAAGTTATATCTAGTGAAGTCCATCTTGCAAAACAGGAATGTGACCGACGTTGGGGGGAAAACTAGCGTTGTGGGAGAATAGCAGAGGCAGTGTGCAGAGTGTGTGCACATGGAAGTGAGAGGCGAAGCAAGAAATCTGTGAAATGTAGTGAGCAGCGGTGCAGAAGAGAGTTAGTTTAGCTCTGAGGATATCACTTATTGTATAGTAGAAGTTGCAGTTTGTGCAGAAATGTGTCTTGTTTCCTGCTGCTAACTCCAGAAAGAGTAATGTTATCGACTCCAGACCAGGAGAACTAAACTACGGAGTCTCTCTTGGTCCTTCTGACCAGGATCGGGAGGCTGAAACAGGGAAAGTTAACACTGGGATCAACATCGGTGACTTGATTTGACTCATGGAGGGACCTTTGTTTAGTCAGCTAACATTACAGCCAAGCATGTGAATTATAATGTATAGTGATATTATGGTTTTAGCTGCTAATGTTGCTAACGTTAATCAACATGATGCCTGTCAATAACGTTTTGTCTTGTGTCGGTGGCGCTGACTGCCTTAATGGCCACAGGTGTCACTGTTAACAACCAATTTCTGATTCTCACAGAGTCCCTTTAATATGATATAGCCTGATAATGACTTTGGTGTTGATATGGAAACAAATATTTTCGATATAAGGGCATCATCTGCTCAAATCGACTGGCAAATAAACATCCATCCATCCTTAAAAACGAACTTTGTGTTTGGTGGCACTGTTTTTAAATGACCTCAAATATCTTTGGTATTTTTGTGCAGCAACTTCTTGTCACTCATCAGCCGATATCTATGACAATGATTTATCGGTCCAGCTCTGCTTCATACATTCTTTAAACTGTGCTTTGATGGGGTAAACTTCACCCATCTGGTGCTTCAAGCTTGTTAAAACAAGTGCTCTGTCTTTTTTTGCACTATTTGATGCAAGTCTGCTTGTTAAGACACAAAATGCTGCTCACTTGACTGTAATAAAATCCTGAAATAGCAAATGGTGCATGCTTTGGTAATATGTTACATGATAAAAAAAATCCTTATGAACTTGTGGAAAAAACAATTTGTATATCACAAAAACGAAACATGGAAAAGAAAAAATACTTCATAAATATCAAGCTTTGCTACGACTCCCATCCACTCAGAGATCTCCACTCACTGAATACAACAGATGACATGAGGAGAATCCAACCTCCATTTCAACAGGTAGAAATATGTGCTTCATCACGAGAGATCTTCCTCCTTGTTTGGACCGGGGTCACTAAGGCAGCGTGATACTTTCAGTTGGTCCTGCCCCTCCTGCTTCTCCGGCCCTTTGGCTCTCTGCTCGCTGCTCTGATTGGGCCTCTGGGGGGACTCGTTCAACAGGCTGACAGCATCAGGAAGGCTGGGATCTGGCTGAGCCGGCCGGCCTCGGGGACCCTCACCGTCATCGTAAGTGTAAATCTGGTGTTCTGGTGGATAAAGATGCAGTGCAGAAACATATTAGTGCTTAAACATGGTCTACGAGAAGCTGCATTAACAAGTGCTTTTTCTTTGGCCAAACAGCAGTTTGGGCTTCAGTGAGGGTTGTTTTTGGGATGTTTGGGTTCATGTGTCTAACTGCTTTAACTACATTTACCCAAGTACTGTATGTAAAGGTGCTCTATACCTGGGGCTCTCAAACTTTTTGTGGTCAGGGACCCCTACCATTTATACTCTTAGATGACATTGGAACTATTTGTGTTCTTTAACTTATCAACCTAAATACTTCAGACCTGTTTGATAGTGATAAACAGAAACGTGTTTTGTCCTCATATTCTGGGTGCTTTGTAATCAGCTTGGCCGGCGTCGTGGCTTTGCTAGCCTCTGAAGACACATGACACATTTTGGTCTGGTATGATGACCTCCAGGATAATCACAGCCTCATGAAATGTTACAGCCACAAACTAGAGACCTGGAGCATTCAGAGGATGGATGGCTTTACTAGCTAGATTGAGGGGGTTTCTGAGCAGTTTACACAAGAGAACTGTTCTCATCTAATCACCAAATGCAGTTCTTGCAGAAGTCTCCAAATGTAAAAAGTTTTTGATTCCAAATCACAGCATGTTTTTTCTGTGGTGTTTCTCTAGGTCTTGGTTTCTTAATGTGGTATGTTGGAGGGATTATTGATCATTTTTACCAATTCTTGAGAGGTAAAAATAGTTAAATTTCACACCAAATCTTTGTACCAACCCCAAAATTGCTGCAACAACTTATGAGATGTAACAGAGCATGAGAATGGACATCATATCCTATCATAATGTTCTAAACCCTGATACACTTTCACTATTTATTTTTAATTAATCAATTAATGTTTATTTCTGATTAATGAGTAGAACAACAACAACACACAGTGCTGAGTTACATCTCAAATTAATCTTCAGGTTCTCAGCTTTCAGATGTTCACCACTTCTATGGGACATCTACTGCTGACCTGCTACCTCCCACTAAAGACCCCTGGTACCCCCTAAAGAAGACAAAAACAGATCTATTGTGGGTCTCAGAGGGTTAAAGGAAATAGCTTCACAGAGATATAAAGCAGCATAAAAAGGCTGATTTCCGCTTGTACACATTTCATCATAGGTTCAGATGAATACTGACCTGAATCAAAGCAGACTTTTCTCACTGGTGGGGTTTCCTGGCGGTTTGCAGGAACTGTGAGGTAGTGACTCATCTGTGAGTGACATTCAAACATTTGTCAGGATTAACCCCAATTACAACAATGTTACAAGCATCCAAAAATAAGGTTTCAAGAATGAACTAGTCTCAGAACAAAGAACTTTACACTCACCGGCCACACAATTAGGTACACCTGTTCAATTGCATGTTAAGGCAAATAGCTAATCAGCCAATAACAAGGCCGCAACTCAATGCATTTAAGAATGTAGACGTGGTCAAGACAAGTTGCTGAAGTTCAAACCAAACATCAGAATGGGGAAGAAAGGGGATTTAAGTGACTTTGAAAGTGGCATGGTTGTTGGTGCAACAGCAGAAGATCACACCGGGCGCCACTCCTGCCAGCTAAGACCAGGAAACTGACACTACAATTCGCACAGGCTCACCAAAATTGGACAATAGAAGATTAGAAAAACGTTGCCTGGTCTGACGAGTCTCGATTTCAGCTGCAACATTCAGATGGCAGGGTCAGAATTTGGCGTAAACATGAAAGCATGGATCCATCCTGCCTTGTATCAACGGTTCAGGCTGCTGGTGGTGGTGTAATGGTGTGGGGATATTTTCTTGGCACACTTTGGGCCCCTTAGTACCAACTGAGCATCATTTAAATGCTGCAGCCTATCTGAGTATTGTTGCTGACCATGTCCATCCCTTTATGACCACAGTGTACCATCTTCTGGTGGCCACTTCCAGCAGGATAATGCACCATGTCGCAAAGCTTATATCATCTCAAACTGGTGTCTTGAACATGACAATGAGTTCACTGTACTCCAATGGCCTCCACAGTCACCAGATCTCAATCCAGAAGAGCACCTTTGGGATGTGGTGGAACGAGAGATTCACATCATAGATGTGCAGCCGACAAATCTGCTGCTATCATGTCAATATGGACCAAAATCTGTGAGGAAGGTTTCCAACACCTTGTTGAAAGTATGCTACGAAGAATTAAGGCAGTTCTGACGGCAAAAGGGGATCTAACCTTTTACTAGCAAGGTGTACCTAATTATGTGGCCGATGAGCATATATGTGAACTAGGTGACATACAGTAGCTAATTTGAGAAGCAGAGCCCATCCTGTATTTCCACAGCTCTAACACTCATAAAGAGAATCAACTCACCCTCCTCTCCATCTCCACCCGCTGCTTCCTGAAGCGAACTTCACTCACGTTGTCCTCAAACGGGTCGATCATCAGGTCGTGTCTGCTGTAGGAACGGAGCTGAGGAGGACAATTAACATGAACAGCAGCATCAGAAACACATTCATTTACTTTCTGACAAACCGACAATACATGTGCAACACTTTCAAGCTGGACTCGTTTCCTACCCTCTGTCTGGTCTTCTGCAGGTTGCCTCGCAGAATCTTCCTGATCTCTTGCTCACGACTTTTGGAGATGCTCGGGATGGCCCGTCCCTTGGCTGGCCCTCTCGGCTGAATGTTTCTGTGGAGACGTACATTACAACATCATTACTACCAAACAACAAACGAATTTCCACAAAGCACAAAATGAGAAATCCATATTTCAGCAGTGGATTACAACCTTATTGGCTTGTGATGTCTTATCTGAACACTTTTTAGAGGCAACAGAATTAAAACTATTATGTAATTTACAAGGAAAAGGAAAAAATAAAGTAATATCTAAAGAAATAAACATAAATAGTTTTGTGTAGCCTAAATGTCTCTACCTCTAGTTTGGGAATTGTTGATCTATGTTATACACATAAGGACAATCTGCAGAATCCATTTGGTTTTGTTCCTGAATGAAAAAATAAAACACGGACTGCAGGAGTTAAGAACAACATGCTGACTATTTTTGACCACAACATCTCCGGCTTGGTCCAGCCCCTGTTGAAGAGGTTTTTTTCTCTGTTGTCAACCAGTCAGAAGTCCTAGTAACACTGGATTTACTTCCTCAGGTTCCTCACACTTTTAAAATTAACTTTACATCCTGCGCTTTGGAACAAACGTAATATTCAAAACTTCACAGTATAAAGAATCAAGAATATGTGCATGTGCTGAGATGATTATCCAAAAAATGTGTGTTAAAGGAGACAAACAGTATCATGTTAAGGTCAAGGTTCATACTTGTTTACGTGCTTTAATGTTAAAAGCATTATTTTTCTCATACTGTGTGTCTGAATACAATCTGGGAACCAAACAGCTATCAACCTGACAATGAATAAGCCTCTGGGGATGAGGGCTAATATTTCTGGTGTTCTGGGATAGCCAGCGGATATCCAGACCAAGACTTCCTTTTCCATGTGCTTTTCATTGTTTACACTCTGATTAGCAACTTAAGATGTGAGACTGGAGTTGGAGCTGAGAGACAACGTCTACGACCAGTTTAAAAATTAGCCATTTCACAAGCTAATTATAAACCAATAAAAAGCTAAATCATCCTCAGAAGATAGCCGGTGGGTTCCCAGATTGCATTCTGCATTTTCGCCTCTTTTGCTCTCCATACAGACAGTTTACCTGCATTCAACCAAAGCCTGAGCAGTACATTGTAATGAGTCTGCATGTGACATAGGAAGGGGAGCTAAATCTGATTGGCTTATTGAATCACATGTTTTCTGATCTACACAGCCCACAAAAACTGACTGGGTTGTCACAGTTTGTGGGTTGGTAGGCACTCAGATACCCAGATGGATGAGCACAAGCACTGAAAAAGTGAGTTTTTCATAATAAATCTCCTTTAATGTAACACAATGAGTCAGATGATATTTTGGTACCATTTAAATCACACTTAAATAGTTGCTTCACCCAAAATGAACACATACTATATGGTTACATGTGTTTTGTGATGTATTTTGTCACACACTAAGTTGTTTAGCCATGCAGATAGTTTGGGGTTTTAGATGTTGTGCCACCAGTACAGTAACATCAATGTCTCGGTCAGCACTTTTCATTGTAACCATTTCTTTCATAGAAAGTCTCAATCACAACCAGGAAGCTTCTAGTATTCAACCTCAGGACTATGAGAAAAAACAGAATTTGTCCACTTATGACTGATACTCACTGCATGGAGACAGACGACACAATCGAAGGCAGCTTGGCGGCGCTCCCGCTCTCCACCAGCATCATGGCCTGTTTCATCTCCATCTTGTTGTAGAAAGAGATGAGCTGAGGCTCGGTAGAGCGCTCACCTGCGATCAGCCACTTCTTCACATAAGCCTTATTGAAGCGGTTCAGCCTGAGAGCAGTAGAGGAATAGAAAATGGATTTGCATTTATATAGCACCTTTCTAGTCATACGACCACTCAAAGCACTTTACACTACATGTCAGCCTTCACACAGTCATACACTGATGACAGAGGCTACCACACCTCTGATCTAAATACTCATTCACACCGATGGCTCAGGCTTCAGGGGCAATGTGGGGTTCAGTATCTTGCTCAAGGACACTTCGACATGTGGACTGGAGGAACCGGGGATCGAGCCAGGGAACGACCCACTCTAACACTGAGCCACAGCCGTCCCTGAGGCTCATGCACACATTTATATAAAATAAATATTTGGATTTTGAATTTGGCAAAAGAACTCCCTGTCACTCTGAAGTAGCAATATTCACACTCAAAAAAGTGCCCTTCAGGTAGATATTTCTTTTTTTTTTTTAGCTTTTTAGCTGCTTCCCTCTTATTATCCATTATTTATTTTACAAAATGTAATATTACTGAGTATCCTCATAACCTGACTCATCATGTAAAACTTACAAATGGACACAAGTGGCATCCTTGGATGTTTAAAATGCCACCAAATGCATTCCTCATAAAAGGCAGTAACAGGGAGAAGACAGTAGAAACATCATACTTGTCTTTCCAGTGATGATGTCCATAATGACCACAGATGTCTTCAATTCCTGTGAGGAGATGATCCAGGAACTGAAGACAAAATTAGTTTTTATATGCTGTCATTTCTGCATACAGTATCTTAATGAATGAACAATAAACAAAGAGGGATCTTTAATGCTCCCCTTGTCTTTTACTGTAACACTGTTCTTATTACATGTCGCAAAAAAACTAGTAAAATTTGTGAAACTGATATTAGATTATTATCCAACCTGTGTGTGAATCTCCTCATTAATCGACCCTTTGCTCTCCTTCTTCTTCTTCACTGCCAGAAGCTCCACCAGAGGCCTGATTGTCATTCCCTGAAGAAAGAAACAGGAAGTGGGGTTATACATATGGATACTAATGTCACAATAATTTACAAATAACTTTGGTTTTATTAGGGCTGGGACAATACACCTCTCAATTTGATACTTTCACCATACTTAGGTGTTGATTCGATATGTGTTTCGATTTTTAAGTACTGTGATTCAACAAGTATTGTGATTCAGTATTATGATTTATTACGATTTTTGTCAACTTTTTAACACTAGACTGTGGGAAAAAGTTGAATCATACACTTCTAGGAACTTTTTACTTTGGAAAATATCTATGTTAAGACTTTAAAACTGTTTGTTTTTCAGCATGTAGGTAGTCAGAGATGTCCCAAATAGATCATGTCATTATCAGGCAATCTCTAGGTCTCCCATCAGCTCCATCCTCTTTATCCATCCATGGTCAGCTCCATCAGGGCCGTTTGAATGCATTGAACATAAATGTCAGTATATGGCGCTCTACAGCTGTAGCTGTTGGCTGATTGGACCATGGAGATGAGACTGATGGCCGGCTTGACCGCACATTACCACAATAACGTTTCCTGTCCATGACAGAGTTAGCATGCAGCTTTAGCCGTGCTGTCTAGCTCTGCTTTTCCTGCAATGTGTGAAACCTAAAGTGTTTCCCTCTTTTACAGTGCGTGTAGTGTTAACCACGCTGAAATTAAAATGGGCCTCCCCCATTTTCAACTTTCTCATTTCAGCTCGCTGCGATTTGTTTTGGTGACAGATACGAAACGGATATAATGTCGCATTACTCAGACCACAACAATAAAAGTGATAACTTCCTTCTACCTCCACATAGACTGAAATTTAGCAAATATATTGATTCTGGCGTTTAAAACAATGTGATACATAGGTAAGTAGGAGTAAGTAACTTGAAGCCAAATAAAACACAGAAATTCAAATGTTTGTCACCTGCACAATGACAGTGAAGAAGATGACTGTGATGATGGCGGTGAGAAACATGTTCTTCATCTCGTTGTCGGTGAGCAGGAACCCCAGTGAGAAGGCGATGGCACCTCGCAGGCCGCCGTAGGCCACGATGAACTGGTCCTTTTTGGTCAACTTCACGATCCGGAATTTATTGATGATGTATGTGAGGCCAATGACCCCTGAAAAACAACATGATACAGTCTATAAAGAGGAGAAAGGGGAAAAGCAAACAAACACATTTCACTTTTCTGGTTAGCAATCTTCATTTGGATCATTTTTTTCCACTTTCTTACAGGGAAATCTGTTATCCTCAGTGCAGAAACAGGCCAAAATCTGAAAAATGGAGGAATCAAAAAAAAAAAACTAAAATCTGTTATGTTAGCTATCCAGTTAACCCAGACATAATCTGACCACGTTTCATTGTACCGACCCAGCACTCTGGACACCAGACAGAGGACCACGGTGAAAATGACGAAGGTCCAGTTCCAGGCGTGAGGACCAGCCACTGTGGAAACACCGAGGAAGATGAAGATGAGCGTCTCGCTCACGCTGCTCCACATCTTCAGGAAATATTTGATGGTGGTGTACGATTTGTGGGAGATGTTAGCCTCCACGTACGGCCGCATCATCACGCCACATGCTATCAACCTGTTTGGGACAGGAAGGAAACAAGGAGAGCAATATGAACAACTTCGTGTAAGGTTAGCCAGTTAGCTTCTGAAAGGTTTAAAGCTGTGAAACAATAGTTCAGTGGAAAGCTGTTACAAATCATTAATTGTGGCTAAGTCAAACCCGTCCTACTACTACCTGAGACGTGTAAATTATTTTTTTCTGGGTGGGATCAATTCTCCATCTACAGGAGCTGATAAGGCAAAACATAAAGAAATATGTCACATGTTGGGAAATATACTTTTCCCCTTTTTACTGCTGAGAGTTAGATTAGAGGATTGACACCACTCATGTTTGTGCGCTAAATATGAAGCTATAGGGAACAGGAATCACAAAGCATGCTGGGGCATTGTCATCGGCCTATTTATCTGTCATCTGTCAATTGCTCATCATCAGACATGTAGAATGAAAAATAGCCATATAAAGAGAGGCTGACAGAAACAAAGGGGTCATATAAAACAAAACTAAGTTATTTTAGGATATTGATCTCTACGAATTAGGAGGAAATTTGACAGCTACAAGCCAAATGCCAACGACACAATCATCCGGACAGAGATAAGCTAGCTAATGTTATGCTAACAAAATGTTAGCTAATACTGCATATTTAATGTACTGGTATTTTTCTAAATAAAACCCACAACACTACCATTGTGTCTGACTGTATACCATATATACTACATCGTCACATCATCCAGTTTATTCACTGTGCAGTGTTTTGTGTTAGTTTTTTATACTTGCAGTAAACAACCAGCTGATCTTACCCTTTATCCTCCAAAAATGGCCGACTTGCTGTCGCTGACGTCACATTCCCGTTCCCTATAGCGGTTAGCTTAGCATAAAGACTGGACGGGGGGAAACAGCTAGCCTAGCTCTCTCCAAAGGTAACAAAAAAAACCACCTACCAGCACCTTTAAATCTCACTAACTAACACATTGTCTTATTTTTTTAGCTGCAGACAAACTAACTGAAGTTTAAAAACGACAAGCTGTGGTTTTATGATGGTTGTCGACTTGGAGCGTTGCCGACGCTGTGAGGTTTCCAGGCAAGAAACAGACAGTGGAAAAGGTCAGGCTAGGTGTTTTCAGTCTTTATGCTAAGCTAAGCTAACTGGCTTATAGTGTAAGTGTACAGTACATAGACGAAGACTCATCAGAAACTCACGACATGATGCCGGACAGGTGGAAGACCTCAGCAGACAGGTACGCCATGTAGCTGTAGAGGAAAACGAACAGGGGCTCGATGACTCGGGTGTGCGAGGTGAAGCGGGAGGTAAAGGCACCCAGGATGCCGTAGATGGCCCCCACCAGGATGCCTCCCAGCGAAACCACAAAGAAACAGACGACGCCGAGGAGGGCGTCGGCCACGGTCACGGTTCCAGCGTGAGAAAACTCCTCAAACAGGTGATACAGAACCTGAACACACAAAAACAGTTCTTATTCGGTGCTTGGTGTCTTCATGGCTCTCGTGTACCTGTTATGTTAGTTAAGGGGGCCATGTTCTCTTCTTTCTTTGGTACTCTCACTTCCTCCCTTCTTTCATTCCTCCCTCCCTCACCTCCTCCCTCCCTTGACCTCTGACCTCAAGATCAGATAAAATGCAGTTCTTGCAGAAATCTCCAAATCACAGTGAGGCTTTCTCTGTGGTTTTTCCTCAAGGTCTTGGTGTCTTAATGTGGTAATATTGAGGGAATATTGATAATTTTTATCAATTCTCGAATGGAGGAAAATATTTAGCACCAAATATGTACAAATGGTATCAACCCAAATATTTCTGCAACAACTTATGAGACATAATAGAGCATTGGGGTTGTCATCATATACATCTGTCATAATGTTTTAAGCCCTTATACACATCCATCCTTCCATCCATCCATTCATCTTCAACTGCTTATCCCGTTAGGGGTCACGGGGGGCTGGAGCCGATCCCAGCTGGCATTGGCCGAAGGCGGGTTCACCCTGAACAGGTCGCCAGTCCATCGCAGGGCACATAGAGACAGACAACATATAGACAGACAACCATTCACGCTCACATTCACACCTACGGGCAATGTAGAGCGATCAATTAACCTAAACAGCATGTCTTTGGACTGTGGGAGGAAGCCGGAGTACCCGGAGAAAACCCTTGCAAACACGGGGAGAAGAGGCAAACGCCACACAGAAGAGCCCCAAGTCAAATTTGAACCTGTGACCCTCTTGCTGTGAGGCGACAGCGCTAACCACTATAAATGTAATTAAGCAAAATATTCTAAAAATATATCAAAAATATTATAATTATTATAATACAAAATATTAGAATTAAGCAACTTGACACACAGTGCTGAGCTGCATCTGAAATTAATCTTCAGGTTCCCAGCTTTCAGATGATGTTCACCACCTCTATGTGACATCTCCTGCTGACCTGATATCTCCACTAAATACCCCCTGTACCCTAAGAGGGTTAAAAATTAACCAGCAACTCCAGCTGTAAGAAAAATGTGGTGTGGGAAATTAAAGCACAGCATTTATCACTGAAATATAGTGGAGTAGAAGTGTTAAGGAGCAGGAGATGGAGATACTCAAGTACTTCAGAGAATCGCACAGCCCTCTAGCCTTCACTTCACTCACCACAGTGACGGCATCGTTGAGCAGCGACTCCCCGAACACGAGGATGTGCAGCAGCTCGTTGATGTGGATCTCCTCGAACACGGCCAGGACGGCCACGGGGTCCACGGCCGAGACGATGGTGCCGAACAGCAGGCAGGACAGCAGGTCCACGCTGGCCAGCTGCGCTCCTTCGATCTGACACACGCCGTAGATCATCCCCCCAATGAAGAAGGCGTTCCACAAAGTTCCCACCACCGCAAACACCAGGATGGTGCCCATGTTCTCTGTGAAGGCCCGGATGGGCAGGAAGTAGCCGGCATCGAGGATGATGGGAGGCAGCAGGTAGAGGAAGAAGAGCTTGGTGTCGAGGACGGGGACAGGAGTTTGCTCTCCGATGGCTCTGATGATGACGCCCACCAGCAGACCGACGCCGATCAGCAGGCAGCTCTCTGGGACGACGCTCGACACTCTGGGAATGATGTGGAAACCTGCCGAAAGAGAAAGAGTTAAACTTTTTACTCTAAAAAACTTAACTGGACAAAAACATTCACACTGACTCCTCTTAAACCTAAGAATAATATCTATTTATCACTTTTATTTGAACTTAAAATGAGATCTCAGGAGGTCTGAACAAGGACTGCCTGCAGCACAGAGATGTGTTTAAGAATGACTATCATAGGCCATAAAGAATAATCTCTTTCCTGGAGCATTATGTAATGTTATTACTCAGAATAAGCTAGTTTTAGTCTTCTATTTGCAAATGCTGCTTTCTTGTTAATCTATTTTGTCCAAACAGAATAAAGCTGGCATTGATTTTGTTTACAACCACTCTATCCATCATCAGCGTCTCCACTTCCCAATGTGGTTATTAAATTCTCTTTATGTGTTTTCTCTGCAGAGTGACTCTCGTTAGTCGAGCACCGACAACGTTGGGCAGCAAAGGCCCTACTGAAAGTGAAAGAAATATTATTATTCTTAAAATTAATTGCACTTTTGGGGGCCTTACTCAGAACGTTGTCAGACTAAACACTCATAACGTGGTGAAAAATGCGTTATTTTAAGGGTCTCGGGTTTGGGTGTGGCAAAATGGCTCGCTAGCCCCTCATTTAGGTTACAGCTACATGTATGAAATTGCGTAGGCAGATGTAACATGTCGAGACGCACAAAAAAGCCTCTTGGGGTTAAACCCAAAACTCAACAGGAAGTCAGCCATTTTGAATTGCATGTGCCATTTAAGCCTGTTTTTAGCATTTTGCAGGCCGTGTACCTTAATGAACTCCTAGAGAATTCATCTGATCAACTTCAAATTTCTTCAGCATCATCTAAGACCTGATCTGAGACCTGATCAAAATTTATGAAACATTTGTGTTTTCATGCAACATTGGTGACGTGGTGATGAAAGGCGCCTTTTGCCATAAAACAGGAAGTTGTTGTAAGTTTTGCGTACTTTATCAAATCTGCTCTAAATTTCTCAGCAGTGATTACGGTCCAGGCCCTCATAGTCCCACCCCTAAAACTTTAACCCCACCCCTTTCATAACCCATGAACCATTTGTTGCCGAAGGCATCATTTCACTCAGCAGAGCTCCTGTTTCATTGTGCCTGGCTGCAACGACCAGCGTCCCAACATTCCCCACGACCTGCTTGAATATACGAGGGCCGTTTATCGCTGCTTTAATTCTCTGTGTTCCTGTTTTTTTCCCAATCTTTTTCTGAGCAATTCTCATAAGCCAGGAGTCATTAATCAAATGTGCTGAGACATCTATCGAACACAAAAGGCAAAACATTACCTGGTTCTAGCATCACAAATTTATGCTGTTCTCTGTTTTATATCATTGCAAAATGAATTCATTTGACTGTTGCTCGGACAAAGCCAGCAGTGTGAAGTCGTTCCTTTGAGCTCTGACATGCTGTGATTTTCAGATGAAATAACTTTAAGATTAATCATTAATAAAGAGTCAAATAAATGCACAAGAACATGTACGTTATGTATAAATAAATAAATATGGTGCAACAGGATGGAAGATTCACCGTTATACACATTACTGTGGCTAGAGTCTGCATTAAGAGACATTACAGCAGCAGTTTGGGATGACAATAAAAATGTTCCACTCGATCAGTTGCTCTACACTGGAACATCCTCATGAAATATAAAACATGTTGCAGCTGCAGGCAAACAAACAGGCTCCTTATAGAAACAAAATGGCTGGGGAGAAATATCTGTGTGGGTTCAATTTTATGTCTATAATCTGCATTTAGCGAGAACATCCTCACATCTGAGAGCATAAAATCAGCAAATGTCATCTTCGCTTGATCTGCTCATCTAAAGTGGAAGTAGACTGATGCTCAACAGATCTTTGTCACTGCACCTTTAGTTTCATATTTGTCTCTCAGCTCAATGAGGCCTTGGCATTCAGCCTCCCGGTCATGTGACTCGGTGTCGAGGCTGCTGTAAAGGACATTTATCGGTGGTGTTTTATGCAGTCAGTCCTATGGGTCCTGTGTGCAGCCGTCCTCGCCCCCTCCTCTCCTCCCTGCACACTGCGATCTTTGTTATCGAGCAGTGCATTAGGACAGGAAGTCGGACCGGCCCTCGTAGTCAACAGCTGGACAGAACAGATAAGCCGTCACGCTGCTCACTCAGCCAACGACAAACCACGGGCGAGATTCCTTTAGCCAATCAGAATCGTCACTACCCGATGTTTTCACATTCAACGTGGTGGCATGGCGGATACTTTAATAAAAAAGTCAAAATCATTCAATCAATAAGTCATGTCCTCAGATTTCAAATCTTCTGGTTATCTTTTTTTCTGAAGCTTTCAAACTTTATATTTGTAAGGCAACAATTCACACAAATGCTGCGAGGATTGCAAATAAATTATGACAATATCCATCTGTTTTATCTTGGACCAACTGGAGCAATACTGATATTGATTCTGATTCCTCAACTCATCTGCTGCTAGCAAGTACCGATCCGATACCAGTTCTCTCTTCCCCAAATATAAATGTGGGACGCATTTTCAGTTTGATGTATCACATGGCCAGGGTTTTTTTTTTTTTTTTTTGCTATGGTACTAAAAACTGTTAGTAGAAACACAGAATTTTATGTCATATTGATATAAAGTGAAGTTTATATTCTACAATCAACACACATATTGTACATGCTTGTTTTTAGCTAATATTTGTTTGACTTAAAAGGACTAATGTGTAACAATTAGGGGGCTTTATATTGAATATAGTATGTAACTATATATTCTTTAGTGAATAATCACCTGAAAATAAGAGCTGTAGTGTTTTTGTTAGTTTATTTATATTTACATAGGAAGCAGGTCCTCTCCACAAAGTCCGCCATGTTTCTACAGTAGCCCAGAATGGACAAACCAATCTGTTAACTTTTCCTGCTTGGAACGTAGTTGATAACGTTACTCTCTCCTGTTGTCAGTGCTGCTCTCTCTCTCTTGCTTCACCACTCACTTCCCACCTACACACTGGCTCTGCTCCAGATGGCTCTAGAGAGGACCATTCATGTTTTTGCATCGGCCATCGTAGCTCTCCAACATGCCTGACATACAGGAGAGGCTTCAGCTGGTTGCAATCTACTCATCTCACCTGTAGATACCGCCAGATCCTACACACTGCACCTTTAATGTCTTAAATATGGACTCTTTATAGGCAAGAAATTAAACAGATTTAGTCATATTTAGTATTAAAACCCTCAACTTGACACCAAACATGAAGAAATATTTTTAATAAGGATCCCCTGTATTTGTTTTTAAAAAATTGTGACTAAAATGTGGACTAAGCTGGACATGTCACGTTTGAAAAATGGGTTTCTTAAAGGAGCAGTGCGTAGGATCTGGCGGTCTACAGCAGTTGATTGCGAATTACAACAAATTGAAGCCTCTCCCGCGTGCCAAAGCATGTTGGAGAGCGACAGTGGCTGAAACGACAATGTGAATGACTCGCTAGAGCCAGTAAGAGTACTGTGAGTCATCTGGAGCAGAGCCGGTGTGTAGAATGTGTGTGTACGTGGGAAGTGACTGGTGAAGCAAGAGAGAGAAAGCGGTGGCGATGCCAGCAAGAAACATTATCGACTCCGGCCCGAGCGGGAAAAGTTAACAGCGTGTGGTTTGTCCATTGTGGGCTACTGTAGAAACATGTCGGAGCAACATGGCTGACTCCGTGAATACGACCTGCTCCATATATAAACGGCTCATTCTAAGCTAATGAAAACACAACAATTCTTAGTTTCAGGTGATTAAACACTAAAGAAAACATACTCTGGTCTGATTGGCAGCTGGTCAAAAATGTCTTGGGTGGGTGCAATCACTGCAGAAATAGAACATAAAATATAATAAAACATAAAATATAATAAAACAACACAGACAGTATGAATAATCCAAGTAATAAATACTATACATAATAATTTATATGCTAATAAAACTGAATAAAAACCACCATAAGAAAAAACGATTAAAATAAGACTAAATGAGTAAGCCAACTGTGTGTGGAGTGTAGTTGTGTCAAAGCTGAAGGTCAGGGGCAAGAGATGGCTTATTATAAATCTCCACAGAGCTACATTTAATCCCTCCAATTAGACTGAATAACTGCTTTGAAACCTTTTGCCAGGGTTGAATTGTAACTCTAATCCTCAAAAATGTGTTTCATCTCCAGACAGACGCTCACACCATCAGGCTCGTCCTGAAATAGGTTTGTGTGGAAACATAATTAACAGCACTCTGTCAGAGCCTGCAGAGGGAAAATCTAGTTACTGATCTGCCTAAAATGACTTTAGGCTCACTAAGGCTAAGACTGCAACCAGAGATCTAACGAAAATGAACAAATTTAACCAATTTTAGTTTAGCTCAATAAAAGCGGCACACTGCCTTGGTCTGTAGTATCTATCTGGCCTGCTGATCCAGTATGAAGCTCTGAGGCCTTTGGTCTTCATGGTCCCATCTCCTGAAATAACTAAGGGCATTATGATATACATTATGATAATATGCAAACGTAGACAAAAATATTCCTTTTCTCCTGTACATTTGATTAAGTCTGATTGTTGTTCTTGGTCAAAAGGCATGGCAGTGTATTTTTTGATTTTGTAAATATGGATGGACCGAGTCGGCTGTTCACATATGACATAAATGAACCGGTGACTTGATGAAAGGCTGGCAGTCTGGATAATCTGCAGCTGTTCTGTTCGGTGTCCAATTGATCTAAAATCCTTCGTATAAATATGATAATTTAGTACACACTGTATATTGTTGTAACTGGTTTCTTTCTTCTTTAGGCTGTGTATATGTCTAACCAGAAGACGCATTTTATATATTTTTGATGTTTGATAAACAGCAGTGTCTTGTAATGCAATCAGTCACATACATGGCATGACATGGAAATGTATGTGTACAATACAGTATATATTTGTATGTATATGAAATGAACAATACAAATAAAGTTGCTTGCTTGGGACAGAAAAATCCCAATTTTTGGAGAATTTATTGGCATCAAAGTTGTTGCCAGACTAGAGCAGACTCAACATTTTGTATGTTATAATATTGATAATATAATCATATTTTAGGAGGGTGAATCTCAGAAGAGAAAAAGGGTAAATTTCAAGTATTGACCGTTTTTTTAAATTTGGTACAACTTTCACCAACACAGTGAAGAACTGCTGTAATCTGTGGGATTAACACTCAGTTTTGTTTGGTAATTTATAATATGATACAAGCTGCCAGCAGCAATGCATGCCAGGAGAACACAGTCCAACCAAACTCCACACAAAAACATGGCCATAATTGGTAAAATGCAATTCCATACCTTACCAAATCATTAGGGCATCATTGTGATATCTGTGATAACTCAGCAGCTGGTTGGTCCTATATTCATCTTAACATGATCCTTAATAATATATATCACTACTGTTTGTTTGATGATGTTTTGCCTCTTTTTCTGGCTGACATTTTGCTAACAAATAAACCAGTTTACAAGATTTACATCTGAATGCACGAAAACTGTAAACCGACTGGAGAAGCCCATAAAATGGAGCTTTGGATGCTGAGTAATTTGCACCCTTAATTGAATAATAGCCCAACCCTCACTGATGTTGGAGGTGGGGGGATTTGATTATTCTGGCAGCAGGAAATCCTTCTGTAATGTGTGTCACATGTGTCACTCACCAAGTTTCATGAGCAGGGCCAGGAGGATCCACAGAGAGATCTCGAAGGGCTTCCTGACGTGGTCGTAGTTGAAGGAGAGGACGGGGAACGCTTTTTTGTGAGCAGTGGAGTTAGTTTGATGATGGGAGTCCTCCGGTGTCTCTCCGGCTGGGTTTCTCCACGTCTCGTTGTTTCCTGACACAACATCACAACTCGCGGCGGCGACCGAGAGGAAAACGAGCAACAAAACGCACGTTAAACCCGTCAGAGGTGGACTAGCGGAGCTCCTCCGGGCGGGACGGAGCTCAGCCATTTTCAGATGGTTTGACGCCTCTGCTGCTGCTGCTGCTCAGCTCTAGATCTGATGAAGATGAAGATGAGGATAGTACGGGAAGCGAGCGTGGTGCGCAACGGAGAAGCGCGCACTTTTACGCACAGACTCCCCAGGCATCTTAAAATCACGCATCGTTGTCGAAGAACAAATGGTGTTTTATGGTGCAACAAGCTGCTGTCATTATCGGTGGGAGATTAATCTACAATTCACGTTTCTTCTGCGTCTGCTGAGGTGATTTACAGCCCGGAGAGCTGTCGCCTGGTTGTTTCAGACCCGCTAATCTCTCTTCAAACTTCACTCAATGTCCACATCCAGCAGACAGAAATCTCTCGTGCTGAACTCTTCTTCTCTTTCAGTTAACAGGCAGCTGATCCAGAGCTCAGCCGGAGAGAAAGCGACGTCTGCTGGAGAGGAGGACCACAGTGGCCAGCAGGCAGCCTCCACCACCAGTACACCTGTGGTGGACAAGTACACCTGTGGTGGACAAGTACACCTGTGGTGGACAAGTACACCTGTGGTGGACAAGTACACCTGTGGTGGACAAGTACACCTGTGGTGGACAAGTACATTTACCGGTACTCAAGTACTGCGTAATAACAAATAAATAAATTAAAAATATACAATTCGAGTATTTCTATTTTATACAATTTATATTCCTACTTCAGTACATTTTGGAGGGAATTCAAAATTGTACATTTTATTCTTTATTTTACAGAAAAATAAACTTCTTTTCCGATTAAAATTTTTTATAAAATGACCTGTTTATAATAGTAATGTATTGTTATGGTATAAACTGCACTCGGCCAGTTACAACATTAAAGGACCTCTTGTATGTTAATGCATCAGTGATAATAATGATACAATAAGTTTATAACTCACAGGGATCATTATTCTGAAAGGTGCTTAAAGGGAAATTCACAGCATTGCCTCTCTATGGTTCTCAACATGGTGACTGCAGACGAGCCAGCGGCTCGTCGCTAACGGCAAAGAATATATATTGCCAAGAAGTGGAAGTCAATAATGTGTTTCATTGTAGCATCAGCGCCCAACAGCAAAGCAACGCTCCCGCCATTTTGGACTGAAAGCAACTAACGGATGCCAGCAAAACATCCGCCTAGAAAATGCCGTGGAACCGGAGGGTGGTTGCTACTCTTTTGCTATGCTTCTGCTATGACGCCATAGCTCAGGATGGGTTTATCTGCTGTAACCGCCGGTGAGCTATGACTAGCCAGTGGGGCCCGCTGGTATGTACCAATGCTGCCTTCAAATGGCACTCGTGGGCTCAGGGTTATGACATGGGAAGCTGTGAACACAATATGCTTGACATTCAGCACAGGTGGTGTTCACTCCACCAGGACGAGCCACCTATTATAAAATTCTGAAGAAAAACTACTATTATTATAAATTAACTTAGTATGCACCGAAAAATTTAATTCCTCCGCAAGCAAACTGGTCACAAGTGCATGGACTCCTGTGAACACGGTAAACACGACACCATTTGAAGGCACCATAGCATAACATAATCTCTGCTCAGGCAGACATTAGTCCTCCATATCTTTACTTATAGAGCATGTTTAAGAAGTGATTTTACTTTTGATTGGCCTACTGTCAGTAAATACTGCTGGCAATACTCATTTAAAATTTTAGTTATTGATCTGTTAATTTACACATAGCTGAGAAGGAGCACATATAAAACTATTATTCTTTTCTCTTTCATGCCTGCTATGCGTCACAAACTGCATTTACATAGTACTTTGCAGTACTGGAGGTTTCTCAGAGGGAAAATATAGTTGGATGAATCATAACAAGAGGAGCCTGCTGCCTGTTAACCAGGGAGGATCCATCTGCAGCCAGAATAAGGAGTCGATCTGCTCGGCAGTCATGGATCATCAAGACTCTTGAACCTTCCCTGAATAAGGAATCAGTGTTTGGCTTCAATCCAGAGACAGCTATTGGCTTCTCACTGGGAATATGTGTCTCTAACTGATGAAGTTTAATTAGTTTTGAAGACCTTTTTTGAAAAAATTATTTATACAGCCCACTATTTTCAGTCTGATGACCCCACGTGATTCCGGTTACTCTCTTAACTTCTCAAATAAAATAAATTATTTGAAAATAGCTTCCGGGTTTAGATGAGTTCGGAATAAACAAATGATTCACAGCTCACACATCCTCTTTGTGTCTGTCGGTCCCCAGTTGAGAGGAATTAGTAAAACCAACAGCAGCGACTGGTTCCCACAGCGTCAGAGCTGCTCGTCTGGCTGCTGTCTGACCAAAGCATCAGTCTGGAGGTTGTTTTTGACAGCGATGTAAAAACAAGCTGTCAGCTGTTAATGTGACACAGAGGAGATTAGACACCAAAAACAGCCCAAGTTATTTAACTGTTCATAGCTTTAGTTATGTGAAAAATACACATCTCTTTTTGTTATAAATGTATAAATGCCCTCTAATCTGCATCAAATTTTGGGATTTGTGGACAGTATTAAAAACAAAACAGACAAAAAACAGGAAAGTATGATTAATTTATAAAATCCAGGATTTTCTGTATTTTTAGTTGTATATGTATTAAGAATGATGCAGCTACATAACAGGTATTGTTTATTAAACTTTCATTGATAGATTTTTCTGGCCAACAAGTTGTTGAACTCAACATTGATATTGTTTTTTAAGTTGAGATGTTGAACTTGCTCTTATGGAGCAGTATGATCATGTTACAGCTGTGTTTGTGTCCATTTGATGAATGTAAGTCCAGTATTCACTCTCTTTTAGCTCTGTTTTGGTCTCCTTTAGCTGCTATATGATCCGCTATGTTCACCAGCTAGTCTCTAACTGCGTTCATCTGCTGTTTGCTGCTGAGCAGGAAGTGAACAGTGGGCTTTTAATAACTTTTTTTCTCTGAAAACAGCTGCATGCTGCAGTTCAAAACAAGGATATGAGAGTGGCAGCTGTGAACCAAAACAGTAAAGTTGATGTCTGAAAGACACTAAAATGCTCTGTAGAGCTGAGGGGATCTGCAGACTGGGTTGTAATCTGTTGGTTAATCACAAGGAGTTAATTCTCATTAAATGCAGTCAGTTTTCTCTTGTTAATATGAGTTAATAAATCCTGCTTACAGGCCAGCCCTGCATTATTGTAGTTATGGTGCCAACGCTGTCAAAGAGCCATTGAGCAAGGCTTTAAAGTACTGAGGAAAAACTTCCTTTAAACACGTCTATACATGTAGATAAATGACGGTGAAATAAGGATACGGTTGTCATTCTCATCTGAAAATGTATCTACTAATGTTGACTTTCACTTTGCTGGAAAATCACTTCCCCGTCTGAGTTTCATCCACATGAGTCGCTCCATTCAGACTGTGCAGTCGCCCGACGATTGCTGTTTCCCACCAAACGTTTCCGCATGGATGAAGCCTGAGAACCACAGAGCTGTTTGAATGTCTCAAAAAACACCTTGAAAAACACCACTAAATAGAAGTCTGCAGACTGATGTCAAATCTGTGAACATATTTATTTGGAAATTGCATCAATTTACCAACTTTGTTACTACACAAAGTAAATAATTTGAATGTCTTTCAGTGGTGTTTTACATTAACAGACATTTCCTTTATTAAATTCTAGTACAAACATGAACATTTTAATTTAGCAAACTGAAGATGCCCTGATGAAAATAACTTTTCCTCTTGCTGCTTATAGTCTGCTTCATAAATAATACATTCTTTAGAGGAGGATGCTGCTTTAGGATTTACAATCTAAATTTAAAATGCTAACAAACTAATGACTGAAAATATTTGAAGGAATAGTGCATGATTGTAACCAGTGCCAGTAAATACGACACCCAAAAAGCTTTGGGTGCTGAGAAAATTTCCTATCTACTTATTTCATTAGATTTTCTGTGGTTATTTTTGTGAAACATTATTTTTATGACATAACAATAGCTGCAGGTCAAAGTATAATGCAGAGATCCGTGTTGACAAATTATATGCTAATTAACTGGATTAAAATACAATCACTGATGAAATTAAAGATAACCTGCACAAAAAATGCAGAGTCTAGGCTCTATTTGTGTGTTGTTCTGTTTGCTTATAAATGTTGACATTGCAGACGTGTAGTGTAAATTGTGTGCATGACTAATCTTCCCTTTGGGACTGAACAATGACTCATATTTCCCTCCTGGGACACTTTTCCTTCAGTCAACACCACGAACACATGAACTCTGTCGACCTCCATCACAAACCTTCTGCGACGTACACAAACAAACAAGCAGTCTTCTCACTGATCCCAGGCTGCTGGATGTTTCAGATGGACCCTCTCTGCCATCCGCCTGGCACTGTACAGAGACACCCCCATCCCCACTGTGGCCATCGTCATGGCGATGGGATCAATGAGGCTGCTCTGCGGCTGCATCCGGACCTCACCTGAGACCTGCCTCTACAGCCAGGACGGACAGAAAGATGAAGAGAGGCAGTAGTTCAGCACAGACTAGTCTGATCAGAGAGCAGTTAAAGTTGTAGTATGCAGGTTTTTTTCCCACACTGAAGTCACAATGTGTATTATTGTTATGTGATCATAGCGGCGTTCAAAGTACTCTGAGGGCACATGTTTTGTGTTTGTTGAAAAATGTTACAATCCTGGCAAGATTTAGTGTTGATTTCAGCACATCTTTCTCTGTGGAGGATGCTGTTGACAATCGGTGCCAAAGTGTCATTCTGACTCTGGAGTTTTAAAGTGGAGGTTTGGTCTTTTTTTGTCTTTTTTGAGCCACCACGCTAAAGGTCCTGACACATCGATGGCTGACCGTCAGCCAGTTTTGAGCCGTCGGTGACCATCTGTCACCCTGGTCTTTGCGTTGTGTCCCGCACCCTCGCTTCTTGTCTGCCCATGTCAGTGGCTTTTCGGCTGACTGAGCATGTTGGTGATTGAAATCACTCTGATTGGCTGTTCAGCTTAAGCGAATCGGTGCACAATAAGAGAAACAGAAGTGAGGAAAGCAAACCAATGAGGAAAGTCAAGAGGACGCGCACAGACGGATCTTCTCATTTTCATTTCATGTCATCTGATCATCCAAGCACACCGATATTTTCACAACGACGTGGCCGTCTGGAATGAAGCTAAGTGATGAGTGAGACTGGTGTGAAAATGGTCAGCAGGTGCCGCTTTATTTCATGTATGTATCATAACAACAGCTTGTATATCCGCCATCCCCCGTGTTCCAGTTTCCCTTTTTGGATGACGAATACAGACTAGCGCCGCCTGCTGGTTTGGAGAGTTATCTCCACTAACACAGGTGCAGAATGAATGTTCGAGTTGGCTGTAGTTTTTGCAGTGTGTTCAAATGTAACTTGTTGGCCAAAACAAAATTAATCTGAGGTGATGCCGATGTCGGTTTGGTGTGTCTGTGTCACACAATGTCAGTTCACTCACCACTTTAGTCCAGACTTAAATATTTCAACAACTGGATGGATATTAGACAGATAGTTATTTTCCTCTCAGGATTAACTGTAATAACTTTGGTGACTTTCCATCCAGTAACATTATCAGGTCAAAGTGCTACAAGGATGACGCATTTCTATAGGTCAACTAGGAAGTCAGCATCACACTGGTTCCCACCATGAAACCCAATGCAATTTTTCCATTGGGTTTTGGATTATTGCAGAAAATAAAAGTTTATGACACTTACACATTTTGAGATAGTAATTTGTGAAGATAATCTTCACAAATGAACACCACGTTATGATTTTTGAAGTGTGAATGCAATCACCAGATGTAAAAAGCTAACGTTAGACTATAAATGAACTATACCACTATAACATGAACATGATTATACAGAACGAGGCTGTAAGGGAGGACGAGGTGGTGTGATGACGTTTACTAGTCTCATTTAGCTGCTTGTTAGCAACTGTCTTTTTTAAGACCCATAAGGGCTTCAAAACTCACGAGTGGAGTATTTATTGATGTGTTTTATATTGTAGAACAAAACATTAAAATCTCTTCAGCTTGTGTTAACCACAGACCTTATTTCCAGAGGAGGAAACCAGAAGTGCTTAACTTACTTCCAGGTTTTAGGACTCACTCCTATTTCACGCTGTACTTTGGTTTATGACCAAATATCTGCAAATCCAATGATGTTCATCATCATGCAGCCTCAGCTGTATGTGTTTAGTGCTAATTATTAAATGTTAGCATGCTAAGATGAACTAAAATGGTGAAACAATGAAATGAAAATTGTAAACATTATACCTGCTAAACATCTGCATGTTGTCATTTGTGGCTTTAAACTGACAAGTAAACAAGGTGATGATACAGTGTAGTGTCTTCTCCATTTCTACTTGTGTATAACTGAATATTTCCACCTAAACGCCTCCTGTTTGTCTGAAACTGGTTTTCCTCTCATAAATCATTGGGGTCGTTTTTGTGTGGTGAGACATTCAGCTGAATATTAAGTTGAGACGTTATTATTCACAGAGTCAGACAGTCAGTGGAGGCAGACATTACAAAGGACTTTTCTTCAGTCAATCTGAGCTCAGTTCTGCACACAGATTTGTAGTTAGTGACTGGACACACAGAGGCTTTGTTTCTTATTGCATCATGACGTTCGGGATCTTTCAGCAAGCTTTTAAAGCAAGAAAATATAGAATTTAATTTGAAAAATGTCAGACTTTGGCACCGTGAAATGGTAGTATTGGACTCAGAAAATGCTCTGTCTTTTGCGCAGCCTCTTACACAAGCTGTGAGGTTGAGTCTGAACAGGTTATATAACATAACCTCCCAGGACGAGCTGCATCAGCGCTCTGTAAAATATTAATGTACTTGTCCGCCTCAATATAAAGAGAATGTAAGAAGATAACCTGACAAGTTTTAACGCCTGTGTTTTTTTTCACTGAATGGATTGATTTATTTGTGATACAAATACATTCAGGGGAACAAGCTACTGTATTACCGCTATGGAGACAGAAATAAACCTCTGAGTGGTGGTGACCCACCTGGAGGAGACGGAAGTATCCTGGAGTCAGCCTCCCAAGCCTGATGATCATTTCTGCTGCTGGCGCTCCTCAGATGAGCCAACGAGCTTCCTGCAGGGGAGGAAACACTGTCATCACTCTTCCACAGGTTCAAGTTTACACTGTAGGAAGTAATCCATTTAAACACTTTTCTTAAACAGTTAGTATTGTTCATCAGTAGACTTTTTGGTCTGTGACTCCTCAGAACAAATCTCTTTCTACATTTCTCCTTTGAGACTGTTTTATGTGAATATATTTTTTAAGGATCTGAGGAGGTAAACTATCCAGTATTTTGTATTTAGAGTAAAGTCAAAAACAAAATGTACATACTTTTCTGTTGCAAAAGTATGTTTGCTTTTCTAGTCTGTCCCATTTACCACTTTGTGACCCCTGAAATTGACCTTGAGACCCCTTGGGAGGAACTTGAAACCTTAAAAACACTGATGTAATGTATATTTTGGGACATTTCCCTGTCTAGTTTATCAGCAGACAATCTGGAGTTTTATAATTTAACAAAAAAATAAGTAAAATCCTGTTAAACATAGTTTTTATCCCTCTGTGTTAGATATTAATGTCACCTGTTAGTACAGACAGAAGCCAAATTCATTATTTCTAACACCATTCTTAAATACAACAAACAAAAGTTTTTAGAAAAACATCTCATCCTCACTGATGTTTTAAAAACTGGAGTTTTCTTTAAAATATGAATAAAAAAACCAAGGTCAGCATTAATTATCTTTAAGTTGTACCAAATATCTAAAGAGTTAGTCATCAGTCTTAAAGTGAAACAAGGTCTGACTCACAGTGTGAAGTTAACGGGTCCTCGGGGAGTTGACCAGCACCCATCAGCCTCACCTCCACCTGCATCGACGGCCCGCGGACAGACAGCATGCGAAGCCCCTCGGCAGCCTGAACAAGCAGTGGCAGCCCGCCGTACAGAGAGAGGCCTCCTGTGTGAACGTCCCGGTCTGACGGGGCTCACAAAGCTGCATGAAAAGCCGCAGCCTGTCAGAGATGATTTGGTCATCCAGCCAGTAGAATGGGTGAGAGCAGAGAGAAGAAGAAGAGGCCGTGTGCAGCATGTTGCACGCTTGAAGGAACATGTGTGTTAATGCGCTGCAGTGACTTACGTAACCCAAAGAGAAAACACTTTTTAATAGCTGTCCCAAATGGAGCTTCTGGGGGCCACAGCTGGCAAACACAAAAGAGCGTTTGAGGATTGAGGATTAACCTTTACTGGACATAACTAGGCTTTTTAAAAGCAACTTAGTGGTTGTTATTTTCATGTTACATAAGGCCTCAGTGTCCATGATGCCACATTGATTGTTCAGGGTCTTACTGTTCATGTTGCCCCGTTGGTTATATAAACAAGGCATGTTGGAGAAGTCATGCATAGAAACATTTTAATTATATGCTTAGTAGTCTGAATGTTGTGGAAAAAGGTTTACAAATCAAATTACTTTTCATGTTATCTGAAAAACACTTGTTATATTATTTATTATTATACAGTAGACATTGCTTATTGTGATCATGGTAACTGTAACTTAAATGGATCTAAATGCTTGGGACAGAATCATTCCTCTACAAATGATGTTTAAATAATTTACTAATTGTATTCAAGTAGTTCACTTACAGTGTTCATATTGAGTCTTTTTCATACATGAAAACATATGGAAAAAAAAGGTAAAACTATGTTAATTCTTTACTTCCATAACGGGCCTACTGTATTTTACGATAAGTTTGGTTTTTAAGTTTGGCACTGGTAACCTGTCGTTTACATCCAGGTCTGATAAAACTTAAGAAATACACTGAAACCACCATCAAGTTACTGTTCTGGGCTATAGCATAATTATAATTTGAACTACAGTCAGCTATTTTTATATTGTTTGTTATAGTGTGTAGTAATTTAATTTGTACAGTCATTTGAAAAGTGTTTAAAACAGTGGTACAGTCCCTATCATTCAGTAAATAACTGTCTGTTTCATTACTTTATATTCATCTAAAAATTCAATTCAATATGAGAAATGAAGAAAAAGAAAAACAAGAGGGTAATAATAATCTTTCACTTGTAGTGATCAATTTGACCCAGACACATAATCACTATAAGAGGTTTCCGATGCACATGAATGTGAACAGCTGTGCTGTGCATGTGACATGCTGAAATAATAGATGTTATTAGGCCACAAAGGCCAGTCACTGTGCACTGTGTGTGTGTTTAAGGGGATCAGAGGTGGTCTAGACTACAAGGTGCTGACTGTGGCCATCAAGTGACCTCATGTCTGCATTTGCTGCCAAAGTCGAATAAAGCTCTTCAGTATCTACAGACGCTGGGAACGAACAGAAATAAAACTTTTCATGATAAACATGTTAACCTCTTAACACTCTGATGGCCCACCTGCTATTCTGTCTTTCAGAGGTTGTTGAGGGCTCTCTAGAGTGAAGATACCGGTATCATATGAACAAAGAAAATCTAAGGAATCCATTGGTACCAACCATGTTTTACTAGCTTGTCAGGAAGAATGTTAAATAACACTACGAAGCTGAAATTCAATTTTGGAGAACTGGCATGGCGATTTTCAAAGGGGTCCCTTGACCTCTGACCTCAAGATACAGTATGTGAATGTGAAAGAATGGGTACCCATGAGTCTCCCCTTTACAGATAGGCCCACTTTATGATAATCACATACAGTTTTTTTCATGCAGTATAAATGTGTTATTTTTGTCTATTCTAAAATGGTGTATCTGAATATTTCTGCATGCTGGGGTCCCTAAACAGTCTTAGAATTACATAAACTGGGTTTCACTGTTAAGATGAGACCCTTGTGGATTCAATGAGCTCCATTTCATATCCATTTTTTCAAACTTTTAAATGACCTGTGGTGACCTCTAGGATAATTAAGGCCTCATAAAACTTTACTACCACAAACTAGAGACCTGGAGCATTCAGAGGATGGATGGCTTTCCTAGCTAGATTGACAATAAGGAGGTTTCTGATATGATACCAAATCACAGCATGGCTTTTTCTTTGTTATTCCTCAAGGCCTTGGTGTGATAATGTGGTATTTTGGAGGAATTATTGATCATTTTTATCAATTCATATGTGGTAGAAAATGGTTAAATTTAGCAGTAAATCTGTGTAACAAACAGTATCAACCAAGCAATTGCTGCAGCAACTTATGAGACACAAGTGAGCATGGGGATGGGCATCACAAACATGTTATCATGTATCATCATGTTTTACGCTCTTATACACTTTCACAATTTATTTTAATTGATTGATTTATTAATTAACTGTTTTTTTTCTTATTACTATGTAAAACAACTTAACCCAGTGCTGAGCTGCTAAAATTAATCTTCATGATGTTCACACCCCACTGCTCTAAAAAAGAGGCGGTATGGTAAGGGGTTAATGTGCTCCAAAGTCTGTGTATACATTAAAATCTAAATCTCTAAGATAAAACAAAGGTGCGATAGCAGTTTAAAGGGCATGTATTAAACATCAGTCTTTTACAGATATGGTGCTGAAGTACTCTGGGTCCTGTGTTGTGGCTCCCACTTCGTTCTGACCTGCAGCCTTGATGGGAGCTCTGGCCAGCGTCACTTTCACTCCTGCAGGCCCCTGAGCGTCTGTCCTCTCTACAGACATCACCTGCCCCATGAAATGCTGGAACATACAGCCAAACACAGCATGTGTTAATCATCTGTGAGTCCTTATTGTTCAGCACAGCTCTACGCTGGAGACTTAAAGGCACAATTCATCCATCCATCCATCCATCATCAACCGCCTATCCCATTAGGGGTCGCGGGGGGGAGGCTGGAGCCGATCCCAGCTGGCATTGGGCTTAAAGGCACAATGAGTAGGATTTTCCTTAAAAACCTAATTTTGCGAAAAACATGTACGGTAGTCCGCGGAGAGAGATAAATATCTTTTGATTATGTTTGAATTGCGCCATGAATCATACATACTCTATGATGTTTGTCAATATAAAAGATAATGTTGCAAGTCAAAAAAGTCTCAGGTTGTTGTAGTATCATGTAGTTCTGTGTGAAACCGCTCAACATACATCACCAACACTAGCTAGCTAGCTGACTTAGCTATGACCATGCACAAATATAAAGTTATCTTAGCTACAAGATAAGATACAAACTACAAAAATGGTGGACACAGTGCTGAAAAATGCAAATATAGAGGGGCGAAACGTCAAGCGGACAACGCTTGCTCCAAAACAAGAGTGAATCTGGGTTTAGTTTTCACCTGCTGGCGAGCACCCTAACCTCAGTGAGCTGGAGATGAGAGGCCAACTTTGAATGTTTAGTGTTGTGCAAACCGCAACCACCAAATGCTACTCCTTGTACCTTTAAAGGAACAACTTTTAGGGGGATTCTATTGGCAGAAATGGAATATAACATTGATATGTATGTTTTCTTTAGCGTATTATCACCTGAAAATATACACTGCTGTGTTTTTGTTAGCTTAGAATGAGTCATTTATATCTACATAGAGGACGGCTGCCATGTTTATACAGTAGCCCAGAATGGACAAAACAAACACTGGGACTAGAGAGGGACATTCACATTTTCACATTTTCCCCTACATGTTTGGTAGACGTAAGATATGACAGTTGGTTGCAATCTGCAACCTCACCACTATATGCCGCAAGATCCTACATACTGCACCTTTAGGAGCAGGTCAGTATATTTTTGTAACTTTTTCACAACTGTTGTGTCTTTGTGTTGTGGGTCTTGTGAGGGAGCTGTGCAGAAAATATTGTTGCAGTTCCTGATGTTTACCAGTAGCGGTCAGTAAAAATCTTATTACTTCTTGTCAACTGGTTTTATCTTCTAAAGCCAGATTACTGACAATGTGCAGTGCAATCCTGTACTATAAATGTTGTGTGTCAGTGAGAGACCTCTGTATGATGAACTGCGGCGTCCTCATGCTTTGGTTTGGGCCTGGATGATTCAATGTATTTATCCCTCTGTGCTTTTACTTCCTGTGTGAAAAAAGGCAGGAAGACATAAAAAACACTGATTCATCGGACTGAATATTTGAGGTTATACCTGCAGATGTTTTCAAGATACAACCTTCAGGATCTCATAGTTTGAAGTTTTGGAAACGTAACTGTCCCATGACTTGGCTGTGAGCTCTCGCTGCGTCCAATGAGACTTAATCTGCAACATAAAGACACAAAAACAGTATGAGTCAGAGTACCAATGATGATGTTTCTACATGAATTAGGTCAATTTCCAGAGACAACTTATTTTCAGTGACAATATCATTTAAATCAATTCAAATTTACTAGAATCTGTCAATCTGTCCAATACTGATCATCAATGACCATTCTGGGATACACGTGCTGGATTCTTTCCATTCAAGTTTGTGTGATAGTTCATGAGAAAAACAGCAACGTATCCCCCACAGCCAAGACACTAGAAACAACTTCTGTGTGCTGTTAAAGCTGCAGTAGGCTGAACATTTTTGGGCTCACTGGACAAAAAAATCACATAAAAACCTTTCGGCATATTGTAATTCAAGTATTCTGAGAGAAAACTACTGCTGCACATCCTTATGACTCTGTTATCAGGATTTATAAGATCTAGCCTGTTGTGGGAGACTTTGACCAATCACAGATCATTTCAGAGAGAGAGAGCATTCCTATTGGCTGCTCATTCAACGGAGGCAGCTGTCAGTCACTCCAAACTCTGATCAAACAGTCAAACTAGGCAGTGCTGATAAAATATGAATCAATATTCTGTTACTGTAATGACTATTTCTTGTGTTGAATGTTTTTAGAAACATCTTGTAGTTATTGTTTAGCTGTAAAAAGAGAAAATTTGCTGCGGCTGGTAGGCGGTGCTTGGTATTTCCTCAACTGATCTCAACATGGCTGCTGAGTCACAAGATGTTTCTGAAAACATCTGAGGTGGGAAACAGGCATTACAGTGAATATTGATTCATATTTGATCAGCGCTGCCTAGTTTGAACTTGACTGGAGTCTGTGAGTGATTGACAGCCGCTCAGAGACAGCAAGGCTCCAGCTCGGCTCTGATTGGTTGTTTTCCTCTGGTTTGTGAAATCTTCCATTAGGAGCAACAGAGGACACAGAGGAACATGATTTCTATCTGTCTTATGCACCACTGTCAGGATATAGTGACCGTTTATAAAAAATATATATTTTTTAATCATATTTACTCCAACTTGCCTACTCCAGCTTTAATCAAAGAGGATTTCACAGACTTTCTTTCCGTTGTCTGCTCTGTGATTACTGAATTAAACTCCCAACACCTCTGTGTACAGGAGCTCCTCCTCGCTGATGTCCTCCTTCTCCTGTTGCTCCAGGATGCTGTTCTGTTCTGCTGCCACCCTCCTCGCCGTGTCCTCTGCAATCTTACAGATCGTTGTCAGAGCCTCCTCGTCGGGGGTGATCGGCCTCACGCCATCCAGACTCAGCTCCCTGCTGATCTCCTCCCACACCTCACCGACCTACAGCACCATAACAGACATCTCAGTGTTTATAGTGTTTCTATGTCTGAAACAAATGTCTTTAAAATGGCACATTAACATGATTTATAGCAGTTATAACATGTTATCTATCAAATTATTCTGATGGTGTTAAAATAACTAAAACTAGCCGCAATACAATTATTTTCATATCCAGCATTGGTATGATCAGATCTACCGGTACCTTGAAGTCCAGATATCTCCTGACGATGCTCAAGGTCACATAATGTTTTCTTGACAATCCAGGAAGGTCTTGAAAACCTGTAAAAGAAACAAATAATCATTTTTCACAGCATAGTTTTAAAGCTTGTATGTATTTTAACTAGCCTCAACTGTCATACTTTCATTACAATATTTTAAAATATGGCAAATGGCTAAATTTATGCTGTATGAGATGTCTTATTAGACTTCAGATTCTTGGCTACATGATAAAAATAGCATTTACTTATTACAGCTGTATTGTAAATAAGTGACACAGTATTTACTGATGTAATTCTTTAAAACTACTATACCAAGTTTGCAGAAGATGGAGTAAATCTTTGATCGCAGGTTTTCAGACAGCTCCAGCACTGCTGCACTCGGTACGTTAGCAGGAAATGACAGCTGGGCGTACTGCTGCTGGTGATGACTGAGGATGGGCCTCTGGGGGTCTTAAAATCAAAAAGTGAGGCAGAAAACAAAAAGGAAAGATGTATATAGAAAATGAATCATATCATCTTCCATACATTTCCAAGTTTTTCAGTTAGGATTAATCACTGGTTAAAGGGACAGTGTGTAATATTCAACAGCGTCTAGTGGCGTGGTTGCAGATTGCAATCAACTGAATACCCGTCGTGTCATGCTTCCTTTTCCAAGACTGTGGTAACGTGAGCTGCCGAGTGCAAAACCGAGAAGTTCACGTCGCTCAGAGGTCATCCTTACTATAATAACTAGGGCTGTCAATCGATTAAAACGTTTGATCAAGATTAATCATGTCCATAGTTAATCGTGATTAATTGCAAGTTAATCAATGTCCCTTAATAAAATGTCCCTTAAAGGGGGATTTGTCAAGTATTTAATAGTCTGGTCAACATGGGAGTGGGCAAATATGCTGCTTTATAAAAATGTATGTATATATTTATTATTGGAAATCAATTAACAACACAAACTAATGTCAAATATTGTCCAGAAAACGTTTCAGGTACTGCATTTAGCATACAGCTATATCTCATCTTAACTTTGACCATCATATCTGTTCACAATAATCTTCAAACTTATTTGTCATTGTGTTAGCTGATTTCTAATATATATATATATATATATATATATATATATATATATATATACATTTGCATAAAGCAGCATGTTTGTCCACGCACATGTTAATAAGAGTATTAAATACTTGACAAATCTCCCTTTAAGATACATTTTGAAGTGATAAAAATGTATTTGCAATTAATCGTGATTAGGTATGGACAATTTTGCAATTAATTTTGATTTAATTCATCGATTGAGGGTCCTAGTCCTGATACACATGACTGCCATATTTCATAGACATGTATGTTAATGTACTTTTCTGTCTTGTCCCTGACTTGTTGTTTAAAGTGTAGCTGCAGACTGACCTGCGATCCCTCCGTGTTGGTTCCGGCTGACTTTCAGCTCTTCCTCTTCGTCCTTCCACAGCTGCAGCAGGAATCTGGGAGCTGTCTGACCGCTGCCGTCCCTCCAGCTCAGGATGTGAGACGGAGTGTTGGGGTTATCACATAACTCCAGCAGGGTGGCGAGGACATTGCTGTGTACGCATCTGGGACTCGACTGTTGGAGAGAGAGACGCCCAAACAGTTTCATATCAGTACTTTTGATATTTAGGTGCATATGGATACTGCCTGACAGCAAAAACAACAGTAACTTCAAACATCAGAAATCAATCAGCTACTTACAATGAGTAAGTCCAGCAGAAGAGACGCCCCCTCTTTAGCCAAAAAGTAATCTTCTGTGGTGTAGCACCCCACAATACAGGACCTGATGGGACACACACACTTATTAACTGTTTTCATTCATTCATTCATCGTCAACCGCTTATCCCGTTAGGGGTCGCGGGGGGCTGGAGCCGATCCCAGCAGGCATTGGGCGAAGGCGGGGTTCACCCTGGACAGGTCGCCAGTCCATCGCAGGGCACATAGAGACAGACAACATATAGACAGACAACCATTCACGCTCACATCCACACCTACGGGCAATTTAGAGTCATCAATTAACCTAAATTGCATGTTTTTGGACGGTGGGAGGAAGCCGGAGTACCCGGAGAAAACCCACGCTTACACGGGGAGAACATGCAAACTCCACACAGAAGAGTCCCAAGCCGGAATCGAACCTGCGACCCTCTTGCTGTGAGGCGACAGCGCTAACCACTACACCACCGTGCAGCCCCTTATTAACTGTTTGAACTTCCATAATTAAAAAAAAAAAACTAATGCCTGACAAAATAATATGAATTTGTCCCCTTTTAAATGAATCGCATCTTTGTGGGAATATAACAAAAAACACCAAAGACGTGACCTCTGTGTCCTCAGCAATAGTTAGTTGCCTGGTGCAACCAAGACACATCTGATTTCTGAAACCACATGAGGACACAAGGCCTGGGTCCCAGTTCAGATCCTAAATACACATGATGACGAATAGCGACATCAAGCCTTCAACTAAGGACGGCCCATTGATGCAGCCAGATGTTAACAGCACATTTTCTGTCTCATCAGAATAAAAAAATTAAAACAGTTAGCCAGTTACCCCATTTGTGCCCATTTGTGTTCTCTGGGCTTGCCAAAGCACAAATGTGAAGAAATTTTCTAAATCGGTCAAGCTGTTTGACTGAAAGGTTTTTTTTACTATATCTAGTATTTGGGCACATGATGGAACTACTGTTTTTGCAATAGACTCTATTATATTTTAGGAAACAGTAATCCCATGTGCCCAAAGTCTAAATATGGTGTGATAAGAAAATGGGTGTATCTCAGAAACTACAAGGAGTAGAACCAAGTAGGCCTATCTGGTATCAAAGTTGTACTATTACATACAGTATTTGGCCAAGTATGTCCATACTACATTTCAAGACATTTGACCAATCAGAACAAAAGTGGCAGTTTTCCTTATCATACTAAATATAGTCTCAAATGTTTATGAAAGTGTGCTGAGGTTTAGCTGAACTGACCACACACAGTCCACTGTGGAGAGGATGAGCTTGTTGTGTCCCAGACCGCTGTAGAAGTCGTTGGAGCCTTTCTTCAGGAAGTGAACCGCCATCTCAACTCCCTCTGATCCAAACAGCTCCTGTGGTACAACACAACGGGACCATCAGTATGGAGATGATGTGAAATGTGAAAGTGAAATGGTCTGATCTGAGCATGAGGTGACAAACATAAACATAAAGAAAGTAAAGTCATATTAGTGTTTACAGTTGCAGGCAGATAAGATAAGATATTCCTTTATTAGTCCCACAGTGGGGAAATTTACCATGGATGGAATAGTAATATATAATAATAGATGGAATAACTATGGATTAATAATTTGAAAAAATACAAGTTTTCACTTGAAGCACTAATGCAAAAATATGACATTTACTGTGCTGATTGAAGCAGCTGTGTTAGCAGGTTAGTTACAAAGTGCTTTCATCAGGATCATAATCTCAGATTTACCTTTCTGTGCATGTCGTTCTCACACAGTGCTGAAAGTATCAGTTGAATATCTGACTTTATCTCCAGGGTGACTGCATCCTCCTCATCAGCACTCGCTTCCATCTGCATCAAAACCCCTGAGAAAATACAGGTATGTCTGTGTCGGCCATGTTTAAGTAAAATGTTTCTGCTGATGTTGAGCAGGTTTTGATTAGATTTACCCAGGAACTGGTTGATGGTTCCTTGATCACAAAGGTCCTGGTTGACTGAGTCTTCACCTAAAGATGTCACAGATCTCAGCACTCGGATACAATGCCGCATCTGAGCCTTCGCACTGCCTCGTCCTCCTCCTGCTCCATGGGAGCTGTGACCAAATAAAGCATCTGGAGGATAATAAGTACACCGTTGTTTTGTGAAAAAAAGGATGCAATAGCCAAATTATGAAAATTGCAAGTGTAAACACAGTAAACGGGTTACGGTGTCTTAAAGGAGAAATATCATGACAAACTCACTTTGTCAGTGCTTGTGCACATCCATTGTAGTATCTGGAGTGCCTACCAACCCACAAACTGGGAATTAAGACATCCCACTTAGTTTTTGTGGGCTGTCTAGATCAGAAAACATGTGATTCAACAGGCCATTCAGATTGGGCTCCTCCTATGTCACATGCAGGCTCATTAGAAAATACCGCCCACAGCTTGAGAACTACTTTTGCAAAAGTGCACCATTTATTTCTCACAACTTTTTAAAGAGACTGGTGCTAAAACAGAGCGTTTCAGACAGACGGTGAATACAGGTATATTCAGACAGACAGGATGACAAAAATAATGTTTTTTGAACATTAAAGCATGTAAACATGTTCTAATAGAAACCATATATTTATACTTACATAGAGACTTTGTTTCCTGCATTTTGGGGACTTTTAAAGAATGAAAATAACAACATCATAAGTACACTTCAACAGCATTTTTGTTAAATAGGCCTACTATTAATTTCATTTTTAATTCTCAGGAAAGATAACTGAATGATTTTCCCCTCTGGTATGAATTTGTGTAAATCTCTGGCATAAAGTAGACTAATATTCATCAGTTTTCATTGAAGGTCCTTTCAGACAGACATTTCCAATGGCTTACATCACACCACATGGCAAACGCAGCTCAAACTACACCACGGTATCGCAAATAACTCTCCTCTCCTGGGAAAGGACATTTGGTATAGCTCTATTACCGTCTGGATGGAAACAGTAGCGTTTATCGCTGTATGGTGGCAGAGACATGTTGAGATAATGAAAAAGGGAAAAAAAAGTGTGAAAATTTGCCATAAATCAAGAGAAATTAAAGAGATTTGTGACCCCAAGAGGAAACTGGAACAGGGCAATGAAAAATATGAGTCTACTGGGAAAATTGGCAAGTCTGGTAGAAACCCAAAATATGTAAAGTATGTAAAGTATGAACCTGAAAATGAGCACGATATGTCCCCTTTAACATGTTGTTTGCATGTGAGATGTTGAAGCACTGAAAAGAAGTGAGGTGTTTGTTGAAGTGCAAACCCTGAAAGCATTCGTAATTTTTGGTTTCAAGGTTAAGCCCTGTAAGTAGCTGAACTGTCAGTTGACCTTTAAAAAATGAAATCAATGGAAAGAGGCTGTAAAAAAACACTATCATTTAAAGAAGTTTCTTTTTGAAAACCTGTTAATTACTTCTTCTTGCATTTTTGCTCTTAGCTCATTCACAACATCTCAGACTGAGTGAGAGGGAACTTATGTACTCTGACAGGACACATGAATGTTGGTGTTTGACCTTTGACCTCTCAGGTCAACAGCCTCTTGTTTGTCTCTCTACACATCTTGCAGCTTCCTCACCTTGACTGATGCACCAGTCCAGCAGCAGCAGCAGACACGCGTTTCCCTGACAGGACATGTAGTCGTCCAACATGAGCGGAGCGACGGTGGCCAGGGTGGCCAGCGCCTGCAGCTGGAGCTCCTCCCGCTGAGCTGAGGACCAATGACGTGAAGCTGAGCGGCGCTCAGACGAGGCAGCGGGCGGCTTCACGAGCGTCAGCAGAGCGACCATGACTCTTTCCTCTTTATAAAGCTAGGAGAAGAGAACATGGAGGGTAGTGATAAGCCTAAAAATGTCTCATTTAGACTTATCACTAATCAAACAATACTGAGTGTGTGACTGACCTGCAGAGCGGCTAAGTCCTTTGACATCAGAACCAACAGATTCAAGAGCAACTTCTTCATTTTCAAGTCTTCATTATTGTAGGTGAGCTTGAGGTTGCGAACCAAAGGGCTGTGACTTATCACTACAACAGGAAGGAATTTTGTTATCGTAAAAGGTGCACCTGGATTCATAGACATTTTAAATGTAAAAATGATACAGAATGTATAAGGAGAGAGTGGCCTCACGCTCTGGAAATGTGACGAAAACCACAAGCTGTTTGGCGAAGAAACTCTCCTGGAAATTAAAAACACAATGTCAAGCAAACACCTAAGTATACCAGGCAGTTATGAGTCTAAAAATATCAGCTGCAGCATGTTTCTACCATACATTTACCTATCCTGTACTCACAATAAGCAGAGAGTTGGGATTTTCAGCGATTAGAGTTGTGATCACAAGCAGATCATTTCTGAGTTGAAGGTCAGAATGTCGGAAACCGTTCGTCAGCTGGTGAAAAAACGCTTCTTTCAGAGACCTAATGAACAGAAAGTGAGAAATCTATTTGTAGAGAGTGAGAGCACAAAAGCAACCACATTTTTAAAGGATGGAGGGTAATTTATCCTTGACTCATAACTTCCTCTAGATGCTTACTGGATAACAGTTTAGGATTCTATCAATTTCAAGATTTGTCTTCCTCAATTAAAGCTGGAGTAGGCAGATTGGAGCAAATATGCAACAAAAATAAAACTGTATAAAACCGTTGTTTCATTTGAGCTTCTCCATGGTGTAATTATAACTTCTATTTTCTCACTTTCCTGAATATACAGTAGCTGCTGTAATATGTCTTGTCTGCCTTAAATTGAACACTTTATGAAGTCATATAGTGTGGTAGCCCTGTGACACTGAAACATCCATTTACTTACAAATTATAGATCATATATTTATAGTTTATAATAATACACACTATTTTTGACATGTTTGATATGTACATATCGACCAGTACTGTCTCATGTAAATCCTACACACTGTATACTGATATGCATGGCCTATATGCATATACTTTACATGAGCTACTTCATGTGTATTCATTTAATATTTGAATTCTTTGCTCTATGTGTTTACAGACACTTGACGTGTATGCATATTGCTACTTTTAATATAGATTCTATATAAGATAAGATAAGATAAGATAAGATAGGCCTTTACTGATCCCCAGAGGAGAGAGAGAGTCAGCTCAGATAAGTAACAAATAAATATTCAAAATAAGAATAAAAAATACAACTAGTATAAGAATAGAAGTAAAAATATGAAGAAGAGCAATTAAAAAAGTTATGAAGTAAAGTGACAGTGGTGTAGTTAAAGCAACAGTGGGTAGAACTGCAGCAAATATGATTTAAAAAAGTTATTTTTTATAAATAAATTAAGTCAGTCAATTAGTCAGTTATATCCTGACAGTAGTGCATGTAACATGTAATTTGAATATAATCATGGTCCTCTGTGTCCTCCGGTGCTCCTAACGGCATCTGCAAGATTTAACAGGCCGGAGGAAAACAACCAATCAGAGCCGAGCTGGAGCCTGTCGTCTCTGAGCAGCTGTCAATCACTCGTGAACCAAGCACCGCCCACCAGCTGGAGCAAACTTTCTCATTTTACAGCTAAACAGTAACTACAAGATGTTTCTGGAAATAGCTGAGGGGAGATATAGTTAGTTACTATAGTTACTGGGGGCGGCAGTAGCTCAGTCTGTAGGGAGTTGGCTTGGGAACCGGAGGGTCACCGGTTCAAGTCCCGACATGGACCAAAAACTGAGTGTGAACTGGTAGCTGGAGAGGTGCCAGTTTACCTCTTGGGCACTGCCGAGGTGCCCCTGAGCAAGGCACCAAACCCCCAACTGCTCGGGGCGCTTGTCAGGAGCAGCCCCATCACTCTGACATCTCTCCATTAATGCATGTGTGTGTGTTTGTGTGCATGTACCATGTAAAAGTTAAACAGAGTGTAAATTGAATTTCCCCATTGTGGGACTAATAAAGGTTGATCTTCTTCTTCTTCTTCTTCTTAGTTAGTTAGTTAGTTTATTGTCCACAGTGTGGAAATTTGTCTTCGGTCTCATATACAGCAACAACACTTACAATGGCAAAAACACAGGACAACAGTGACAAATACAATACAGACAGGTTCAACGAGACAAGCTATCATTTAGTGCAATAATGGCATTAGGAATAAAGGAGCTTTTAAAGATGTTACGGTTAGCTTTTGGTACTTTATACCGTCTACCGGAGGGGAGTAGTTCAAACTCCCTGCAGAGTGGATGGGAAGAATCGTTTGCTATCTTAATAGCTTTTTTCCGAATTACTTCATCATAGATACCACTTAATTGTTTTTGTGTCTTACCGATTATTTTTGAGGCTAGCTTCACTGTTTGCTGTAACTTTGTTTTTCCTTTTACATGTAGATTGCCATACCACATTGCCATGTTAAAAGTCAAGATTCCCTCTATCATGTTCTTATAGACTGTTTCCATAATATCTTTGCTCACTCCAAAGGAGTTAAGCTTACATAATAGGTGGAGTCGGTTAAAAGTTTTAAAAATATGTTCAGTATTTTCATTAAAATTGAGTTTTCTATCAATGTAAGTGCCTAAATATTTAAAATGGTCAACTACCTCCACTATTTGTCCACTAATTGTAATAGACTCAACAGTTTCCTTTTCATGGATGACAAGTTCCTTTGTGTTTGTCACATTGATCCCTAAGGAGCTTTTTACACACCAGTTCTGGAGAGATGAAACATGTACTTTATAGGTTTCCTCCCCCGCTGTGTCCCCCTTCTTTAATAAGGCAACCAATGCCATATCATCTGCGGACTTGAACAAACGAAACATATCCTGGTCTAACTGGAATTCATTTGTGTACAAGGAGAAAAGTAAGGGGGATAAGATGGTCCCCTGTGGAGCACCAGTGTTAAAGTCATTAAAGTAACAGAATATTGATTCATATTTGATCAGTGCTGCCTAATTTGACCATCTGATTGGAGTTTGTGAGTGATTGACAGCTGCCGCGGTTGAATGAACAGCCAATAGGAACGCTCTCTCTGACTCTCACTTGAGTTACAATGCCTCACACTCAGCCATAAACAATGTTAAAGCCACATACGTGACACACTCCATGCTGCTGAGCTGAGCAGTGACCTCCTTGCTGCCTCTCTCCAGCAGGTTCCAGAGGATTTCGGAGGAGAGGAACAGGACCTGACCGGACGGGTCGGGCTCGTTCATGTGGAGGCAGATCGTCTCTGCTCCTCGTGCTTTCAGTATTAACGCACAGTTCATATCTGTGTTTGTAAAATGAAAAGCGATTAATGTGATTGATGATGAAAACAACCCACTGACCTGCTGACATTGACACAAGCACACTTAAAATCACTGTTTTGATTGTTTGTCTGATTGTTACTTCGGTCACAGAATGATTTATGCACTTGAGAGCTGGCTACTTTGTCTAATGAAGGAGGTTGGATTGACGTGTCTGACTGATCCCCTCCTCCATTATCCTCAAAGGATCCAGAATAAATCAGCTACTGACCAGAGGAGCTGGAGAGGATCTGAAGAGTCTGCAGGAGCTGCAGCTTGATGGCTGGCTGGTTGTCCAGAGCGGCCATGGAGAGGAGCAGCGTCTGAGCCAGGTCGCTGCGCTCCAGCAGCTGCAGCCTGTAGCCTGGAGAGGTCGGCTGAAGGCCTGCAGAAACAGATAGTAACAATAACACAAATTTATGGATGTACGGTGTGAGCTGCAAAAAAACAAACTAAAAAGAAAACGAGAAAATTACAAATACAAGAACAGAAAGAAGAAAAACAACACATTATTGTTTACAAGTGCCTCTTAACCCTTGTATTGGCTTCAAATTTACTATGCACCTTTTGTCCTCTCAGGTCAAATTGACCCGGATTTATAAAGTATGAAGTATAAAATGATCTCCAATTTTTTTCTGTTTCTCCTTTTTAGTGAACTTGCTTTCAAAATATTAACATATATTTTACATTTATTTTGTAATATATGTATAATAGACCTAATTTACATAAAACTGGATTAGTTAATGTAATCGACAGATTACAGATTACAGAGAAAAACTTGTTTCTCCACAAAGAATCACACAAAACCACAACTTTAAATCTTGTGTTTACAAGAGAAATGATCATCAATTTTCTTTGAAATAATTCAGCACAAAAAAAAACACAAGTAATCGACTAAAGAAATCTTAGTTGACCAGCCCGAAACAACCAATTGGTCGACTAATCGACGAAGAGGTGACAGCCCTATTTAGCAGTACCTATATCTGTTAAAACGTAGTAAAAAAAAATAATAGTCAATATAATTTTTTATGTATACAAAACTATGTCAGTCTATATGGACAAAGTTGTTTTACAAGTGAACGAGTTTGACAATTACATACACCAAGATTGACAAGCCAATACCAGTTCATAACATCAGACTTGTGGTGTGTCAGTAAGACTCTAAAAAAGGTAAATCATGAAAGAAAGAAAGGAAAACAAAAGTAAGAAATGAAAAGACAAGAAAAGGCACAAGCATGCCACCACAGAGGCCATGAGAAAAGCTCACTCAGTGAAAGTCTAGAAAATCGCTTGTCAGAGTGGAAAGTCCGAGGCTTTGGCTTGGTGAGACGGCCCGTACCGTCAAGCAGCTGTTTAGGAGCCACACAGCTGTAGAACGATTTCACACACTCTACTATGTGCTGTCTCACTTCAGCATCTGACACCCGCATCAGGCAGCCTGCCAACACAAACACATCAGTCAGATCCTGTCTGAAGAAACTACCGTCTTCTAGAACTAGACTACAGTTGATAATCTTCTTCAAAAACATTGTTTTGTTCTGTTTGTTGACATTTTCATTACATCAAATCAATAAATCCAATATGAAAATCTGTGGCTGTCGCAGGAAAATATTTTAAAAAATGAATTAATTTGTGCCAAATTAAACGATTGGACGGAGCGCTAACAATAGCCATGTTCGTTGTTTATGTTCATGATGATGATTTTAAGGGAGTGGCTTTGGGGGGGAGACCAGATCAGCTCTGATTGGTTGTCTCTTCCAGTCTGTGAACTCTTGCAGATGCCACTAGGAGCACCAGAGGTCATGATTTTGTTCAGATAATCTGTCTCATGCACTGCTGTCAGGATATAGTGACCATTTTATGAAAAATAACTTTTTTTAATCAGAACAAGAGGTTGCTAGAAGGCAAATAAATGATCTTAATGTGACCTATAGGTTATGCTTTTGAAAATAATCAATGTCAATTTAATGTAAAACTATGAAATAACTTAGGAGTGATGTGTATACCCATGTGAGAGAGGAACTCTACAACATCCTGAGCGTAGTTCAGCTCATCAGATGCTTTCTCCTTCAGGAAGGGGAGCCTGAGATGAGGCAAAGCAACATGTTGATGTTCAGGCGATGTCACAACAACAACAAAAACATACTTCTTTTCCATGTAGGCTTGAAATATTTGAGTTTCTTACCTACAAATTTGAAGAGCCTCACACAGAATGGGCAGATATTCACTGTGATCCGTCGCTTTCTCAGCACAGACGTTGAGTATTTGGGCGATGCCTGTCAGCTCCTTCAAAAGCTTGAAATAATTTAAGTTTTAACATTCTGGCAAAGTGTATACAGAGATAAATCCCAGCGAGGGAGGGGAGTGATGGGGCAACAAGTCATCATGATAACTGAGGATATTTCTGGACAGGGAAAATGCTGACAGACAGCCATACAGCGGTAAATTAGAGCCTTGGGAATGACGTTTGGTGCGGTGTTTATTTTGCAGGAAAGCAAATCTATTTTCATCACCATGCCCGGGGACAGTAATGAGGACAATCTGACAATCTGCTGCAGTGGGTGACACCTGAGAGAGATTTATTTTGGAAACGATAGAGTGTGTGTTATCATACGTCAGAAGGCAAAATCCAGAACAAAGGATACAAAGCCAACTTGGCTTCTCTTCAGTAGTTTCTTCAGTACGAAAAGGTGCCTCTCCTTCAAGTTAGCCTTTAGTAAAAACAGAACGTACAGCAAGATTACATATCACTTTACTTAAAACACAAAAAAGCCTGATGACATTCAAGTTTAACTTACTGTCAAAGGATCTTCAAGAAGGCGAATCACCTTACTGAGTTCAAGACTTTTAACGCTGGCCTGTTGAGAAATTACAGTTTAGTTCAAAGTTTACACTGTCTGTCAAGGTGTTACTGGGATTATAATGACTCTTTCATGAGATTTAAACACAAAAAAATCATGAATTTATTGCACGCAATCTGAACATGGGACAAAATCTTTTGCACTGAAACGTGCATATATGTCCTGTAATATCTGGCTGCATGTCTCCTAACTTTTTTCAGTGAGACCCAGATCCAGAACCATAGTCCATTATACTTCCTAGTAGTACTTCTCAATTTTTAGTTCTTAATTTTTAACTTTTTTCTCTATACACTTGTGTTGTTTTATTTTATGTTGTGTTTTGCACTTTTTGTAAATTTTGAGCATCTCTGGCACAAGAATTTCCTTCGGGATGAATAAAGTTCTATCTTATCTTATCTTATCTTAAGTATGAGATAAAATATAGTCCAACGTTTTATAATGATTTAGTCACTACACTCTGTAAATATAACAGTGCTCTTATGAGCAACACTTTATAATAACCATCATTTATAAATGATAAATTGGTAGTTATTTAAACAGTTAATAGTTATTAGTTATAATAGTTATTACTGTTAAACAACAAAATGACAATTAATACTAAGTATTAATTATATAATTGATGACATTTTAGCTGTTTACTGTGGCATACTAATTGTGATAACATATCATGGATCTTGTCTTAACGACAGCAATAATAAAAAGCACACAGATATTCACAAAAAATACACTGTATATGATGGGTAAAACACATTCTTAGGAATATACTGTATATGCACATATACTGAATAAAGAAATGTACAAAAATCTGATTTTGACACAGGGCCCATCCATAAGACAGAGCCTAACCCTAACCCCAACAGTAATGCTGGACCCAATTTGTGTCCCGTTTAAGGGATATTGAACTTCATTGGTGCATATTCCCAAATAAATTTGCAGTAAACTAAATGACTACAAACCACTGGAAGTCTGAAGCATTGCAACGGTTGTCCTTTGCTTGGTTGGTAATTCAGCCTTACATAAAGTAGACGTGAAAAGCATGTTGTGTGTTTCTTAATTGAAAGAAGCACTTTAGTTTACATTTAGCTTCAATAAAAATGAATAACTGTATTATATTTAGATGTTGTCTAGTTTTAGTTCACAAGACCTGTAAGGACATTCCAGTTATGGACTATTTATATTCCTAGTGATCAGGGACTATTATTAAATAAAATAAATGGACAATGGTGGAAAGTAAATGAGTAAATTTACTCAAGTACTATACTTGAGTAAAACTCTGAGTTACTGGTACTTCAGTGTTTTAATTCTGTGCAACTTCTATTTCTGCTCAACCACATTTCAGAGGGAAATATGACTTTTTACTGTCATATATTTATTTGATACCTGTAGTTAATCGGCAGATGAGGATTTTAAAAACCAGTAATGAGCACATAAAATACAATGTACTGTTATAGAGTGAATTTCACCACACAGCAGTATAAAAATTAATAAAATTATCTCTACTGCAACCAGCTACAACATTAAAGTGCATCTTAAAGCTTACTGAATATTAAGGGTGTAACAAAATATTTAAAAAAAATCAAATATTGCGATATTGTATTTAGTGATGTTGTATCGATACTAAAAAAACACTATCAATATTTAATCAATAGTTTACATGCAAAGATTGCAGAAAAAAAGTATACTTCTTTTTAACTCAGATCTTATACATATGGTGGTGTATTATTTATGAGTTTTCCTAAAATTCGATTTTAAAAATCACAATATATCGCCTTTCTGTATCACAATACATTGAATCATTTACCCCTGTATCGCCTGATTCCTGCCAATACACAGCCCTGAATATCTATTAGCACACTACTGGGCACTGTCACTGTAACATTAGTATATAATAATAATAATAATAATAATAATAATAATAATAATATACAGTATATTATATAATAATGTTACAACGACAGAGTCAAGTTTCTACATAGTGAGTACTTTTATAATTTAAGTACACTTTCTTGATAAAACTTTTATTTAAGTAAGATTTTGAATGAAGGAGTTTAACTTGTTATTGCTACTTTCACTAATACTTCTTTAACCACTGTAAACGGATGAATAAGGTCATTAATCTGAGAACTAGAGTATAGATAGATAGATAGGTAGATAGATAGATAGATAGATAGATAGATAGATAGATAGATAAACCCTCCCAGGACGGACAGCAGCTGTTTACCTCCTGGATATGCTGGATCTTAGCCGATGCTCTTACAGGAAAGTCCGGCTTTCTTCTGTGAACAACTTTTCCTGAATCCATCTCCAAAATGTTGAAGACCTTCTTGTTTCAGCTTCTCACTTCAAACATTGTCGGGTCGTTTGAATTTTGACTTAATAAATGTTTTTGCTTCGTTAAAAGAGTTAGTTCTTCACGTTATCCGCCCAAGATTACTTTCTAACCTCGGTGTTTGTTTGCTTGTAACATCGAGCTAACTTTAACGGACAGTAGACCTAAACCTGAGCTGGTTTCTAGCGACAAAACTCCGGTAAAACACCTTTAAAGTCGTCTAATACCTCCGTCTCTGCTGCTTTGAACGCTGCCCGGGTCTGACGCTGACGGCTTAACGGTACTACAGTTGCCATGGTTACCCGCAGCACGGCAAGCAGCGGAGCTCAAAACTAATCCCTGAACGAAACGCCCATTTCCTGTTGAAAACAGGAAGTGGTATTCTCGCAACAACAGCGCATTGATTTCCCCCACAACAATAAAAGGGAGACGAATTCTAGCAATTAAAAAAACGTCTCAGAAACTTACATAAACGTGAATTAATCTTCGGGGTTTTAAAGAAACATCGCAGTCAGCCATGCTGTCGGATGCAGGTCAGTGTTCATAGCGCGCTGCTACTCATTGCTACATGCTAAATGTGACAGGCGGACATTGTTGGGCTTGTTTAAAGAGCTCGCTAATGTGTCGCCACCTTTTTGCGTTTACTTACAATGTACTCTCGTGTTTCATTCGCTTTGGTCAATTTGTAATTAGTTCCCTTCATAGGATACAACATGTCTGTCAGAAAGAGCCCGTGTCAGTCACATTAAAGGCCCCGTTTGAACTGAGCTGCACTGCATTGTCCTCTGTTAAAGCGATATTGTTGTCACCAATGCTTAGACTACTCTGGGAATGCCTCTGGTGCTCGGCGAGCCAAGAAGAGGAGCTCCGGGGAGTCGCCGGGGGACGGCCAGACCCTGCGCTCCTCTGGAAGGCAAGTCAACGTCCGGGTGAAGCGCACCAACAACCCTCCACCTGGACAGGTAAACCGCAGCATGCATCTTGCCATCTTGCCCCATTCTTTTTTTTGATATTGATATTTCAGAGTTTAGACCAATGACATTTTTGTCAAAGATTATGTTTAGGGGGGCATTTTTGGCTTTAATTGACAGTGAGTCTAGAGTCGATGGGTATAGAGAGGGTGGGGATATACCAAAGGTCCGGCTGTATTCAAACCCGTGACGTTGTGGTTACATGGTACTGGGCTTAGCCCACAGACCAGGGGTCCTCAAACCTTGTGGGGCCAGGGACCCCTTAAAGTGGAGAACATTTTCCCAGGACCCCCTCAAAATTTAAAAACAAATAAAAACAAAAAAAAACACCCATTTAAAAACCCGAATTTGTCTCTTCTTTTCCCTGGACTTTTTTATATATAAATAAAAATATTAATTTTTGGACTTTACAACCCTGTGGAGTTATTGGATCAAACAAGTCGGAAATTAATCCAATGCAGCCACCACTGGAAGCTAAATATACTAGTAGTATAATACTAATATTAGTGTAGTTTGATCTTTATCTGCAGCTATGCACAAATACCAGGTTTAAACACAATGTTGCCTATTAAGTAGTGAACATACTGGATATCTCTTTTTAAATAGTCAAAATCCTGTCACCCCCTGTGATCTTTGGCAGGCCCTAGGTTGGGAACAGCATGCTCAGCATCACCAGTGCTGTATTTAAAGTAGGGATGCGCCTATCCAGTTTTTCTCTCCTGATGCCAATTCCCATAGTCCATTGCCGACTTTTCCCTGTATGTAAAGTCTGTATGACTGTGTTGATCCCTACTTTAAAGTGCCCTATAGTTGAGCTCGCTGATGACTTTCTCCATACTCTCTACTAGAGTAAAAGAAAAGCCACAGACACAGAGGAGGAAGACGACCAGTCCGAGAAGAAGTACAGAAAGTGTGAGAAGGCTGGATGCTCGGCCACATACCCAGTTTGTTTTGCAAGTGCATCTGAAAGGTAGCATGTTTCTTCTTTTATAATGCAAATCAGATCTTAACTCAATCACACCTTTCTTTCAGATACATATCCTTTTGTTTGTCTCCTCTCAGGTGTGCTAAAAATGGATACACGTCTCGCTGGTATCATCTCTCATGTGGTGAGCATTTTTGCAACGAATGTTTCGATCACTACTACAGAAGGTAATGTTGACAGAACAACTACTCACATAACATTAATAAACAGACTTGACATTTACAGTGCTGTTGCATCAAGATTTTTTTTCCCCTTTTTTCCACTGGCAGTCACAAAGACGGCTATGAGATCTTTGCTTCGTGGAAGAAGGTGTGGACTAGTAACGGGAAAAGCGAGCCCAGTCTTAAAGCTTTCATGGCAGATCAGCAGCTTCCATTCTGGGTAAGCGCAGTCAGCTTTCCTGCTTCCTGTTAAACGACCTTGTTATTCTTAGTTATCCATGGCACAAATACAGTGATGTTCCTTTCAGGTTCAATGTACTAAACCGGACTGCAGGAAGTGGCGTCAGTTGACCAAGGAGATCCAGCTCACTGCTTCCTTAGCAGCAACGTACCGCTGTGGGATGAAGTTCAACAACATCAAGGTAAACAGGAAATTGAAAAATAATCAACTTGCCACACAAGCAACATTTTTATATCTTTTTTGTGATGATGATTTTGTGTCTTTTCGCAGAGTGAGGGGCCGGACCATTGCTCCCAACCAGAGGACTTGGTAAGCTGGTGATGTGTTATAAGATCTGTTTTGGAATCCTAGCAGTGATCACAAAACAAAATGTGTTGGTCAGCTGTGCATTAAGCACAGGCCCGATGGTGGTTTGCTTCCCCTTTAATCCCGTGCTGTTTCATTCTGACAGAGAGTAGCTGAGGTGACTGATAGCTGGTGGCATTCAATGTTAATTTTGCCGCCGTTGTTTAAAGAAAGTCCAGCCAGCCCTTTCCTCGCTGCCTACTACCCTGACTGTGTGGGGATGAGTCCATCAGGCTCTCCCAGCAACATGTCTCTGTCTGAGCTGAGGGCAGACCACTGCAGAGCCGTCCAGCCACAAAGTAAGTCTGTGGCTGTGAGAGAAACAGAATATTTCAAGTGCCTCCTTTTCAGAGATGACAGTCTAAAGCACTTACTGTAGTAATGTGGTGTAGTAATAATGAATGTTTCCCTGCAGTTCCAGGCCTGTGTCCATACTTCCAGCCCTTCTACCAGCCTAATGAGTGTGGGAAGGCTCTGTGCGTGCGGCCGGATATGATGGAGCTTGATGAGCTTTATGAGTTTCCAGAATTTTCCCGCGATCCCACCATGTATTTGGCTTTGCGTAACCTTATTCTGGCCTCCTGGCACAAGAATTGCAAGGTACACTGCAGACAACCGTGACTTACAAACATTGCATGTTTGTCAAGTTTCTACCTTTTAGGGTTTTGGTCCTGAAATATTAAAAAAGAGATTGTAAGACTACAAAAACGATTAACAAATGTTCCTGTTTTTCTAAAGGAGGTGCTGACTTCTCAGAATTGTGCCCTCCACATCATCGTGCGAGGGCTGGTGCGTGTGCGCTGCGTGCAGGAGATGGACCGGGTCCTCCACTTCATGACCAGGAAGGGCCTCATCAACACTGGTGTGCTGGCAGTGAAGCGGCCTCTGCTCCCTGAAAGACACTGCTCTGTGAGTGTGCTCATCTGTACTGGATCAACGCTAGGGCTGTCCTCGACCAAAGACAGAGTTTCTCAAGAGTTTCTCCACAAAGAATCGCACAAAAGCATCATTTCAAATCTTGTGTTTGCCAGAGATGTGCTCATAAGTTTTTTTGGAAATAATTCTTTCAACATGAAAAAAAGCATAAAAAAATGACTAATCGACTTAAGGAATCTTTGATAACGAAGATCAAAACAACTATTAGTTGACTTAGAGGGGTTAGGGTTAAAAAATTCAGTCACTTATTTGGTGAAGACTGACAGTAGTTTCCACATTTGTCATTTTTTGCAGAAGAATGTTCTCATCGTCGGTGCTGGCGCTTCAGGGCTGGCTGCTGCACGGCAGCTGCAAAACTTTGGCACTCAGGTAACTATAGTTAGCTCCTTAGTTCCTGTCGCTTATCTTGTCTGACTGCCTGTTTGACCCCGTACACTCTTCATTTGCATTGGTTTACAGGTGGTGGTGCTTGAGGCAAGGGAGAGAATTGGAGGTCGCGTGTGGGATGATACTTCTCTGGGCGTCACTGTAGGCCGAGGAGCTCAAATTGTCAATGGCTGCGTAAACAACCCCATCGCCCTGATGTGTGAACAGGTAAAAGTTTTTAAGAACTCAAAAGTCTGCGAAGAATGAACTACGTATTTCACTATGGGAACCATGTGTAGGATTTGACAGCTTCTAGTGGTGTGGTTGCAGAGTATTCCTCTGCACACTCCTCTTTTTCCACGACTGCGGTAATGTGAGTCACCAAGTGCAAAACCATGGTAACACCGTTCGCCTCGCTCACAGGCCATCCTTACCATCCCATACACTACTTTAGGAGCAACAGAAGTCAGGCGGTGGCTGGCAGTACCATGATTTTGCACTCTACGGCTCATGTTATCACAGTTTCACAAGCATGTGGGGGATCTACAGTGGCATTCAGGTAATGTAAAAACATGAAAGGCTCTCTCTAGAGCCAGAGCTTTGTCCGCTCTGGGCTACTGTAGAAACATGGTGGAGCAACTTGATGGACTCCGTGAAGAGGACCTGCTCCCTATGTAGATATGAAGGGCTCATGCTAAACGAAAGCACAGTGATTTTTAGTTTTAGGTGATTTTACACTAATGAAAACATAGTCATGAATATTATATTCCATTTCTGCTAATAGGTCCCCAAAACGTTACACACTGTTCCTCTGAACCTGATCTTAAGTCTGTTTTTCTTAATTTGACTCCTCTGCTGCAGATGGGCATCAAGATGCACAAGCTGGGAGAGCGGTGTGACCTCTTTCAGGAGGGGGGCAGGTTACTGACCCGGCCATTGACAAGCGCATGGACTTCCACTTCAACGCCATGCTGGACGTGGTGTCAGAATGGAGGAAGGACAAGTCACAGAGCCAGGACACGCCACTGAAAGGTGCTGAACTGTTGTCCCAACACACACACACACACACACACACACACACACACACACGTGTGAATATATACAGTGCAAGTAAAAAGGAAGTAGTGCTGAGAAAGTGTGTGACTCAGCAAAACTATTTCCTACATAAAAAACAGAGTCCGGTCAGTGTTTGGAGATATTTGATGTTTACATTTTTATGTCTGCAGAAAAAGTCCAGGAGGTGAAGAAGAACTTTCTGCAGGAGTCTGGAATCCAGTTCAGCGAGTTGGAGGAGAAAGTGCTTCAGTTTCATCTCAGCAACCTGGAGTACGCCTGTGGAAGCACGTTAGACCAGGTGTGGAAAACGCTAAAGGGCTGCTGGACTTTTTCAGTTGTGATAAGTCTATAATGTCTGTTGCCACTAAATTTTAAGATATTTTAAAGGGGACATATCATGAAAAACTCACTTTTTCAGTGCTTGTGCACACACATCCATTTGAGTATCTGGAGTGTTTTCCAACCCACAAGCTGTGAAATAAGACAACTCAGTTTTTTGCGGGCTGCCTAAATCAGAAAACATGTGATCCAACAAGCCATTCATATTTGGCTCCCCTTCCTATGTCACATGAAGGCTTATTAGAATATACCGCCTACAGCTTGAGAACTCTCTGTGCACTTCAATACCCATACTGCCCTACTATTAGGTACGCCAGGCAAAGATTTAGTATTTGTGCCTTCTCTTGTTCACAATTTCCCATGTCATGAACACAAGTTCACATCAGTTCACACGCGTTGCAAGTTGTGAAGAAAACCGCTGCTAAGCAACGGTAATATTAATTTTACTATTGGTGTCTAGAAGCCACAGAGGCTAACAATTTAACAAGCTAGTAAGTGCATAACATAATGAAGGAAATGCAAAGCAATAATGACAGAGGAGAAAGATGAGGTCGGAGGGAATACCAACATTTTCCTTAGACATATAAAATTACCAAGAAAAACAATATATGACTAAAATTACAATATACTGGACAATATTAACTCATTATGCACCGATAAATGTGCCTTTGCCCAACGTATATATGAGCAAGAGCATCAAAGTTCAAGGTGCAATGTGATGATGATGTAGTATGTCCCAATTATATGCATACTGCATGCAACAGTACGTAATAAACATGAAAAGAAAAAGTATGTGAAACTTATTATATTTATAATATTTCATTGTACAACACAGGCCATTTTGATAGAATAGAAATTATTTTGTTTTACTTTTGTACGACACTTTGCAGGTGGATATTTTAGTGTCGTAGTGAACGTTTTTTGGCATGCATTTGCAAAGGTGCACCATATTTTTCTCACAAGTCAATCAGAGCAGACTGGCCTTTTTTGGGACAGGGCTTAAAGAGACAGTATTCAGGTATATTCAGACAGAAAGTATGTTTGGGTTTTTTTTTTTTTTTGTTTTTTACATAAACATAACAACATTGCATGTGTCTTTGTGTTTGAGGAGTTATTGTCCTGGAAAACCATTATTATTTTTTTTTTAATCAAGGTATTTTTAATTGCAGAAAGGGAACTCTGATGACGTGTATGCATTCTGCTCATTGTGTAGGCTTTGATGTGTCTTCAAGGGAATTGCGATGAAAATGTCAAGCGTATATTTGTTTGTAGGTATCGGCAAGATCTTGGGACCACAATGAGTTTTTTGCCCAGTTCTCAGGAGACCACACGTTACTCACCAAGGGCTACTCTGCTTTACTCCGCAAACTGGCCGAGGGCCTCGACATCCGCACAAAGTGCCCGGTTTGTAATTCAGTCTTTTGGTTTTAGCTGTTACTTTTGACTTTGTTACGCTGTGTTGAATAACCACAATGTTTAAAAAACAAAGAAAGAAAAGAAAATCAGTTGTACATGTTGTTTTTTAATTCCAGGTTCAGGCCATTGATTACTCAGGTGATGTCGTCAAAGTTACCTCCTCCAGCGGGTCCCAGTGGACAGCACAGAAGGTAAAAACATGTTGGAAATGTAAAGAACGTATTATATATTCTATTATCAGACTTTATCTGAGAAATTTTAGATAATTTTGCATGTTTTCAGTCCTGATTAACACAGTGTAATGTTATTCTTATAGGTTCTCGTTACGGTCCCATTGACTTTACTCCAGAAGAACGCGATTCAGTTCAACCCTCCGCTTCCTGAGAGGAAACTGAAAGCAATCCACAGCCTGGGAGCCGGTATCATAGAAAAGGTAATAACTGTTTTAATGTGTGTGTCTGTGTAATTCCTGGTTGTAGATAAGTACAGGCCACCAGGCAAATGTTGGCATATGTATTCAGAAGCTTAATAAAAAATAACAACAGTGGCTCGCTGATTAGAAAGTTGTCCCCTTGTAGATGCAAAAATTCAATTTTAAAAACTTCTTCCAGATCGCTCTTCAGTTCCCGTACAGATTCTGGGACAACAAAATCCAAGGCGCAGACTACTTTGGTCACATACCACCAAGTCCTGATAAGAGAGGAATGTTCAGTGTCTTCTATGACATGGAGCCACAGGTTTGTTGTTTCTCAGTTTACAGTATCTCACCACTCAACATGTCTTATAATCACATGCTCTCCTGTCTGAAACAAGATGCTTATTCCTCCCAGGGAAAGAATCGTTAATGTCAGACTGCAAGTCCTAATACAAGAACAATGCTATTTATGGTTTGATTATCAGAATGATATTTGACAACCGTCGGCAGCATTACAAGAATACCTAAGATTCAGATATATAAATAGTATTGCCGCCTCGCAGATGTACGTTTCCGCCAACTAGCCAGGATGCAGTTTAAATCATCCAAAATTTCGGCACTTCATCATTTGTTCACGTTAGACATTTGTGTGAAATTGACATAATTAGCCAGACAGCCCTGACAGTTTGGTGCCCCCCACCTCTTTTAAATTTTCCCACTCCTTTTTTGAAATCTAGTTTATCTATTTATATATAAAATATAATATAATATAAAAAAGTATAATATATAATATAAAAAGATTTAAATCTGACCAGAATGCACACATAATAGTAACATTAAAAAATACAAGGTAAGCTGATAATGTCTTTTAAATGAAATAGTCTAGTTTGAATAGGCCAAAACTGAAACTGCAGCATACTGGTAGGCTTATTTCTAACATAATTTAACCATCTCAATGTGAAAGCAAGAACCAGAGGTTATATTTTAATTAGGCTGCCTGTCTGTTTGATCACCATGACCTTAAAATTAGAATTAATCGACGAGGCACAAAAAGATAGAGGTGCGTTTAAAATTTTGACCTCATGTCATGACTACAGTGTCCATAATGCTGTCTTTTGTGTGTGTGTGTGTGTGTGTGTGTGTGTGTGTGTGTGTGTGTGTGTGTGTGTGTGTGTGTGTGTGTGTGTGTGTGTATGTGTGGTGTGTATATGTAGGGAAAGCAGGCTGTCCTCATGTCTGTTATCACTGGCGATGCTGTGCCTGCTGTCTGGGACATGGACGACAAGCAGGTGGTGGATGAGTGCATGAAGGTCCTGCGTGAGCTTTTCAAAGAGCAGGTAACCCTGTCACCTTTAATGTATCACCCTGTCATAGTTCATGTGTCACCCTGTCATAGTTCATGTGTCACCCTGTCATAGTTCATGTGTCGCCCTGTCACATTGAAAGTAACACCCTGTCATAGTTCTGTGTCACCCTGTCATAGTTCATGTGTCACCCTGTCAAGTCATTGTCCCCTTATAGTTCATTATCACCCTGTCATAGTTCATGTGTCACCCTGTCATAGTTCATGTGTCACCCTGTCATAGTTCATGTGTCGCCCTGTCACATTGAACGTATCACCCTGTCATAGTTCATGTGTCGCCCTGTCACAGTGAATGTATCACCCTGTCATAGTTCATGTGTCACCCTGTCATAGTTCATGTGTCACCCTGTCATAGTTCATGTGTCACCCTGTCATAGTTCATGTGTCGCCCTGTCACATTTAACGTATCACCCTGTCATAGTTCATGTGTCACCCTGTCATAGTTCATGTGTCGCCCTGTCACATCTTAATGTATCACCCTGTCATAGTTCATGTGTCACCCTGTCATAGTTCATGTGTTGCCCTGTCACATTTAACGTATCATCCTGTCATAGTTCATGTGTCATTTAATGTATCACCCTGTCACATTTAACATGTCACCCTGTCATAGTTCATGTGTCATTTAATGTGTCACCCTGTCATATTTCATATATCACCCTGTCATAGTTCATGTGTCGCCCTGTCACATTTGAACGTATCACCCTGTCATAGTTCATGTGTCATTTAATGTATCACCCTGTCACATTTAACGTATCACCCTGTCATAGTTCATGTGTCGCCCTGTCACATTGAACGTATCACCCTGTCATAGTTCATGTCCCCCCACATAACCCCCCTGTCATAGTTCATGTGTCATTTAATGTATCACCCTGTCACATTGAACGTATCACCCTGTCATAGTTCATGTGTCGCCCTGTCACATATGACATATATTTGTGTTGCTTATTACGGCTTTATTCAGGGTAACTGATGAACAACAATGAAATTAAGTGTTAGTAAAGCGTGGATAGCATGGATTTCTACCAAGTAGTCTCAGGATTTAATCCTGGCAGCTGACAGTCCCTTTTCATATTCATTCAGACCCTTTAAAAGTAATGTCTAAAGGCACACAACAACACAAGGACATTTTAACTTACTACTTTGTTACTGATGTTTGAATGGTTATTAAAAAGGAGACATAAACCTCCACCCTGATAGTTCCTGGGCTAATCAGCACCAAACAGCCACATTGTATGGGCCAGGAACTAAACAGGCCCTGACTGCTTCAGTGGAAATACAGGTAAAGTTCCTGGGTTCCTATTTGAAGAAAAAGAAAAGAGAAAAAAAAAAACTGTATAAAAGAGATACTTCAGATTTTGGTGGGTTTGTATGAGGTATCCATAATCAGTCTATTACTTTCAGTAGATGATGGTCGGCATGCCCCCACTTTAGAGAAACTGACAGGAGCAAAGCAATGTACTGCTGTGGACGGAGGGAGCAGAAAAAGGGATTTTAGACACCTAAAAACATATCAGCTTAAATGTACGCTATATTTAGATTATTTTAATTGCTTTAGCTTACCGTCAGACAGCTATACAGTCTGTGTTTCCATCTCTGCTCTCGCCAAAGCATCCAGACTCCATTGGGGGGAAAAAAACTAATTTTACCTCGCAGAGCAGTTACTGGTCTACCACTGCCAGATAGGGCTGTGTGACGGAAAGGTAAAGTGGTGGAAATATTCCTAATATAATGTACACTTGAACTAATATTGATATTTTTAGGTGGGCCTGTCTTTTAGTTGGTTAAAGTCCATTTTGCTGCTGCTGCTCCCATTCACATCAGTATATAGCATTGCTTTCGCGCTGGTACTCTTGTCTGGTTCTCCAAACTGGGGGCGTGCTGACCGTTATCCACTGTAGGTAATGCACTAACTATGGAGAAGTACCTCATACAACGCCACCTCAAAACACTCAAATTATCCATTTAAAACACATGAAGTCACTAATTCATGTGGCCAGTTCTGAAATCCGATGCACATTTTCCTTAACGCCTCTTAGCTTTACATTTCAGATTTGCTTGTGCAGTATGATTTGTGTGTGTCTCTCATTCCGGTTGTTATCACTCTTGACAGGACGTCCCAGAACCGCTGCGTTTCTTCGTCACACATTGGAGCAAAGACATGTGGTCCCAGATGTCCTACAGCTTTGTGAAGACGAGGGGAAGCGGAGAGGCCTACGACATCCTCGCTGAAGACGTGCAGGGAAAAGTCTTCTTTGCTGGCGAGGTGATGCTGCTTTCTCCATTTGTTAAAAAAAATCAAATGTCTCTTAAAGTCATGTCATTTAAATTGGTGATGTAATTAGTAAATGTAAAAATTATTGGTGATAATCTAACATTTCTTTTGTAGTTTTCCCCACTGCACTTTCTATATCAACGGGACAAGCACAGGTGTACCTAATAACATTTAAGTGTCCTAGTGAACCATGACTATGTGACAGTGAGCCAGTATGAACAACACCAGGACCCTGAAAAGCAAAGCAGCTAAATCGAAATTAGACATCATGTGTTTTCTCTACTGTGACATTTCAGAGTGAAATGGACACTACTGTTAATCAAAGGTTGGGTTTCTGCAGGTGATGCTTGTTGACCTAACCAGTTTTATTTATTCCAACAAAAAACACATCAAAACCTCCTGAATCCATTAAACACAGGAACTGTCACCACTATTTAGTGTGAAAGTTCCATCTTGACCTTATAAATAATAGTTGCATGAAATAATCTTAAAGGGGACCTATTATGCTTTTTCCTTTTTTTGTGTTATATATTTTTTGTGCACTCTAAAGGGAGTTACTCTTCCCAACAGAAACACTGCTCCTCAACTACCTGAAACCCCGCCCTTTCTTCTGTAACCTGGTGATGTCACCAAGTAACATATTTGCATCATCCCCCCCTAGCAGCTAATTTGCCCTCAAACAAGGCTAGTTAGAGCGGAGCTGGAGGGGAGTCCAAAGAGAGTGGTTCGGTTGACCAATCACAACAGAGTGGGCCAGCTGAAGCAGGAGCTCAAACAGAGCGTTTCAGACAGACGGTAAAAGAAATGCTGCAGCTGGTATGAGAAAATGAAGCCTTTTTTTGAACATTAAGGCATGTGAACATGTTCCAGTAGAAACCCAAAATATGAGTATGAGAAACTGTATGAAACTGAAAATAAGCATAATATGTCCTCTTTAACTCAAAGTCCACTTACAATGCTAGCTTTTTACAGATCTTTCTGAGGATGAGATCATGATGGCAAATGAGATTTAAAGACCAATAAGTAGTTAAGATTACTCTGTCAAACTGAATTACTATTTTTTGATATAAAATAGCAGATATTTGGTCTCATTGTGTGTAACAGGTGAACATATTATAGCCTTTAAACTGTTTCATTGATTTGTTCTTGTTTTTTGTTGCCAGGCCACCAACAGACATTTCCCTCAGACTGTGACGGGTGCCTACCTGAGTGGGGTCAGAGAGGCCAGCAAGATGGCTGCTATGTAACCTCTGTCAGTCCCTGAGCACTCAAACACACCAGCATGGACACAGGGGTTGCACTGAGCCTGAATAGCTCCATTTGAAATGATATTTCACTCTACTGTGATGTGTGTGATCAGGTCTAGTAGGGCTTCCCAGGGCCTGGCTCTACATGTTTAACACAAGAGAAGTGCTTTTTATTTATATCAAACATCCAGCGTGTTTGTTGGCAACAAGATGCAAAATGAATATCAAGTCGTGAATAATGCCGATGATCCCTGTACAGCTCTGCCTGGGCCCGCTGTGCTGGAGGGCAGGAGGATGTTTTCTTAAGTTAGCGTTCATTGAGTGGTGTATGTAGCACTTCTGTGACGGAAATGATCAGAAAATGTCATTTTGACAGATTAGGTGTGCATGAAACATTGGTAAACTCTGTCCTCTAATCATGAATTAAGTATGATTTAATCTCCAAGTTTTCAGAGATTATATTGTAGTGATATTTAAATTTTTTTTTCTTTTAAGAGTCGCGCTACCAATGTTTTATACAGCTGTAATGAATTTGCATTATGTGATTCATGTGTTGGTACAAATGTTGACGTGAAACAGGAAAAAGGTTAGGTATAAAGTAGCAGTACTTCTGTGATAGCACTTTTGATTTAAAACAACTATTAGATTTAAAGGTACAGTGTGTAGCATTAAGGGATCTATTAGCAGAAATGGAATATACATAAGTCAACGTTACTTTAAGTTTCACTAGGGACACGAACACTGGTCTCCTGGCTGAAAATCTCGTGTTTGTTTGAAGCATCGACTACCATGGACTTTCATGCTCTTAATACTATGTCACTTATCCGACGTCGAATAATGTCGCAGGTGGGTTCACGCTGTCTGCAACTACAGCACTAGATGCCACTAAATCCTACACACTGGACCTTTAAAACCAGTAAGAAAAGAAATGAATAGTTAATTAATAGTGTACGACAGGTTGAATAGTGAGTATGATCAGAGGATTGTCCCCTTACTATCTCAGGGATGTGATCAAGACAACAACACCTAACAGAAAATGATGGAAGAGAATCGTGATTGTGAACTGACAACTCCACGTTTCTCTTTTATTAGTTCCTGAACAAGGAGGTTTGATTAATGTTGACTAATGAAGCTTTACATGTAGGTCCTCATATCTGTCTGGATCAATACATCTAGATGATCATGTCCTGTTTGTCCAGCATTACAGTGTTTGAGTATTTATCTTGTATGTGTGTAATAAACTGAGCTATCAACTGCCATACTGACCGCTTTCACTTGTGGATGAATATTTGGCTCCTCTAATCAGCGTTATTATATTTATTGCTAAAGATTTATTCCAACCTCTTCTGTAAAGTCGACTTCACTGGGTTGGCTCTCAATCAGTTAGTTGATGAACAGAAAATTAATTCCAAAAATGTCTTTTGAGAATTTTTTTTATGTAGAAAAGCTCAAAATTCTCTGCTTTCAACATGTCAAATGTGAACACAGACTTTATTTGCAAGTTTTATTTTAGTCCTTTATCATCGTAAACTGAAAATCTTCTGGTTGGATAAAACAAGCAAAGTGAAAGCATTACTTCTGGCTATGGGAACAACTGAGATTTCACACACATCATATAGACTAAACAATTGTTTAATCACGAAAATAGTTGGCAGATTGATCAATAAAGAAAAAAAGTTCAATTTAGTAATTGTCACACTCTTCCATAGCAAATGGAGTTAGCTGAAAATTGCAGAGATTTTTTTTTTCAAAGCACTTCATTAAAGGTGCTACGATATTCAGAGCATTATCATTGCAGTAAACAGCTATTGTCTATGTAAAGATATAGAGGAGTAATGTCTACCTGAGCAGAGAATGAAGTCTCTCTCCCTCTGTGTGTGTTGCAATCAGAGCTTCTCTGTGCTTTGTTGACGTAGCCAGGCCAGTCACGCTGCTTTTAGTGCATGTTTGTGCATGTGGCTGTGCCCCACTGGCTAGCTCACAGCAGCTGCGCTGCATTGCTCTCATATGGCGGTTACAGCTGATAACGCCGTCCTGACCAACGGTGCTGTTACGAAAGTGGAGCATCTACCCTTCGGTTACCCCCCAGGTTAACAGTATTAGGTCTGTCAGCACCGTTGTTGTCACTGCGCTGTTAGCACCGGTAGCTACGGGCCGCCGGCTCAGCTGTCACCATGTTGAGTCTTGTGGAGGCAATAGAAACAAAGACGGTATATCGCTAACAAGTGAAAGTCAATTGTTTGCTCCATTGCAGCATCAGCGCCCAACAGCAGAGTTACATTTCTGCCATTTTGGATGGAAAGTGACTACTGGATGCCACTAAAACATCCGCCTGCATAGTCCCGTACAAAACTAAAACAAAATGATTTCTTTTCTAATGTCATATTTTACTGAAATGGCGTGTTGATTGTGTTTATTGTGTTGAACAATAAAATATAAATATAATAAGCATTTTCAGTCCAAAATGGTGGCAGCAGCTGTTGTCGAGAAAAAAAAAACACCTGAGTTTCATCTGTTTGCTTCTATAGTCTGTGAAAGAAAAGCTCCCAATCTTGCATTTACTCTAAATTCACACCAGACAGCAGCATAGTGTAGCTTGTTGCAATAATTACACTTTTTCTGTGGCGTGGGAGGCATGTTTATGTGTTTCAAGCAGGAATTAATTCTTTTTAACATGGGTCAACAAGGTTGCATTTACTGATTGGCCACACTTCGTTGCAGTATCAGGCCATGCTCCGCCACTGCTCTGGTGTGAATTGAGCATTAGCACCTTTAATGAAGTCTTGTCTACACTCACTTATAAAAGTTATGTTTTAAAGTCAATTGTTCAGCTTGGAAACAGTCCACCAAACATTCCTGACCTCTCATGCTGCTCAACGCTCAGAAGTTATGTATAACAACGGGCTCCCTGTGCTGGGTGAGGATGACCTTGTCAATGTAGAGAGAGTTGGCCTTCATCTCGATGTTCTCCTGCAGGTCCAGCTGGCAGCGAACCAGAGCCCTCTGCTCCTCCTCGGACTGGGCTGCTGCCTCACGCAGTCTGAGAGGGCACAGATAAAGAGATGCTATGTGACCACTTGTTCTCTCTAAAAAATACATTAGCCAATATAGGTGTTGCAGTACAAGCGATATGAGAAAAGTAAAGTGTTTTTTGAACATAAAAGCATGTAAACATGTTCTACTAGAAACCCCAAATACAATACAATACAATAGGTCCCCTTTAAACTCTCCCTGGATCCTTCCTGAAAACATTTGATGCTTTGTTCCTTCACATCAGAGGCAAGTGTGTCCTGGCCTTACTCGTTGATGCGAGCGGTGAGCAGCTGGACCTCGGCGAGGAGCTGGGACTGTGCTGGATCTTGGCATTGCTCTTTGCCAGGCCTCTGGCGGCGCAGAGCCAGCCGGGCCTGGGCCAAACTCAGAGCATGCTCACTCTCTGTGATGGCCACTTGCAGATCCTCTCTGGTCCTCTGCTGGCTGGCAAACTCAGAGAGAACCTAGAGGGGAGAGAGGTGCCACACCAGGGTCAGCCAGTGGATTCAATTAATAGTAAATTAGTAAGAAAATGATATTAAGATATTGCTACCAAGACACAAATCATCAGCCACATTATTAAATGCCTGTGTATCCTTAATGAAAGGATCATCACTGGCCAATGAATATACAAATAGAAATAAAAACTCAATAGTAGGGCTACCAAAATCAATGCAATAACATGTTTAAATAAATTTGTTTTAACACCATTAATTTCTTTAATGCATTAATGGAACTTGCGATTTTTAGGATGTGACTGACTCAGTTTTAAAGTTAGAGTGAAGATACTAGTATCATATGGAAAACCTAAGGAATCCCTTGGCACCAACCACGTCGGAAAAACTGTCATGGCCATTTTCAAAGGGGTTCCTTGGCCTCTGACCTCCAGATATGTGAATGTAAATGGGTTCTCTGGGTACCCACCAGTCCCCCCTTTACAGACATGCCCACTTGATGATAGTCCCAGTCAGTCTGGATCAAGTCATAGTCAAGTCAGCACTCTGACACACTGACAGCTGTTGCTGCCTGTTGGGCTGCAGTTTGCCATGTTCTGATTTGAGCATATTTTTATGCTAAATGCAGAACCTGTGAGGGTTTCTGGACAATATCTGTCATTGTTTTGTGTTGTTAATTTATTTACAATAATAAACATATACACACATTTGCATAAAGCAGCATATTTGCCAATTCCCATGTTGATAAGAGTATTAAATACTTCACAAATCCCCCTTTAAGGTACATTTTGAACAGATAGAAAATGTGCAATGAATTTGCAATTAAGCATGGCCATCATGCAATTCATTGCAATTAAATATTTCAATTGTATGAAAGCCCAACTTAATAATTACATGATAAATCCAACTAAATCTTCTTTATCTCACTTTTATCATACCATCTTACTCCCACTGCCTGACTCGCTCTCTGCTAATTACACACCATATCTGACCTACCTTGTCCAGCTGATCCTCCATCTGGCTCTTGGCAGACTTGATCTCCTGGATGTTCAGCTGAATGGCTGCTGCTGTGGCCTGGACCTGCTTCTGCATGTCAGCAGCCGTCTGCTCCAGGACGGACTCCACCAGAGCCCGTAAGGACAGGGAGTTGGTCTGCTGCTGCTGCGCTTTGGCCATGTTGATGTCGGAGATGTTTTCCCACTGCTTTGGAATCACTGCCAGGCTGAGAGAGGGAGACATTAAAAGACCTTATCAAGACCTGGAACTAAAACAATGCTTTTTTTTTTCAGATCAGTTTCAGAAGTTTCAGATCATCATGGCAGTTCACCTCGACAGAGCAGTTTCGGTGGTTTCGGACCTCTGTGGGTTGTTGATGGAATGGGTGGTCATTAAGGCACAGGAGTTGTCAATGCACTGAGCCTCAAATTTCTCTTTCAGATCCTGCTCCAGGTGGTACTTGGCGGATCGGTCCAGTCTGGAGCACAAAACAACATGTTTTGTCTTGCTGTCACTGGCAACTGTATCTTGTGGTTTGAATTTCCTTCCAGGTTTCAAGACAATGAACATTAGAGGATCCAAAAGGTAAGATAAGATAAGGTGAACCTTTATTAATCCCCGGAGGGAAATTCGGGTGTCATAGCAGCAGCAACAACAGTACAGATGAATACAATATAAGTAAAAGAGAAGGTGCAATGAAGGAAATGGCATACTTCTGAGATTCCCTTTCATAGATCATAGTCCATAACAATGTTTAGTTGATCAGTCTTTGATTATGGGCCCATGAGATGAATTCTCTTGAGGATAATTTTACCCAGAAACAAGATTAAAAGGGGAAATGTAATATTAACCGGGAATTGGTAATTACTGTATCAGGAAGCTATGGAGCCCCAACGTCCTTTGAAATTTGCTTTACCTTGATATAATCTAATAAAATCTTTTACAATATCATCTTTAAAAGGACTTTGTCATGAACTGAAAAATAAACTGGACATTTAATTGAATTTGGATACTGACAAATTGTATTTTATTATGGGTGGTAAAAATGGAAAAAAAACAAATCCACAGGTGTTCTCAGTCTGGCTGGTTACATCCCTGGGTGGAGCTGATAGGAACTACCGTACATGAGGTTACCATATTCTAGTGACCTATAATAATGATAAAGTTGTAGTATTTCCATCCCAGGAGTCCTGAGAAAACATCTAATAGGTGGGAAAAAATACAAACAACTCTGCATGTAAGTGTAGTGTGTCTGCTGGGCAGACGTAAAAGATCATAAAAATAAAAATTAAAGATGACCAAAATGATCGAAGTAAAAGCTTAAAGGAATACTTCACCCACAAAATGACCGTTTGTATATCTTTCTTACCGGATCTGCTCGGTGATCTGCTCTGCTACACTCTGCAGAAGGAAAGCGACTCCCTCGATAAGCTCCCGCTCCTTCAGCAGCTCTCGGTCCACCTCGTCATGTCGCCTATCAGAAGGAAGACGGTTCATTCTGCAGGACACAGAACAAAAATTACTCATCTGCTAATCCTTACTGCTGCTACAAGTTTGTTTTGTTCTTTTTTGACGTAAGCTTCACGGAAAGAGAAAGCGGTATGGAAAGTTTGGACTTCACGGTTGTGAAAACTAATAGCTCCCCAGTCTAAAAGACAGGTGAGATGTGAGTAATTTCAGATATAGAGCAGCAGAATATTATGGATTTTTCTTCTGATTGTTCTCCATCCTCACCTTTCCTCCAGACAGACCACGGTGACTCTCAGAGGCTCTTTGCAGGCCTCCAGAGCTTTCTTCACTCTGCTCTGCAGCACTATGAGGACATCAATCTCCACAATAATCTCCTCCAACTTCAGCTCCAACTCCTTCTTCAGAAACTGGATGTCTCTAACCCGCTGATCTGAACAGCACAAGAAAAAACACCACAGTCCATTGTGCTCTTTGCAGCATTATCCTTAACACATTTGTATTCCCCTACTTACCTAGTCGCTTGTTGTCATGATTTTGCATGCGTTTGCATACTTTTTCAGTTTCCATCATTAGCCTCTTGCAATCTGCTCTGAAGAGCTCAGATTGTTTCCTCATAACCTCAATATTCACAAGCTTGGGTCCAACACCCTGCTGTGGACTGGGGTCCAGGACAGACATTGTTCTCCACTGGTGGTCACTGACAGTACAGGCAGACAGGAAGACAGGCAAACTGGTTAGAAATGTGGCTGCCTCATGGTGAAAGAGGGCTGAAAACCAGAGGAAAATTAGACTATACAGGATTTACTGGACACACACCGATCATTTATTCAGAATATCAGAAAGAAACAGGAACACTTCGACACACCCAGTGTAAATGTTGGATTAAAATATCTCTGCACATTGCAGAATGGCATCTGAAAGCCCAGTGATCTCCAAATACTGAATAGTGGATTCATTTAATGCAGCAGTGGGTAGAATTGGAGCAAACATCATTAAAAAAACAGTCGCTATATCCTGTCAGTAGTTAATGAGACAGGTAATCTGAAAATGTTCCTCTGTGTCCTCCAGCACTACTAACGGCATCTGCAAGATTTCACAAACTGGACGAAAACAACCAATCAGAGCTGATATGAATCTATATTCTGTTACTGTAATGACTATTACTAATTAAAAATGTTTTCAGAAATATCTTGTAGTTACTGTTTAGCTGTAAAATTAGAAAGTTTATGAGCCAGCAGCCATGTTGAGATGAGGGGATACCAAACACCGCCCACCAGTCAGAGCACAGCCAAGAGAACGCTCAATAGAAATGCTCTCACTGAAATGACCTGTGATTGGTTTTAGTCTCCCGTGACAGGCTAGATTTTTTTAAAACTTGAAAATAGAGCCGTGAGGAGGTGCCGAAGTCATTTTTGGCCAATGATGCCAAAAACGTTCTGCCGACTGAAGCTTTAGCTTTCCTACCTTGTTTGAGCTGAGATGGATGAACCATTATAAACCAAAAATCTCTCTGGGTTCAGTGTTCATTTCTTGTCATTGTACACCACAGGGCTGCACAACAAAGTGCAGTTATAGCCCCTTTCAGAAAAACTAAAAACAGTATAAACAGTAGTGCCTTTGTTTTAATTTGCATCAGGAGGAATGTAAACGGCAGCAACAAATACACTGGATTATTTTGGCAGATAATATGGCTGATATCTCAACATTAAAAATGTAACATCTGCAAAACATGATCTTCGTGTTAGAGTATGTACATTGTACAACACGTTTTGGTGGAAAATTGCTGAAAACATTTTTGAAAAAAAAAAATCGACTCAAATCAAGAAACTTCTATTAACTTTAACTACATTTGAGCAACAAGCATCATTTATCCACCTAACCTATGTTTAAAATGATTTGTATTAGTAACTGTAGCTTATTGTTTTACATTATTCTAATTTTAACATTTGTATATGTTCTATGTATGTAGTGAGTTTTCATAAAATTTTTGTACGAACAGCTGAATTTCAACCAACAAAAATAAAAATAAAAAAATAAAAAACTAAAATAATGTGGTTGCAAAAGTGTGCTCACCCTCTTATAACTGGGGATGTGGCTGTGTTCACAATGAACTGAGCACATTCAAACTCATGGTAAATAGTCAGTACACACCTGCATCAGTTAAAGTGCCTCTGATTTACCCCAAATGAAGTTCAGCTGATCTAGTAGGATCTCCCTGACATTTACTTAGTTGCATCTTATAGCAAAAGCTATGGGCCACAAAGAGCTTACAAAGCATCAAAGGGATCTCATTGTTGACAGATATCAGTCAGGAGAAGGCTACAAGAGAATTTCCAAGGCATTAGATATATCATGGAGCACAGTGAAGACAGTCGTCAACAAGTGGAGGAAATATGGCACAACAGTGACATTACCAAGAACTGGACGTCCCTCCACAACTGATGAAAAGACGAGAAGAAAACTGGTCAGGGAGGCTGCCAAGAGGCCTACAGCAACATTAAATGAGCTGCAGGAGTTTGTGGCAAGTACTGGTTGTGGACTACATGTGACAACAATCTCCCTTATTCTTCATATGTCTGGACTATGGGGTAGGGTGGCAAGACAGAAGCGTACATCCAAAGCAACACAAGAAAGGCTTCACCAAGGAAGATTAAAGTTTAGTAACGGCCCAGTCAGAGCCCAGACCTGAATCCTACTGAACACCTGTGGGGTGACCTGAAGAGGGCTGTGCACAGGAGACGCCCTCATAATCTGACACATCTGGAGCACAGAAGAGTGGGCAAATATTTCCAAGTCCAGATGTGCCATGCTGGTAGACTCCTACCCAAAAAGAAGTGCTGTAATAGACTCAAAAGGTGCTTCAACAAACTATTAGTTTAAGGGTGTGCATATTTATGCAACCACCTGACTGTTTTTTTAATTTTTTTATTCCAAAACGGTTTGTTTTACAATTGAATTGTACAGGTTATAGGTCACATTAAATGTGGAAAAAGATCTGAAATGATTCATCATGATCTCATTTTTTTACATCCTAAAAACCTGGCAGTTAACATGGGTGTGGAGACTCTATACACTGTAGCTAACTTCACGTTAGTTTTCTCTACGTTAGCTAGCCCCAAAGTTAACGTGGCTAACACCATTTTAAGTGTAACCATCTTGGCTTTTAAAGGACGTTACTTATAACCGTGTTGTTTAGCGTCATGACAACACCTAAAAAGACATAGTACAACCAAATAAAACAAATAAAATACTGTACATACCTCGTTACTTGCGGATAAAAAAGAGCCAAGCGTAGGCTATTACAGTCTCAGCAGACGGTTACCGTGGCAACAGAGGACACACGTCATGGGCGGAAACGGTAATTTGACCCTTTTGGTGACAGAAGTATTCACATCCAAGTAAATAAGTAAAAAGTGCATACTAACTACTGCTTTATAAGAAAATGAGGTTTGCCCGACTCGAATGAGAAACTGAATGTATTAAATTAAAACGCCATGCATCAAGTAAGCATTTTTGTTTGCATGACTAGGACACCTACCTGTGTTTGGCAGTAATGTATTTAATTAACCTCCTGTCAGGCTAATGGTGCCAATTTGGTCCATGACATGAAATGCAATATTAAACAGGAAATGGTAATTACTGTACCAGGAAGCTATGGAGTCCTCAAAGTCCCTTAAAATATGCTTTACCTTGTGCACACAAAATAAAAACAAATGAAATACAATATTATCTTTAACAAATATCAACTTTAAGGTGGTTAATTTAAAAAGGAACCTTGATATGTATTCCTATTTTAATATGGGCAGTAAAAATTTTAAATCTTTTTTTTTTTAACACCAATGCTTAAATTTAAAGCATAAATTGGGACATTTAAATGCCTTGCACACCCACAGGTGTTCAGTCTGTAGGGAGTTGGCTTGGGAACCGGAGGGTCACCGGTTCAAGTCCCGACATGGACCAAGAACTGAGTGTGAACTGGTAGCTGGAGAGGTGCCAGTTTACCTCTTGGGCACTGCCGAGGTGCCCCTGAGCAAGGCACTAAACCCCCAACTGCTCGGGGCGCTTGTCAGGAGCAGCCCCATCACTCTGACATCTCTCCATTGATGCATGTATATGGGTCCTGTATGTGCATGTGTGTGTTAAACAACAGTGTAAATTGAACTTCCCCTAGTGGGACTAATAAAGGTGGTTGTTCTGTTCTGTTCTGTTCTCACTTAGTCTGGCTGATTACACCCCTAGATGGAGCTGGTAAGAATTACATGAGGTTGACATATCCTAGTTACCTATAATAATGATAAAGTTGTGGTATTTCAAACTCCGGCAGTAACAGTAACAAGCAATAAATGACAAAAATCTCTGCACAGGTGTGTGAAGGGCAGATGAAAATGGGAAAATGTTATACAAATACACATTAAGGATAACCAAAACTATCAAAATTATAGCTTAAAGGAATATTTCATCCACAAAATGTCCATTTGTATATCAATTACTCACTATGTGTTATCTTGTTCTGAGTCCGTGCATGGAGTATACAAGAAAACTACACGAAGTACTCTTCAAGAGTTCAAGGCAACATGCGATGAGTACTGGATATACAAATGGTCATTTTGGGGATGTGGCTGTGTTCAGAATGAACTGAGCACATTCAAACTCATGGTAAATAGTCAGTACACACCTGCCATCAGTTAAAGTGCCTCTGATTTACCCCAAATAAAGTTCAGCTGATCTAGTAGGATCTCCCTGACATTTACTTAGTTGCATCTTATAGCAAAAGCTATGGACCACAAAGAGCTTACAAAGCATCAAAGGGATCTCATTGTTGACAGATATCAGTCAGGAGAAGGCTACAAGAGAATTTCCAAGGCATTAGATATATCATGGAGCACAGTGAAGACAGTCGTCAACAAGTGGAGAAAATATGGCACAACAGTGACATTACCAAGAACTGGACGTCCCTCCACAACTGATGAAAAGACGAGAAGAAAACTGGTCAGGGAGGCTGCCAAGAGGCCTACAGCAACATTAAAGGAGCTGCAGGAGTTTGTGGCAAGTACTGGTTGTGGACTACATGTGACAACAATCTCCCTTATTCTTCATTTTCCTTTTTTCGTATTCCTTTAAGTTGATCTTAAGGGGAAAAACTATTTGGCAAAAAATGCAAAGTGAAAATTAACTCTAACATATGATGTTTACTTGCCCTATTTCCCTCCTGTTTGCATTTAAATGGATATCAGACATTAACATGACTTTTAATGCATAATAGCATGATTCTCAATACCAAATGTCAACAGCTTTGTGTTTATCAACTCATTTGCTCTTTTATTTTCCATAATTCAATTAAACCTAATAGTCACTACATGGCCTTTTGCAGAGGGACAGTTACTGGTGAGATGCATGATAGCACCAGAAAGGAATTTACCACCGAATACTTCAGGTAAGAACCGGGGAGGGAAACGGTCAGTCTTGGATGTAACAAAAGGTGTGAGGGATATAGAGCTGTCCCCACATCTCAAAATAAGGCATCCAGAGAATGAGTATTAAGGAGACATAGCAGCATCAGAACCAGCCTCCACTACCCTTTAAGGCTGAAAGAAAGTTGTTTCTGTTGTCCTGGGTTGTCCAGTAAGTATGTGGATATAAAACAGAGCATCTCTGTGACAAAGTCAAGGTTAAAATGGAAAAAGCAGGGTGTATATGACACATTAAAATCTCTCCATAAATATTCATGGTGTTTGAAGCTTCTCTACACTTCACACCTGTTATCACAACGTCATTGTCTTGCAATATCGCAGGTGTGCTGCTGAGCTTCAAATATATTCATCGGCTGGTGGCAGACCCCAGGAAATATATTTATGAACTGAGGTGGGCGTCTTCTGCTCACCTTTACTTACCCACTTCCCTTTTGTGGCGCAAAAACAAATCTCAGCAACCACAGCCGCTCTTAAACACAGGCCTCACATATGAACCTCTCCCTTCATTAAATAAATCAGTAACAGTAACGCATGGCTTGTAAAACTACAGTACAGTGATTATTTATGGCATATTTCAACTTCAACGGGGCCCTTTTATGTTGATGTGTAGGCCAAAACCAATGTTGATCCCAGTTGGTTTGAATTTACAGCCTCACCATCTACACCAGGACGTGGAAGGTAACAGTGATTAGACATTTTTCTGAGTCGTCCGTGTTACATTGTGGATATGATGTGAAACACTGGAAAAGAGTACAGCCAGGCTCAGTGAACTTTCACCAGGAGGACAGGAGCTGCTGTCAGTACTGAAAGGAGATGACAGAGTTCACTTTGTATACGTGGTACGAGCGGTTCCAGAAAACCCGAGTGAAGTAGTTTGTGTAGGGAGAGTAGTTCATCTTTATCTCGTGGCAGAATCTTCCGTGCTTGGAGAAGGAGTAGATCTCGCCTTTGTCATAAACAACCTGAATGAGACAATGACAATTACATAACTCTTAAAAACACGTCATAATCCAGCCCGGTCTCACCAAATGACATCTGACTGACAGTTTTGTAAGTAATTTCATGTGCAATAACAAGGCCTTTCTTGCTTTTGGCAAGTCTGCGTCATTTAGTCTCTACTGATTGCTATGCAAATGCATCACAGTGAATCTGCTACGCTCAGAGCTAGTGGCGTAGAATAAAAAGTGAGAAAGACTGTTTAGGAGGGGGGGGGGGGGGGGGGGGGGGTAAGAAAGGGGGGAAGGTTTGGGGGGCCTGGGGGAAAGGGGGGTGTTTAAGAGAAAAAAAAAAAGAATGATATAACAGAATTAGGGACAGCGAGTCAGACATTTCCACCAAAAAAGGAGTTTTTTTTAGGTGAACTGCCCCTTTAATATCGTGGCGGTGTATTCTAGATGACGTACTTGATGAAGACAGGGGAACAGGTGTGGTTGGTAGCAGGACAAACAGTGTAATGCTCATCAGGGTTATGGCAAACATGAAATGCCTTCTAACACAGAATATCCTTAAAATGTTGTGCTATTTATTTAGTTACTTATTTATTTATTTACTTACTTATACCTTCCCATGAGATCAGGTTGTATAATCAATACTTTCTAAGATTGTACCTTTTACAAAGTACTCTCCAAATACACAGGATTTATTTAAGATAAGATAAGATGAACCTTTGTTAATCCCCGGAGGGAAATTCAGAAATTTACTACAATTCTCTCACTGTAATGTACCTATACGTAACAATATGACAAATGCATTAAAGAAGAGTTCAACATGTTGGGAAACACTTCTTTGCTTTATTGCCAAGAGTTAGATGACAAGATTGAGACCACTCATGTCTACACAGGAAAAATGAAGCTACAGTTATCTTAGCTTTAGGGATGCCTGATGATATGGGAATAAAATGAAAACACTGGCCAGAAATGAACATTTCCACAAATCTGATAGGGCAATATGTTACGCTACATGAAAAAAAATATGGCAGGCTTTACAGGGCTCCAGAGATGAGACCAAATCTATTTCTGTGTGTGGATGTGTGCAGCGGTATTTTGTTTCCCCCACCCGCACCCGAAAAAAGAAAAAAAAGCTATGTGTGAAACCGCATCCTGCACTGCGACATCACAACCTTAAAATACAGAGTTCAAAAATGAAAAGAACTGTTGATTGTTCTTCCTTCAATGCAGATGTTGTGGTGCCCGTTAGACCTGTCCCTGGCCCTGAAAGGCACAGCCCAGATTCGACATTATCGGTGGAGGTGACTGCTCCACCTGAAAACAGCCAGCATTATGCACTATATTTATTACAAAGTGCAGGTGCAGCCAAAGCATGGCTGGGAACAGTGCTTTTGTTGTTGGAACATCAAGTCCTGAATTGAAATGTTAAAAAACCACAAGAAACACGTCCTGTGCTGTGAAAGGTGTGTGGCCGTCAGAGCATCAGCCCTCCCTGCAGCATTTCCACACCAGGCAGTGGCAAACCAGACCAGTGAGGAGTCGGAAATGACAAAAAAAAAACTTAGGCGCACCACTGCAACCAATGTAGACAGTTAGTCTGGAGCCCTGTTTTACATGTTACTTAAGTTGAAGTTGCCCCCCCCCCCCGTACAACCACAGCCTGCTGTTATCACACCTAAACAAACGAGATATAACGTGTTTGTCAGTTAGCTGATTATCTGAGGATTTCTAGTCATTATGCCAAGCTAAGCTAAGGTATCTGGCTGACAGTGGTAGCATCACATTTACTGTACAGACTTGAGTGGAATCAATTCTCTCATCTAACTCCCAACCAAAAAAAAAAAAACCAAATATCCAAACTATTCCTTTAAACCATGTTTGTCTATTCAATATATACTTATAGATATACAAGTGCTGTATCTTAGTTGTACAGCACAAGCTATCATCTTATTAAATTTACTGTATGTAAGAGCACCACAAAAACAGATTTAGCACTTTGTTTCTGTTTATGAAAACCTCACAAGTTAGATTTTGGTGGGTTTTTTTCTGTTTTACATTGATAGATTGCACAGTATTTATCAACATTTTGAACACGCACAATTTTAAACACACATTACTAGACATACAGATGGGAATCTACAGCTCGTAGTAAAAGAATATGCGTCTCAACTCACATGTCCATTGGCGATGTCCAGCAGGTCTTTGATCCTACATCCTTTATGAAAACTGAGCTCATTACAAATCGACTCCTCGATGATCACGTAGTTTGTCTTCTGAGAGGTCAGAATCTTGTAGATGTCCTCTGCAGATCTCATTGCATATACCTGGTAAGTCTACAAGGACAGAAAAAAAGGATATTCATTTTTCACCATTTTAACCTATTAGACATTTATGTGAAAATGTCATAATTAGCATATGAGTTTTTTTGAGTCAAAAACATGTTTTGTGAGGTCCATAAACTGTAGATTAAAAGTGAATGTAGTCAACTTGGTTGCCGCCATCTTTTTTTACAACCAGAGAGTGGAGCTAGGTACAAATGCTGAATAAGACATCCCCTGCTTTATGGTCTATTTGACTCTAAATGGGACCGTAATTTACTAAATGAACGTCACGCTGTATTGAAGAAGACTTGAAACTAGTAATTGAGACCATAAACTCGTGTTTACAATGTTTACTGAGGTAATAAATTAAGTGAGAAGTAGGATCATTTTCTCATAGACTTCTATACAATCAGACTTTTTTTTTTTGCAACCAGAGGATTTGCCCCCTACTGGCTATTAGACAGAAGAAAGAGTGGCCTACGGGTGAGGTCACAGTGACATTTGACCTTTAACCACCAAATTCAAATCAGTACATCCTTGAGTCCCGGTGGACGTTTGTGCCAAATATGAAGAAATTCCCTCCAGGTGGTCCTGAGATATCGCATTCACTATAAAGGTACGGATGGACACAACCTGAAACACAGCCTCCGGCCACGGCTGTCACAGAGGCATAAATCTGTTTGCTAGTTCAACTCATCCCTGGTGAGGAGAATCAAAATATAAGTTTTGTCTTCTTCTTGTGCTTCTACAACAATGTTGACATGCATTAATGTCCTATTTTCATCCTCTGTCTGAAACACTATTTGAGCTTTCTGTCTTTACAGCCTTGTTGTGTATACTCACACTCATGCAGCCATGGTGTAGTTCATTTATAGCCTAACATTAGCTTTTTACTTCTGGTGATTGAATTCACACTTCAGATCATAAAAGTGGTGTTCATTTGTGAAGATTATCTTGCTGAACAAAATATGAGTATCATAAACGTGTTTGTAACATCTCATTTTCTGCAATAATCCAAACCCAATGGAAAAATCCCACTGTGTTTTTGTTGAGGGAATCCAGAGTGATGCTGACTTCCTGGTTGGCCTACAAAAATACATCCTTCTGGAGCACTCGACAGGTCCTCTTTAAAACTGACCGTACTGTTCTTGTATTATTTTCCAGTATCAGGAGTCTCCTTTATCCCTTTCTGAATAAATCTGTTATCTCACTCACATCTTCAGTTCTCCTCAGCAGGTTGATGTCTGAGTAAAGCGGTAAACTTGTTACAGCTGAACCTGAACACAACTTCACTGTTCCCAATAGCTGAGGGCTGCCTGCAAAGACAGCCGCCACTGGAGCCTGTGACCTGGAAGACCAGAGGAAGACGTTAAGTACCACAATTAAGACTTTAAAGACGTCTTTGGAAATACAGAAAGATATGATGACTCACTTGATCCAGCTAATCAGCTCTACTGTATCTGGATCATAAAACTCCTGCAGATCTGACAACTCTGCTAAGACACGAGGGAAGTACTGCAAGACAAAAGAGAGCAGTGTAGGAAGATATCATGTGTCTCTAAATGTCCAGCATAAAGGGTTTCAAAAGATAAGGAGCTGAAAATCTCACCTCTCGCCACAAACTGAAACCAATGATGGTAGGAACCGCTGTGCTCAGGATCAGAGACTAGAGAGTAAAAGCAATGATTAACACCTTAAAGGGATAGTTCAGGTGTTTTGAAGTGGGACTGTATGAGGTACTTATCCATAGTGTCCCTGATATGCATTCTCATCAGCTCATCACTTTTTGGATGAGCTAGCAAAACCATAATCTTAAAGTTGTTTATTAACCTAATCTTTGCCTTAACCCCAAGATCAAACCTGCAGGAGACCTCACGCCTTACTGTGACTTCAAACAGAGATGATTATTTTTTGTGATCATCAATTTAGTAAGATACACGTAGACTTTTACTCCTTGAAATGCTAGTTTGACTGCAACCGCAACTAGACTTCTCTGCATATTTTCAATGGAATTATTCCTTATTTCACGGGATATTTTGTGATCTTTACTTTATTACCACATACTTATATTGAAACAAAAAAAAAAAAGCATTCAGTCAGCCTGACACATAATAGCAAATACGGATGAGGGCAGATTAAGGCCCCCGATCAGACAGTGCGTTTTAGCAGCCTGGGGTGGCTTTTTGTAATTGCTTTCAATGAGAATGAAGCGGTTTTTGTCTTGCTGAGTGCTGCTTTGTGCACCTCATGATTTTTGGAGGAGCACTCTGAACATCTTGAGTTGAAAAATTTACAACTTGGAGCGTAAAAGTGCCCGACGTCATTAGCATTTTTCTCACTGTAGTGACTTTTGCTCGATACCCGGAGCTATACGAGTTTACCAACCATAGTTGCCATGATCTGAACAGAAAACAGCAGTATACAATTTATCTATTTATTTTAATTTTCATTCATTTAAACTATATTATTAACTATTTGGGTTGTGCACAGTTCATGGATTGTAATTAGGTAATTTGGTGGTTGCCCATCATATACTGTATATACAGTATAATAATTTAACAGGAGAAAATGTGTATGCAAAGGTATGCACTTTTTTTATAATTTAAAGAGAGCAATGATGGTTGCTAAACGTGAAAACCAGAGGCTACTCACCAGTACTACAGGGTGGATGGACTTCAGTTTGAGCCACTTAAACACAGTCATCCAGAGGTCCGGAGAACACACACCGAACGCTGTAAACATGCAGACGTACGGGGTCCATAAATATTTCATCCTGCATGAAAAAAGAACACAGTCGCTGTCTAGTTTGTGCCATAAACAAACAGATATGAAGAATTCAGCAATGCTTTACATAGAAATTACAATTCTACAATTTTACACTGATGAACGTACCCGTCAAACAGCAGAGCTAGGCCTCCAAAAAGCAATGTGTGAAAAACATGATAGATGACCTCTGGCTGCTCTCCTATTCGTCCATCTTCAAGCCTGAGGTTGTTTTTCATTGGTTGGCCACTGTATGAATGTCAGAGTGGAACCATGATACATGATGACTGGAGCATCTCCATCAGATGCAACTGGTCAATATCTAGTTTTAATCACCAGCTCTGTCAAATATAATCTCAGAAAGAGCCCCAGGATTAATGTCATGCATTGTGTTTGGCACAAGTCTCTAACCTGAGTCTTCTGTAAATGGTCTGCAGGGTGGAGAGCAGGCAGACAGTGAGCACCAGGAAGTAGAAGGGAAGGACTGAGGCTTGCGTCATCCGTAGAAATAAGTCCTGACCGGGTGTCTGGAAACTCTTTTGGCACAGGAGGAAGTTGGTGATAAAGTCGCTGCCAGAAGGAAAGGAAACACAGATATTATATTACAGTAGATTAGATCATACAGACAAAAAATGGCACACATACTGACTTACATATGGATACTGTTCAAAACCACACAAGATAATTCACACTGTGTATTAGCCTGCCTTGTAACTGCTATGTTTCAAAGCATTAGCTGTGACTCACGTTGTTGTGTTGAGCCCAAATTTTACTTCAAGGAATTTCAAAATGAAGTCACTCTCACTTACAGGTATAAGTTTCTGTGAATGAAAAACAGTGGTGATTAACCAACAAGGGCTGTCAAATGTTGAAAATATTTAATCACAGGTGATTAATCGCATGCTTGTGCACTAATTACATTTTTATCTGTTAAAAATTTACCTTAAAGGGTGATTGAGAATAGATAAATATGCTGTTTATGCAAATGTAGGTATATATTTCTGATTGTAAATCAATTTACAACACAAAACAATGACAAATAGTACTGCATTTAGCATAAAAAAATCTGCTCCAATCATAACATGGTGAACTGCAGCCCAACAGGCAACAACAGCTGTCAGTGTGTCAGTGTGCTGACTTGACTATGACTTGATCCAAACTGACTGTGATTATCATAAAGTGGGCATATCATGACCTGGCTGGTACCAATGGATCCCTTGGGTTTTCTAGTTTCATATGATACTAGTATCTTCACTCTTGCTTGAACCAGCTACCAACTAAAAATCACCAGTTGCATTATACATATGAATGCTCTTGACTTGATATGGATCAATGGAGACAGTCAGCCCATGATCCTGTGGTTGGTTTTACCTTGACCAAATAACTGAAGGTGATCCCCGTGGTAAAAACTAGGTGGAAGTGCAGGAGGAGCTTCATTACTCTGGCCACAAGAGGCCCCATCTTCATCTTTTGCTGCAAAAGAAATACAGAAAACAGCACTGAGATGGTGTTACTCAACGTCTACAGTGAAGGGCATCAAAAAATGAAAATCCTCACATTTGAGAAGGTGCCACCAGGAAATAAATTAGTGAAATGATTAAAACTCACTGGTTATTATCCTTGAACCAGTGATTTAAATGATACTGTCAGCACCAAAGCTCACTCATCTGGGATTCAATGCAAGTTAAAACACACCTGCAATATGAAATCTGAGCTCTGACACGACGGAGAAGCTAACTCTACCTGGAAGTACCTCGCGAGCACTGAGCCAATCAGGAGGCTGAGCAGAGGCGAGCTGAGCAGGGTCGGGTTCTGGAACTGGAACAAGTAGGCCAGGAACAAGGAGCTGAGGTACACCTTGTGAATGTCAGCCATCTTAACATTTCCAGGTAGAGGGATGATGGAGAGAGAGAGAGAGAGAGAGAGACAGTGAGAAAGAAGAGGAACAAAAGAAAAAGGACAAAGTCTTTGAGGACAACTGTGGGCACAGCGCAGGACGATCTAAAGGTACTTTTTTAAGTTACATTTTGGGAACACACAGTTCTTTAAGAATATTTATTCATATTTTAAGTAAAAAGACAAGAGTGTTTTGCTCTTTTCTACAACTGGCCAAAGGTTTAGAATTAATTTGTCATAAATGCATGAATCAAAAGCTTGAACAAATAAATTTCCTCCGTCCACAAATCTCGTTTTTATCTAGATCTAAAAAGTATAGTGTGCTATACTAGTGAACCAAACTACAAAAGCAGAGCTGGGTTTCATTCATTACTTCAGTAGTTAAATGAATAGACTAGAGGTCAACTGATTAATCGGTCGGCCAATTAATCGGGCCGATTATTTGACTTTGGTGTGAGCATATTAAGCCGATTATCAAGCAGGTGCATAAATGCTGCTAAGTGCACTAAAACTTTACGTTTTCATCCAAAAGTTTATTTGCCAAAGTTTAGTTTTTTTGATTACCTGTTTCACGTACTCAATATTTAGATTATACATTATTTTTATTTAAAATATAAGTGTGCAGCACTGCAGACACAAAATGTAGATTGGAGAGGCAGACCATGGGTGTTATTCAATAAATGTTTACTGAAGTTGAGAAATTACGTGTATCATTTGTTATTATTAAGCTCTTGTATTTTATCAGATAGAGGAAAAAAAGAAAATCACCCAAACACATCGGCCCCCAAAAACTCTGCATCATATATCGGCCATCGGCTATCCCAATTCACCAATAAATCGGCATCGGTCATAAAAAACCATATCGGTCAACCTCTATTCAATACTATCACGATACTACACGATATTAGATATATATTTTGATTTTTAAGCACTGTGATTAAATATTATGATTTATTGTGATTTTTGTTCACTTTTTTTATCACTAGACCATGGGAAAAAGTTGAATCATAGGGACTTTAAATTTGAAAACTATCTAAATTAATACAGTAAAAATGTTTGTTTTCAGTATGTATGTAGTCAGAGATGTCCTGAAGTCAAATATAGCAGTTTTTTTTTTTTTCTAACAACCAAAAAAACGTAAGAATAAAGACATTTCCCTCACTAATTAGAGGTATTTTCTTTTTAATTTATAAGGGACATGTAATGTTTTATACTTCTGGTGAATATAATCCAATCAAACTTATTTCCATATATGTATTTTGTATATATAGTTCACTTTGTTAACACCTTATTTTGAAAACTGGACATAGTCACACGTGTCTACTTCTGCTAACTTTGTCAAGTCTGTCTCTAGAAGAAGAAGATCAGAAGAAGATCAACCTTTATTAGTTCCGGGGGGGGAAATTCAACTTTAACACTCTGTTTGTTAACTTATACACGGTACGTGCAGACCCGAAACACACACATGCACATGCATCAATGGAGAGATGTCAGAGTGAGGGGGCTGCTCCTGAAAAGCGCCCGGGGAGGTGGGGGGTTGGGGGCCTTGCCGGGGGGACCCCGGGGGGAGCCAAAAAGGAAAACTGGCACCCTCCAGCAAACAAATCAAAATAAATTTTTGGTCCATAGGGGAATGAAACGGGGACCCTCCGGGGCCCAAAAAAAAACCCCCAAAAAAGAGATTTTCCTCTCCTCACCCCTTCTCTTCATACATCCATGGTCAGCTCCATCGGGGCCATCTCAATGTATTCAACATAAATGTCAGTATATGGGAGCTCTACAGTTGTAGCGTTGGCTGATTTGACTATGAAGATGAGAGCAATGACTGGCTTGACGGCACATTACCACAATACCATAACGTTTCCTGTCCATGACAGAGTTAGCATGCAGCTTTAGCCATGATGTCTAGCTCTGCTTTTCCTGCAATGTGTGAAACCTACAGTGTTTCCATACTTTACTGGATGTGTAGTGTTTACCACACTGGATTTAACATGGGAGGGTGCAGGTCACATCCACGCAGACCCTCCGCCGTTTTCTGCTTCTGGCGTTTTGGCTTGCTGTGGCTTGTTTTGGTTGAATAAAACGGAACGGATATGACGTCAAGTTAATCAGACTACAACAATAAAAGCGGAAACTTCCTTCTACCTCCACATAGACTCAAATGAAGCAATTACAGTATATTGACTCTGGAATCAAAAAAATTATTTCAAAATCAATGAACGCACACAGAAAATCACAATACATCGGTGAATCAGTGGGAAACAGCTTGCCTGGTTCTATCTAAAGGTGACTAAATTTGCATGTGAGCACCTCTAAAGCTCAGCAGTATTTTTTGTTTATTCCCAAAATAAACCGCAGTGAAAATAAAATAAAAATGAGAAATTGTGCTTTTATGTGTGGGATTATTTCTTGATCGTGTGCAGCCACTTGCTTACCTTGCGTGGTGGCACCAGATCAAAAGAGTCGAGTAAGAAGAGACAGAGGCCTTGGATAAAGAGCACGTAGTGGCTGTGTTCCCAGACTAGGAGAAAGGTGAAGGTGGTGGCACTCATGGTGAGATAGCAAAACATCTACACAGGAATAGAGCGTGAGTGTAAATGCAGAGTCCCACCTAACTTGGTTGCATTAGAGGATTATTTATCAAACTGGTTTCAGAGGCTCACCTCAGTGGCAGGGCAGATGTTATTACTCAGGAATCCAGTCAAAGCTGCAACCTGGCAAGAAAAGTAAGGCAGAGCCCAGTTGTCCCGCAGAGGGATGGCATAGTCCACTTTGGTTGTATCTGGTCTGAGGAAGAAATGACCCACAGATGAGTTGTAGAGTGATCAAGTCAGCAGATTTCACCAGTGAGGAAGTGAACAGGAGGGTTTTATGCTTCACCGCTGAGATACGTATTTGTCTTAAAAGGAACAGTGTGTAACATTTAGAGGATCTATTGGCAGAAATTGAATATAACATTCAGAACTATGTTTTCATAGTGAATAATCACCTGAAACTTAGAAGTGCTGAGTTTTCCTTAGCTTAGAATGAGTCCTTCATATCTACACAGAGAGTCCGCCATGTTTCCACAGGAGCCCAGAACAGACAAACCAAACCCCGGCTCTAGAGAGAGACTTTCATGTTTTTACATTACCTGAGGGCCACCGCAGTTCTCTGACATGCTTGTTAAACTGTGGTAATGTGAACCACAGAGTGTAAAACCGTGGTACCGCCAGCCGCCAACTGACTTCCATTGCTCCTAAAGTAGTGTTACTATGGCAAGGATGACCTCTGAGTGAGGTGGCATGATCACGGTTTTGCCCTCTTGGAAAGGGAGGAGTGAACGGAGGGGTACCCAAGTTGGTTGCAATGTACAACCACACTATTAGATACCACTAAATCCTACACACTGGACTTTTAACAGCAGCCTAATGCCACTTTCTCAAGAACAAAGCAAAATTTATCTCAGTGTGATTACATACAAAGTGAATTTCATTTAATTTTTCATGGGAGTAGAAATATTTTAACTAAAGATTAAATATTTTAACTAAGAAATTTGCACGGTGCTGTGTCAGCATTGAGACGTGAAGCCCTGATGTTGAATCAGAAATAGAGGGAAAAAAATATAGTAGCAGTCTGTGGTCACCCTTAGGTACAGAGACCAGGTGAAGCTCTGTGTATAAATGTACAGTATGTGTATAAACCACAGACTGTCTATGGTATAAACAGCAATGCCTAGATGACTTTATCTTGAGTGTTGATGGAGCAGCTGCATAGCCTGGCATTGATCGATCCAAATTCCATTCAGAAAACATGCATTTTAAAAGTTGTTTGAATGTCGCCCTGCAGACAGACCTGACAAAGCATGACTTCAGACTTTTTACAAATCAGCATTATTATGTTGTTACTTTGGAATCCTTTTAATCTGTTTATTGCAATTAAATCACAGCACAATCTGTTTATTACTGCAGGAGTGACATGTGGCTGCTAGGTACAGTCAGTGGAATGGCAGTGTATGTGACTACAGCTCACCACCATGGCAGAAAGAAAGGTTATTGGTATCTATGGAGACGAGCTCCTCCTCTCCAGTACATCTTGTGAGAACCAACACAAATGATACCGGCGATCCAACTTGTGCAAGTACAGCAAGGCGAAAATTTGCTTTGCTCTTGGTATGAATGACAGAAGTGTCCTATTTTGAAGTCTCTTTTGTTATCAGAAAGTAGGAGCAACAATGAGAAAAATGAAAAAGGATGCATGATAAAGACCACAAGAGGATGGTAACTTCACCATGCTGAGCAAAGGAATAATTATGATGAGGTATACAGAAAAACTGGGTAGTAGAATTCCTCTCACCTGTTGATCACATACCAGACCACAGCCAACATGCCGGCCACCCAGGTGCCGCTCATCACCCAGCTACACACAAACAGGGCGGTGACGTAGACCGCCTGGAGCCCGAAAACCGCTCCTACGTAGAAGTAGATTGGCTCCACAAAATCCTGGCGGCAGAGACAGAAACATAGAGGTTTCATCAGAGGTGAGGCAAAAGATACATGAGCAGGAACATAACCAACTGTATGTTTGCTTTAAATGACTGTATACCATGTCAATATCAGAAATCCAATGAAATATAGTGCTTAAATGAGGCAGGGTGCTAATTGCTACCTTAAATAAAACTTACTAAATAGCAAAATAAGTGACCTTCTACGTCCAGTTGACCTGATTTACTACAGTGGATGAATGATGACCTGGATGAATGAGAATCTTCATGGATAAGTGACCATGTTGTCCATGTTGTTGTTTGGTGTTGAACCTCTAGCATGAATCACTTGCTATTATAACCCACAGCACACACCAAATGCAGAAGTTTGACTTCTCTCCATTTTTTCCTGGCTAAAAGCATTAAATTATTTATTGCGCTATTAGGTGGCACAGCCTCTGCACTGGCAGCAGATGAGACTCTGTTGTTTTCTGCATTTGTAGAGTTAAATCTTTCATTGTGAGATTTGCTATCTGGTAAATGAATGGTACTTGTGCTATGCAGCTCCATTTATGTGTACGATGTCCCCGAGCAGACTGAGGAGAACAAATACAAACCAGCAATGTGCTTATGAGGCATTTCACATGATAAGATACAAGCGCAAATTTAAAAAAAAAAATGCAAATGTAACTGGTTATGGCAGGACCTTGTCAGAGTACAAACCTACGCAAACCAACCTAAGATCAACTAACGTTGACTATTTTGCTATGCAACAAATCTCAGGCTGAAAGGCCTTCAGGTGTAAGCGAGGAACTATGTTACTATCTGTCCACCAGTGTTTGCTTGCTTTAAAACATGGCATTGCACTGGTTTAGCGCCAGTTGCCCCATTTCCATGAAGGAACTTCTCCTAAGAACCTTTTTAGGAAATCTTTGCATTTCAACCGCAGGGACCAGGGTCTAGATTAAGTTACAAGAACATTTTCCAGCCATATAAAAGCCATATTGGTCAATCTCTACCAAAAGGCCCTGGTTGGGGGTACTACTTTCTGAAAGTACCAGAATATTTGGGGTGGAGTTTGCAGGGGTGACAGTCGGTGACTGGTGAAACACACATACAGCGCCGGTGCTTCAACGACTTCAACTTGTATGCTGCTTTGTTCATAAAACAATTAAGTTCTCTAGTATCGATTAAAGACAAGGGGAACAAGGGGAGAGCGTTTCTCTGTGTTTGATAACATTAAAAGTAAAGTTGGGCTCTGCTGTCGACTTCCTGACTCATTCACAAAAAGGACAGAGAGAAAAAGAGAGAGAGAGAGATTGCAAGCGGTCATGTTAGAAGAGGCAGAGAGCATAGTGGTGCCGTGAATGAGACAGAAAAAAGTTCTTTTCTGATTGTTTCATTCTAAAGTGCAAATAAATTACCCTAAAACACTCAACAGATGATTTACTGTGGACACAGACGCTCTTAGTTTCATTTTCCTCTGCTGCATTTCATTCATTACATCCAACGTGCATCAGTAAATATATGCAGCAGCAAATATCCTTTGCAGTGAGACAGAGCTTTTATTATTTTTTTATGTGTTTTTCTTTAGATGAAACAGGCAAACACACTGAACTGCAGGTATGGTCTGAGTGTGTTTGCTGCTGTGACCACATCGTCACATGTCATGTTACTTTATAATACTTCAGTGGACTAATTTAAGATAAGATAAGATATTCCTTTATTGGTCCCACAGTGGGGAAATTCACAAATTTGCCTAATCTTCACTGGTCTTTAGACCGCGGTGGAAACGCAGACAACAGTTCTTTTCTTTCGAAAATACATGTACACCTTACAAATGACTCAAATGTATTGTTGCACATGGTCAAAACAGACAATGTCTTTATTACACTTTATTTAACTTCAGTTATAAGCTGATCAAACAGCCAAAACAAGCCCACCTGGCTGCCTGTGGCTCTGTACATGAAGCTTGTGATGAGCTCTGGATACAGAGACAAACGCTCCACTGCGTTGATGGTCTGACCTGAAACAGTCCTGTTGTCCAACGTCAGTTCATAAAACCCTGGAAAACAAAAAGCAAATGAGCACAGAGTTGACTGACAAGGAGAGAGTGACATACGTAGCCCTTTCATTCAAGTTAGTGTCATTTGAGTCGGTAATGAGAAGCAGAAAGGACACATGTACCTCTTTCAAAGGACGACGCTGTCAGCATGTGCTTATAGTAGTAATAATAGAGCCCGCTGCCTCCTTGGAAGGTGATTTCACGCTCGAGCTCCTGAGACGCATTAAAGTGAATTTAAGAATGTTTAAGGAAGAGAAGTGGAAATTTAAGGGAAGCAGACTCATGACTCACCCACCTGTCTAGTCGAAAACCAGAACTTCCTGTCATGATACGCGGACAGATACGCTGCATAAAGCACGCCACAGGCAACTGCTGCCAGACATCCGAAGAACACCCTCACCAGGCGCTGCAGAAAACCCGCTGAGGGCAGAAATATAACAGTGAACATTACATATCACATTAATTCTTAAGTAAGGTATAATGATAAGTGTGTTAGACACATTCTGTCTGTTTATACAGGAAAAAGCAGCCCTCAGACAGTTTTACGCTCTGACTATCCTGCTACACCATCATCAACAGTTTATCAAGTCACTGGAGAAACTAGTCTTCTTTTTTAAGATGGATTCTGTATTAATTGTTTAAACTGCTCATACAGTGCTGGACTCTATGGGTAAATAAGATACCACTATAGAAATAAATGGTTCTGTACAGAACTGGTCATATACTGTATGTAACTGTTGCCAAAATTTCAATGAAAACAAAGGCACCAGTGTTAATAAAGGACCTTCTTCTAGTGTTGATATGCTTGTTGATATGGGAAAAGTGAATTTCACAACTCTTTTAGGGGGGATTAATTTAATTGCCTGAACAATCCTGACCGACTTAACTGTCTTTCAGAGGCTTTAACAGGTTTGGTTCTACAGCTAGTAAAAGTACAGATATAATATGAAACTAGAAAACCTAAGGAATCCATTTGTACCAACTAAGTCATACTAACTTGTCAGAAGAAGGATAAATAATGCTCCAAACTTGTGCTAAGTTTTGTCGAGGAAAAACTGTCTTGGCCATTTTCATGGGTCAAGGGACCCCTTTGAAAATGGGTTCTATGGGTACCCATGAGTCTCCCCTTTACAGACATGCTCACTTTATGACAATCACATGCAGCTTTTTGAAGGTAGCATAAATGTGTTAAGTCTGGATATTCTAAAATGAGTGTTTCTGCATACTGGGGTCTCTGGGGCGGCAGTAGCTCAGTCTGTAGGGAGTTGGCTTGGGAACCGGAGGGTCACCGGTTCAAGTCCCGACATGGACCAAAAACTGAGTGTGAACTGGTAGCTGGAGAGGTGCCAGTTTACCTCTTGGGCACTGCCGAGGTGCCCCTGAGCAAGGCACCAAACCCCCAACTGCTCGGGGCGCTTGTCAGGAGCAGCCCCCTCACTCTGACACCTCTCCATTAATGCATGTATGTGTGTTTCAGGTCTGCATGTACCATGTATGAGTTTAACAGAGTGTAAATTGAATTTCCCCATTGTGGGACTAATAAAGGTAGATCTTCTTCTTCTTCTTCTAAACAGTCTTGAATCACATAAATTGGGTTTCACTGTAAAGCTGAGACTCTTGTGGATCAAATGAGCCCAACTGTATTCATATGTGATGAAGTTAGTCCCCATAGGAGCCATTTCATTGTAGTGAGAACGTAAAACTTGACCTCACTGTATAAAATGACCTGTGGTGACCTCTAGGATAATCACAGCCTCATGAAACTTTATAACCACAAACTAGAGACCGCAAGCATTCAGAGGATAGATTGCTTTCCTAGCTAGACTGACAATTAGGGGGTTTCTGAGCTGTTTCCAAAAGAGAAGTGTTCGCCAACCAATTATGTAAAAAATGCTATGGCAGAAATCTCCAAATGTCCAAAGTTTTGAAACCAAATCACAGCATGGCTTTTTCTATGGTGTTCTTCAAGGTCTTGTTGTCTTAATGTGGTATTATGGAAGGATTATTGATGGTTAAATTTAGTGTAAAAACAGTGTAACAAGGGCTGCACGGTGGTGCAGTGGATAGCGCTGTTGCCTCAGAGCAAGAGGGTCGCAGGTTTGATTCAGGCTTGGGACTCTTCTGTGTGGAGTTTGCATGTTCTCCCTGTGTAAGCGTGGGGTTTCTCTGGGTACTCCGGCTTCCTCCCACAGTCCAAAGGCATGCGGTTTAGGTTAATTGATGACTCTAAATTACCTGTAGGTGTGAATGTGAGTGTGAATCAGTGTCTGTCTTTATGTTGTCTGTTTCTATGTGCCCTGCGATGGACTGCCGACCTGTCCAGGGTGTACCCCGCCTTCGTCCAATGCCAGTTGGAATCGGCTCCAGCCCCCCCGCGACCCTAACGGGAAAAGCGGTTGACGATGGATGGATGGATGGACAGTGTAACAAATGGTAGAACAAGTTGCCACACAGTGCTGAACTGCATCTCAAAGCTTTAGGTTCCCAGCTTTCAGATGATGTACACCACTTTTATGTGACACATACTGCTGTCCTGCTATCTCCCACTAAAGACCTCTTGTCCCCCCTAAAAAAGAGGGTTAATTAAACTGGATAGACATAGATGTAATTTGATGAATCTGCAGCCAATAGGATAAAATGAAGTTTTAAATATAAGTGACAGCCCTACAAACAAAATCATCATTAGGGAGTGGGAATAACAGCAGACTGACACTGACACTGCTTTATACCAGTGTACAGACCCATCAATTTAGAGGACATGAACTTACATGCAGAAGAGCACTTGGATCGTTTGACAGACGACTCGGGTCTGTTTGATTCTTCCTGTTTCTGTTCAGTATCCTCTTCTTTAGCTTCACCTTCATCTTTCTGCTGCTTGTCATCTCCATCTCCACCAACGGACACACTCTCCTCATCCTCTGTGTTCACCTGCTCCCTGCCATCTGCTCAGGTGTAACCACACACAGACAGCGGTGTCGCTTCAGGCTTAGCTTGTGGAAATGTACAACAAGTGAGACTTGTTTCTGTGCAAAAGTTAACTGAAGTCACCAGATGTGTTTTTTGCACTGGAAGTTAAATGGTATTCAATTAGTAAACTGCTACGTTAGCTAAACTTACTTGTAGTCTGCACCCCAGACTCATTCTGCCGCTCTTCTCTGTGACCCTCCAAAGTGTCTGTTTTTCGACATCTTAACTCGGTCATGACGAGATGAAATTAATCCGAGATGGGTTGTCTAATGTGTAGAGACAGTAGCATGCTAGCTAACAAGCGGTTAGTTAGCTAGCTAACCCGAGAGACCTTAAAACAACACTTCGCTTTGGAGTAAACAAGGCAGTGGACAAGTCGAGTTAACGCGCTTCCCTCTTCCGGATAAACTTTTCTTGTATGAAGTTGTAAAGCAGCACAGCCCTGAGGCTCAGTATTTGCGGTGTTAACTGCGTGGAGGACTGAAGTTAGCACAGTAGTTAGCATCGATGCTGGCTGGGACATAACGGAAGTAGCGGATGCGGGCGGCTACAGAAAGCAGCGAAGAAGAGTGAACTTCACTGCCACAGAAAGCAGCGAAGAAGAGTGAACTTCACTGCCACAGAAAGCAGCGAAGAAGAGTGAACTTCACTGCCACAGAAAGCAGCGAAGAAGAGTGAACTTCACTGCCACAGAAAGCAGCGAAGAAGAGGGAACTTCTGTGTCTGTGATATAAGGAAAACAAAAACCGTAAAATGTTCGATTCTCTCTTTGGTTTTATGTGAATGAAACACCAATATCTGCGTTCATTTAGAGTGTGTTATTTTCTTATCCTGATCAAGCAATTCATTGTTTTGAGAATATGTTTTTAGTGCTCAAACAGTCGATGATGGGAATTTAATCGACTATAAAGTTATTAATCTAGCGTAATCACTAAGAAAAAACATCATCAGTTGTAAACTTAAAATAATTGTAAATTGCGCATCATTGGGTTTGAGGGGAAGCAGCAATTTAATCAAGTTAGTTACCAAATTGACCCAAAAGAGGTTGCGAAGGAAATACTTTAAAGATGAAATTATTTGTTGATCAATCGGAAAAAATTGACAAACTGCTAATTTATAATAAATATAATTGCATAATTGCAAGTTTCAACTCGAGTTAGTTATATCTTAAACACCAAAGTGTAAAAATGTAGAATTACTTTTAAAAGCAAGTCAGATAAAACTAAGTGTAGTTTTTTAAAATACCCTATATGCTGGTTAAGGGATGAATAGCTGCTGAAAAGTCTTCTGAGGCAAATTTTTGGTAAGTATAAAGAAAATAGAATTGACATACAATCTCACTGGAATGAAAATGCCAGACATTAATAAAGAACAGCGGTTGTGTGGCAAGTCAGCTGAAATGGAGACAGACTCATCATAGCGAAGGCAGTTTAATCCAACACAACAGATCTTCACTGCTGCATGCGGAGTGTACAGTTCATATGAAAGCAGAAATAAAACTTACATGAATCTAAGTTAATGACTCTCTTCTTTAAAAAAATAAAACCAGAGGAGACAGTGCAAACAATAGGCTCAAACAGTGAAATAACATCAGTGCATAAAATCTTTCAGGAAGCTACAAAATCTGGTCCCAAACTTAAAAACGGGAGTAAAAATATCAACACTATAACTTAACATGTATGTACTGTATATAAAACACACTGTTCCACTTTATATGAACACTAACTGGGATTTTTAGGAGGTGCCTCTCCAAGAGATTTATACTGTAGGAAGTTCCTCAAACTTGTAGCCACTAGGTGGTTTGAACTTCCCAGTCGAGGTGGAACGTAACAACAAAACGCTGCTGCTTATTCTTATATTGAAGATTCCTCGGAGTTCTCCGACTCCTCCCTCGAGGTCTTTTCATCACCATGTGTCTCTGTGTTTGAAGGTAAGAATAAAGTTACTCTTTATTTTACAGTTCTATTAAGAGCATCAATAATTGTGAGTTTCTCCACTGTGAGACTCATAAAGGAATATCTTATCTTATGTTATCTTATCTTATAATAATGACTTGGTTATGCAATGCGTACCTGTACTGGTTTTGTTCAGGCTTCCTGTGTCCCCAGCTTCTTCACCATCACATCGCTCTAGTATTATGTTCAGGATTTTGGTCACTTGTGGGTGTTTAGCTGCCTTTATTAAGGGTTCCTCATCTGAGCTGTTGTTTGATGACACTAAAATTGTATTAAAGAAACAAAAATGCATGATACAGAATAGAAAATGCTTCACAAGTCTACATTTTCCTGAATACGTTTGTCCAATGAAGTTGTTTGCTGAGGAACCCCATTATTCGAGACCTGTACTACCAGGATTTGGGGTTAGCAAGGTAACTTCAGGGTTAACTCAGGGTTTTCAGTCCTACCAAGCTGGTTCACTTCATTCTGGGGTAGATCACCACCGTAACTTATGCTGAACACCTAAGGTCCTGAATAGGTGTTAAGTATTCAGTCCCGACCGACTTTACTTATCTCTTAGAGGCTGTAACAGGTTCCGCTTTAGAGTGAAGGTACATGTAGCATTTAAAACTAGAAAACCTAAAGAATCCATTGGTACCAACTATATTGTAATAGCTTCTCGCAAATGACATTAAACACTCAAAACTTGTGCTAAATTTTGGTGAGGAAAAACTGCCATGGCCATTTTCAAAGGGGTCTCTTGACCTCTGGCCTCCAGATGTGTGAATGTAAATGGGTTCTCTGAGTCTCCACCAGTCTCCCCTTTACAGACATGCCCACTTTATGATGATCACAGTCAGTCAGCACTCTGATACACTGACAGCTGTTGTTGCCTGTTGGGCTGCAGTTTGTCATGTTATGACTGGAGCAGATTTTTTATGCTAATAGCACCTGTGAGGGTTTTTGGACAATATTTGTCAGTGTTTTGTATTGTTGATTGATTTCCAATAATAAATATATACATACATTCCCATAAAGCCATTTGCGATTAACTATAGACAATCACATGATTAATCGTGATAAAATATTTAAATCAATTGAGGGCCCTAATAAAAAAATAGTTCAAAGCGGTATGCAGGCTGATTTTCATACAGTACAGACCAAAAGTTTGGACACACCTTCTCATTCAATGAGTTTCCTTTCTTTTCATGACTATTGACATTGTGGAGTCACACTGAAGGCATCAAAACTATGAATTAACACATGTGGAAATATGTACTTAAAAAAGTGTGAAACAACTGAAAATACGCTTTATATTGTAGTTTCTTCAAAGTAGCCTCCTTTTGCTCTGATTACTGCTTCACACACTCTGCATTCTCGTGATGAGCTTCAAGAGGTCGTCACCTGAAATGGTCTTCACTTCTCAGGTGAGCCCTGTCTGGTTTAATAAGTGGGATTTCTTGCCTTATAAATGGGGTTGGGACCATCAGTTGTGTTGTGCAGAAGTCAGGTGGATACACAGCTGATAGTCCTACTGAATAGACTGTTAGAATTTGTATTATGGCAAGAAAAAAGAAGCTAAGCAAAGAAAAACGAGTGGCCATCATTACTTTAAGAAATGAAGGTCAGTCAGTCCGAAAAATTGGGAAAACTTTGAAAGTGTCCCCAAGTGCAGTCACAAAAACAGACTCACATGAGGACCGCCCCAGGAAAGGAAGACCAAGAGTCACCTCTGCTGCGGAGGATAAGTTCATCCGAGTCACCGGCCTCAGAAATGGCAGGTTAACAGCAGCTCAGATTAGAGACCAGGTCAATGCCACACAGAGTTCGAGCAGCAGACACATCTCTAGAACAACTGTTAAGAGGAGACTGTGTGAATCAGGCCTTCATGGTAGAATAGCTGCTAGGAAACCACTGCTAAGGACAGGTAACAAGCAGAAGAGACTTGTTTGGGCTAAAGAACACCAGGAATGGACATTAGACCAGTGGAAATCTGTGCTTTGGTCTGATGAGTCCAGATTTGAGATCTTTGGTTCCAACCACTGTGTCTTTGTGGAACCAGAAAAGGTGAACGGATGGACTCTACATGCCTGGTTCCCACCGTGAAGCATGGAGGAGGAGCTGTGATGGTGTGGGGGTGCTTTGCTGGTGACACTGTTGGGGATTTATTCAAAATTGAAGGCATACTGAACCAGCATGGCTTTAACAGCATCTTGCAGCGGCATGCTGTTCCATCCGGTTTGCGTTTAGTTGGACCATCATTTATTTTTCAACAAGACAATGACCCCAAACACACCTCCAGGCTGTGTGAGGGTTATTTGACCAAGAAGGAGAGTGATGGGGTGCTGCGCCAGATAACCTGGCCTCCACAGTCCTGACCTGAACCCAATCCAGATGGTTTGGGGTGAGCTGGACCGCAGAGTGAAGGCAAAAGGGCCAACAAGTGCTGAGCATCTCTGGGAACTCCTTCAAGACTGTTGGAGACCATTTCAGGTGACGACCTCTTGAAGCTCATCAAGAGAATGCAGAGTGTGTGAAGCAGTAATCAGAGCAAAAGGTGGCTACTTTGAAGAAACTACAATATAAGACATATTTTCAGTTGTTTCACACTTGTTAAGTATATAATTCCACATGTTAATTCATAGTTTTGATGCCTTCAGTGTGAATCTACAATTTTCATAGTCATGAAAATAAAGAAAACTCTTTGAATGAGAAGGTGTGTCCAAACTTTTGGCCTGTACTGTATATATCAAGTCTTCACACTGTCTGTGTTGCAGCTAAGACTGAAATATTGTCATCAATGCCATAAGAATACATCTAAGCATCATTTTAATTAACAAAATATTTACAAAATATATAGTAATTATAGTCAGATCTACTCATGCTCTAATTGGGACAGTGAGATTATGCTGTAAGTCTGTTCATTTACACATTCACACACATCTGCAATTTTTTATTTTGTCGGCTGTCCATGTTTGCCAGACTGAGAAATCCTGGGTTGATTTACCGAGTTGATAGCCAGCATCATAGGACCACTTAGTGGGATCACAGTTGTTAGGGATAGTTAAGCCAGATAATGAGAAGATACCCTAGGTACGTTGAACTCACTTCCTAGTACAGGCCTAAGGTCTTGCACTGTTGGTGTTATGATGTGCATTTTCACTTCTGTCACCTCAACTAGCTAGGACTGGCTGGGCCGGAGTATTTACCTGGCATGGGCATCTTTCTTGGCTTTTTGGGAGTCCTGTTCCTGTTCGGTTTGTTTTTTGTTTGTCTGTGCAGTTTTTTTTTTTCACAAAATTAATAAACGGTTCGTCATCTGAACTTTCATCGGAGTCTCCTGCCAAACAACAGTCACAATCATGTTTTTTTTCATGTCCTGATTACTGATACAGTACCTCGTCTCTTTCTTGAAGCTCTGCCTGGTGATGCAGTTGTATTCTTTGTGTTTTTCTTCACTAGTTTCTTCTTCTTGGCGATGAGGTTTGCCAAGGGCACGTCATCATCTGAGCTGCTGTCTGAGAATGAAGGGTTTTTAAAAATCCAAGAGGTTAGTAATGAAATTTAATTCATTGTTTCTGGTCTGTCTACTACAGCTGCTCTCAAACTTCTCCTGTCATTCCCCAACAAAATCATGACGAAATAGGCCAACTTGTATATTGAAATAATAACAAGATTGTGAACATTCCTTTCCCCTTTCTTCCATCACTAACTATCAAACCACTTTTTATAACATTTTTTCACCAGCTCCTTCAGTCTGTGTGCTTCTTCAAAAGTAAAGAAAAATGAAATAACCGTAACTTTTGGAATCACTTTTCTACAAAAACAACATGTCTGATGCCATTTGTGCTGAAAGACTTAAGTGGCTTATTGACATGACTGGGATGTTTCTGTTTGCTTAATTTGTTGGGTCTCATCCTGTCTGCTGCCAGATTTTTCAGACATAAAATACACACTGATCCCTCCTTATCTCCCACCACATTCACTGTGATCCCAACAGCGAGATAGGCTTCATCATATTTTCTTCTTGACTTGTTTTTTTTTTTGGTTTATTACCATCAGCCATCACCATGCTGTCTTGTTTGTCCCCGTTTGTCCCTGTTTTTCTTTTCGTCCCTGTCAAATATCTGTTCATTTTTTGTCTGAATGAAGCACGGTTTGTTTACTGTACCGCCGTGAAAAAGATTGAACATCAAAACATTAGTTCTGCATCAAATTTTCCCCCTGGACACTCACGCCACACCTGTCATGCCTCTCGGCCCCATTAGGGGGGAGTGCCACACACTTTGAGAACCACTGGTCTAATAAAAGCACTGCTTACCTTTTAGTGACTCGTCTTCAGACTTTGGTTTTGTTTTCTTGCTGTTTGCTGAAGTCTTTTGCTCTTTAGGAGCCTTTGTCAACTTCCTCTTGATTGTTGCAAGTGGTTCATCATCTGAGCCGTCACTGGAAGACTCTGCATATTTAACTAGAACAAAACACATTTATTTTGGGTACAAGATAGATAGAGAGATACTTTATTCATCACAAAGGAAATTTTAGAGTGCTATGAGAAAAGCATTTTAGATTAATTTTGATTTCCACATTTGAACACTTACCCCTTTCCCTCGCTGCGTTTCTTTTGGATTTCAATACTGGGGCCGCCATTCTCGATGGAGTACCAGACGCCTTTCTCTGACGTTTGGGGTAAAGTTTCTTGCCAAGTTCACTCAAAGGCACATCATCTGAGCTATCGCTGTCATTCAGTGATTCTGTGGAAGAAAGGGAAGTCAAGATTAAGTATCTGCTATGGAGGACAGCAACTTCATGTTGACGCTGCATATCCATGGAGATTAAATTAACTTACCTTTCTTCTTTGACTCAACAGATTTTTTTGGCGGCACTGAGAAAGGTTTCTTTGCAGCTTTGGAGGCAATTTTTATGAGAGGCTCATTGTCAGAGTTGTCATCTGAATTCATATCTGAAACAGTTACATGTATCAAAAAATTTAGTGCCAGCCATTACAGTCAAAACTCAGAAACGCAGCAGAAATATGGCTGATGACATGTGGTAATATAACCACCTGCTTTCTTGTTATTTGTGCCATTAGATCTTGTTGTCTTGTGTTTCTTCTCTGGTTTCTTAGCTGGTGCAGAGACTGTTTTCTTTTTTATCAAAGGCTTATCATCTGAAGAGTCATCTGAAGCTACAGTAGGAGAAGATGTACAAAATTTAGTACCTTTTGCGTTTAAATGTCACAAAAATGTCAAGTTGAAATTATTTTACTTCGACTGGCAGTATCGCTGACAGTCTGTTGTATTCATTGGCCTCACCATTTTTGTCTTTTTCTGAATCAGTGTTGGGTCTGCGTGTATTTCCACGCGACTGTTTCTCTTCACTCCGTGGCTTCGTCATGAGCTTTGAGAGAGGTATGTTGTCATCATCAGAGCAGGAGCTGTTCCCTGACCAGAGACAGGATGGGACAAATAACAATAATTACATCTCAAGTTGAAGTGATCAGAAACGTTTGAATTCATTTGGACCCAATAACGGTCCCTTTTCTACAATATTCCTTAAGATAAAATATTGGTTAATTACTCCCACAGTGGGGAAATTTACTCTGTACATCCAGATTTTACTTGACATTACTGTATGTATTTTCCAATATTTAGAGCCGACTCAACAGTTGACTCAGTAATGTTATACAGATGTATAATTATACTGGCTTCTCCGATAACAATGCTACAGCCAGTATGTTCTCCTTTGAAATTTCCATTATGGTCTGGGACGTCTGTGTTTATTTTGGCTGGTGTGGTCCCGTCCGTTGAACTTTAATAAACTACACATTTTTTACGTAAAATGATAATCTGCAGTGTCAGTAGTAATTATAGATCAATGTAGTGGGGTAAACAGTAGAGAGTATAAAGTAGCACAAACTGTAAATACTCAATAAATTACTTCAAATTGTACGTTAGCCGACTTAGGCTGCAGTACTTAAACTACATTCTACCACAGTTTATTACTAGTACTAGTACTATTTTTAGTATTTATAATTTTTGCTTGCTCTAACAAACGCTCCTAAAATACTACCATCCACGTAAACATGTCATTATATTTGATTCATGGGCTACAATCTATTATTCGATCAGTATAAATTCCTCATAGTTAGCCGTTAGCTGTTTTGAAAGACGTTAGTAGCAGTAATGCCAAGTTGTAACTGACGTTAAGCTAACTTAGCTTTTAGCTGCAATTAGCAAAATAAAATGTTTGCCTCCTCAGCTATAATTAAAAACATTGTTAACATAACTACCTGGAGAGTTATGTGCCACATTGCTGGGCCCGTCGGCTGTGCTGCAGGCCATCTCGTTACTCCGTTTAGGTTAATCAATGCTCTTCATCCAAAGGCGCCAAGTTGGTTGAGCTAGGTTACTGTTCGCTTCTTCTTGTAGCTAAGTTCGCGGTTTGTTGGTAGCTGTTGTCGCCAGCTGTTACGTGTCTGGTCCGCGAACCGACAGCTACAGTCCCTGTGCCATTGAGTGTCATTAAACAAGTTTTATAACCCGGTTTCCCCTGTCATGGATGCAGAACCCAGTTCACGTTGGGTTTATTTTCTTCCGTTACGGTTTGAGCAGAGTCGAGTGTTGATGACGTTTCTTCTTCTTCTTGTTTTGGCTGTATGGCGGGTTGCAATAGTTGTGACCTTTACTTACACCGCCGCCTACTGTAGTGGAGCATATAGCATGAGCTATACTGGTAAAGGGCCTACTTATCAGGGAACATTATCTTAGAGTTGTGAGTTAAAGTACTGTAGTCATACTGAAGTACGAATTTCAGGTACTTGTACTTCACTTCAGTATTGTCATTTTATGCAACATACTGTAACCAGCACCCACTGCGGCCAGGGGTTCAAATCCCACCTGTAACACTTAACTGCATCACATCTCTGTAAAGGCTGCTAATATCAAATGTTGATGTCAAAACAGTCAAGGAAATAATAAAAACTTATTTAAGTTGCTTCTTTTCTTTTCAAGTTTTTTTTCTGTGCAATTATTATCATATTTGTCATTATCATGAGCTCTTCTTCTACGACTACTTCAAGGTTAAATAACTAGAGCTGTGTGCTGAACTGAGTGAGATGTTTCATATTATGATATTAATTATTGGACATCTCTATGAATAGTTGTGTGTATATTTAATCTCAACACACATTGGTTTATTAATCCTTGATTCATGCAAATTACAGAGACAAACGCGTCGTCAGTTCTGCTATAGATTATTCGTTTATTTGAGTTTCCATCTGCTCAGAACTTGTACCTTGAAATTATTGACTGAAAAGTATTTCAAGTGTTTAATTTACAAGAAATAAAAACGATTCAATGAAAATGACAAGATGCGGTTAAACAAGACACCCAAAACCAAATTGTGAAACTAAAAAAAAACAAAACAAAAACAAGTAAATTTAAACTACTGTTGTATTCCTATTGAAGACAAGGCAAGAAAACCCCAAAAAGATACTCAACATAGAATAGCTTAAATTCAAAGCGAATTTGCAGTAAACTTAAAATAGAAAGTGAACTGAAACTGAAAGGGCCTAATCGATTGATAATAGCTTTGTGTCAGTTTAGGCTTCAGCAATGGAGACAATGCTATATTAATCAAAGTTAGTCAATGCTATCAATAGAGGCTGCACGGCTACCAATCCGTTAAAGTTGTATTATGTTTTCACTGTGCAGGTACACTGTGAACACATGAATACAGACTATAACGTTATAACTTTATGAGCAACAATACGCATGGATTTTACTCAAGTTAAACATCTTTACACGGTGAATATGTTCTTTGAAGCAGCCCCGAGGCACCGGAACCGACGATAATTAACAATCCGCACGCTCGGCGCATAAATATGCGCAAATGTGGCGCAGTATGTGTCTCCCTGGCGACGAAGCGGAACCGGAACCGGAAACACGACGCCGAAATGTCGAAGCGCAGAATGAATTATGTGAGAATTAAACAGTCCGAGTAGCTGTTCCAGCTTTTCATTTTTACTTGTTTGATGTATATTTAGCTCAGATATCTACTCCTTGATCATTTTGGCCTGTTAAGGTAAGCTAACCCGTCCCTCTGAGTCCGGGCCGGGCTGTAGCGGTTAGCTAGTTAGCATGAATATTAACTCAAAACGACGGTAGCTCCGTACACAACAGAGAATGGGTGGAAGGGGTGCGCTTGGTTTCTATGTACGCGCAGCCCCGAGCCACTCATGTGCCTAGTCAGTCTTGAGGGACAGGTTGAGCTCCGCCCACACGGGACTACACAGTATTCAGATTAAACCCCCTTGGCCACTACAAAACATTAAACTATTAGATATTAGCTAGTAGCTAGCTAACCAGCTGCTCTCTCAATTCTATCATAAATAACTAGCTAGCTGGGTAGCATAGCGTCTATATCTATATATAGTTTATGAAAAGTAACCCTGATCAGAATCAAAATCAGATTTATTGTCCAGTAACGTTAGGTTTCTACATACACAAGATAAGATAAAACTAATATCCTGAGAAAAAATGTTGTGCAGTAGCTGTAGTACAACACAGAATTGAGTGCAAACATATAGTATAAACATAAACAAAACAGTAAAGATAATCTCGCTGAATGTGTGAGGTAGATGAAGATGAATTAGCTTTGGTATTTGAGTGCACAACAGTCCTAAGAAATATAGCACAAGAAAAACCTAAACAAGTACTTCAAGTTAAGAATTTTGCATATAAAATAGAAATTCACATTAAAAAAAATATGTAAAATACATCTTCAGTGGCATTGTCTCAGACTTGACAAAGCCATAGAAGACACTGCTTTTGATATCACAGTTTGCTGTTTTTAGAGGCTATGTAGTACTCCTCCTGATGAGTAAACTGATCTTGTGTGTTAATCAGGGCTGTCAGTCTATTCAGTTATTTAATACTCATGTCAGCATGGGAGTGGGCAGTGTATTTATGATTGGAAATCAGTTAACAATGACAAATATTTTCCAGAAACCCTCACAGGTTCTGCATTTAGCATAAAAATCTGCTCAAATCATAACATGACAAACTGCAGCTCAACAGGCAACAACAGCTGTCAGTGTGTCAGAGTGCTGACTTGACTATGACTTGATCCAAACTGACTTTGATTATCATAAAGTGGACATGTCTGTAAAGGGGAGACTGGTGGGTACCCAGAGAACCCATTTACATTCACATATGTGGAGGTAGGCGGTCAAGGGACCCCTTTGAAAAAGAAGAAGAAGAAGAAGATCTACCTTTATTAGTCCCACATTGGGGAAATTCAATTTACACTCTGTTAAACTCATACATGGTACATGCAGACCTGAAACACACATACATGCATTAATGGAGAGATGTCAGAGTGAGGGGGCTGCTCCTGACAAGCGCCCCAAGCAGTTGGGGGTTTGGTGCCTTGCTCAGGGGCACCTCGGCAGTGCCCAAGAGGTAAACTGGCACCTCTCCAGCTACCAGTTCACACTCAGTTTTTGGTCCATGTCGGGACTTGAACCGGTGACCCTCCGGTTCCCAAGCCAACTCCCTACAGACTGAGCTACTGCCGCCCCAAAAAATGGCCATTACAGTTTTTCTTCACCAAAATACAGTGTAAGGTTGGGGCATCACTTAACATCCTTGGCGAGATGCTATTATGACATGGTTACTCTAAAACTGAGCCTAATACAACTAAAAACTTGCAAGTAGCATTAATGTGTGAAAGAAATTAGTAGCATTAAAATGAATTTGCATTAATGTGTTAACTTTGACAGCCCTAGTTTTAATATGATATAACATTCATTTTGAACCAGGTACTTCAATGTCACTTTCATTTTTGCTGACATGAAACTCTAATCTGGTCACACAGTCCCTTATAACCTTTACTGTATGTCACTGTGATGCCTTAAAAACAAATGTTTAAGTCTGTGTCACTGTTCACCAGGGGAGGATGAGTGCGGAGACAGCGGACCGGGTAGCCGCTGTGACCAGCAGTCGGCCTAGCACCCCTCTTCAGACGTCCTGGTTTGAGTTCCTCCTGGACAGCAGCCTGCTGGAGAAACACCTGCAGAAGTCCAACCCAGGTCGGCTCAGCGTTACTTAAGACTAACATTTATTATGCAATGCAAAAAACTACTCAATAACCAGAGTGAACAACATGTCAAGGATAGCTTAGTAAATACTGATTCTCCTCCTTGAATAAACATCTGGACTGTATCGGCTATGATACAACTTCATCTCAGTGAGTTGAACACAGCTAAAAATATATTGTATGTACTCATGACATTGCAAATATTTTTTTTATGGAAATATCTATATTTCATGCCTTTGTTATAGTATAAATACTGTTGTATCCCATGTCATTTGCTTATGACTTCCATTCTTGAGTATTGTTTATTGGCTGCAAAGTATGAATGCTTTCATTCTGATTTATTATGAAGTTCATATACAGTAACAATTGCCCTCATGTTTTGTATTATAATTGTCAATGAAAGGATAACATTAGTATTTTTCAACCCTGATCCTATTTTTCAACCCTGATCCTATTTTCCCACGTGAATGTGTCTAAGTGACTAATGGGGACAACAATTTCTGAAATTGGTCCAGTATTGAGGGAGAGCGCTATAACCGGCAGCCATGAAAAGATGCAGACAAGTGAGCAGAGTCAATGTAACGTTGCGTCAACTAAAAGTGTTTGTTTTAGCCACTGACAGACTCAGATCGTTATTATAAATCTCTGACAATATTAGTAAAAGAACTCTGCAGAGAAATAAAACCTTTTACTTATGTTTCTTTTGAGCTGGTCTGGCTGTTATTGTGGCCAAGTTCAGCTCAAGGAAGAGTCTTGTGAAATCTGAATATCTGAATACTCTAAGAAATACAGGTGGCTCTCAATTTCAAAGATCTTCTCCACGTATTGGAAATCATCTAAATATTCAGCCATGACACTGAAATTTTTTTAGATAACGCCACACTACGCTTTCTGTGCTTCAGCACAACAAACTCTGGCCAGCTGGCACTCACATTTCCATCATGGATGTATTCCACTATCCACCATTGTCTTCCAGGCAATACGTCACCTCGAGACTTCTTCTTGAGCGAGACTCTTTCCATAACGTCAGACATTTATAATAATAATTAGAGCCTGTCATTGCAAAAACAAGCACTTGTTGTGGACATAAACGACGGTGTCAGCTTGGCCCAGTAGGATTACATTGCAGCCTGTGAGCAGCTACAGCGCTCTCCTTCAACACTAGACCAGCCTCAGAAACTGTTGTTGCGAGAGCCAGGTAATATGACAATATATTGTATATTATCAAATGATATATGTTTGACACTATCGCACTACCTGCCCATTACATGTACATTGCAATGACACAGAATGTAAACAAAATAGGACTAAAACTCGTACGCAAAACTACTCTGTACAACAGTTATTATATCCAGTGATATAATAATCAGTGAGGACAGGCTTTACATGCAGTTGATTCAGATGTGCATGTATAAATTATTATGGGCCTTAATGTCAACCACGTCCTGTAAAATGCATTTATAGGCTGCTTTTGATATTACGTTTGCTGTCCCTTAGGCTAGGCCTGTATTTATTTGTTTTTCTCTATAATTTCACTCGAAAAACATTTTGCACTAAAGTTTTTGATAAAACAAGAAAATACTCCCAGCGTATTATTATTTAATACTCCTGTGAATTATTTAATTCACACAGGAGTATACAAAATAGGCTTTACCATGTGGTTATTTCATATAGACAATGTATTTATTGAATTACCAGAAAACATGCTATATTTTGATATACAGTGTATTGTTTTGGAAATATGAAATGACCTTTATCAGGATAGAAGATTCTGGCCATATCGCTCAGCCTTAGTAGTCACTATTTGTCAGTTAGACACAAAACATGGGAAAGTAGGGCTATTTTGAAAAATACCTAAGTTACCCTTTAAAGAGTATATGCTCATTTTATTGTTTTACGGTGAATTCTTCTCACTCCTGTTTGGCCAAACACGAACAACGAGACCCCACATTGTGATACTTGCAGTGCATCTAGAATGAGAGCTCATAATGGTACAGTATACTTTAGGTTTTGGTGCCCTCTTTGTCAGAATCACAGAGCAAATGTTATCACTCTGTCTCTTCCTGAAGTATTTCTGGGAAATGTAATGAATTATCTCCTGAAGAGGGATGCTGATGAGGCAGTTTAATGAAATGTGTGTCCACTGTAAAAGTGAGTTTTATCAACATATAATAGATTTATGAAATGGAGCGGCCAAAAAAGCATTCAAAGGTTGGATATATTTATCAGAGTCTGTGTTGATTTGAATGGACTGTGCGCTCACTGATGTCTGTGTTGTACAGACCCGGCACCAGTGCAGCTGATCATCCAGTTCCTGGAGCAGGCGTCCAAGCCCTCCGTGAACGAGCAGAATCAAGTGCAGCCTCCTGCAGACAACCGCAGGAACCGCACCCTGAAGCTGCTGGCCCTGAAAGTAGCTGCCCACATGAAGTGGGACCTGGATGCTCTGGAGAAAGGGTAAGATTGTGTGTGTGAAAAGCTCTTTAGACTTATTGAGCCTTCAAATTGGGTGGTGTTTACCATGTTTATAAGTTGGGTTCCTACGAACGCCCCCTCAGGCCGTATTCACGACCTCGTAAGTGGAAAGTTTCTGAACGCTCAGAGTTCACGACTTGTGACATGTTTATTGATAGTTTATTGTAATTTTAGTCATATTGTTTTCTTGATAATTTTATATGTCTCAGGAAAATGATGATATTCTCAACAACCTCATCTTTCTCCTCTGACATTATGCCTTTGAATTTCCTTCATTTTGTTACCCACTAGCTAGCTTGCTAAATTGTTAGCCTCTGTAGCTTCTAGATGCAGATCGTAATGTGTATATGACAGTAATTAATATTGCTGTTGCCTAGCAGCAGTGTTATTTACAACTTAACCACTTGAATGCAACGCATGTCGTTTTCACGACTTCCCATCTCGTAAACATACAGTTCCATTTTCAAAATGAGAATATTGATGTAAAAATGATCATTCCCTGTAATATCGTAAATCATGTCGCAGTTAAAATAATCACAATTAGATATTTTTTTTGAAAATGATGCAGCCCTACACATGTCTCTAAAAATCATTGTGTATTATATCAAATCATGCAGCATCATGTAATAATTTACTCCTTCTTCCCTGCCAGCTTGACCATTCCAGTATTAAATATGTTACTGAACGAGCTTCTGTGTGTGAGCAAAGTGCCACCAGGGGTTAAACACGTGGACCTGGACCTGTCCACTCTGCCTCCTACCACAGCCATGGCTGTCATCATATACAACCGCTGGTGAGTGACAGCCACAAGGAAAACACACAAAGCTCATCGAAGTACTGAGAGGGAGTCGCTAACCCACTGTGGTCAGCAGATCACATGACTGCATTAGTCACAAAGAGTAAATGTTGATGAAAGGAAGAAATGCCTTAAGTTTGAACCGTCTTAATGTCCGTGTCCTCTTGTGTCTTTCAAAGGGCCATCAGAACCATCGTGCTGAGCAGCTTTCCAGAGAAACAGACCAAACCAGGACCTCACCAGATGAACATGTAAATTCTGCTCCTCCCTTCCTGTTGCCATCCTCTGGTTTGGGTCAAGCTAAAGTTGTTCATAGAACGAATCCACTCACTCTGCTTATCTAGACATCTAGGACCAGTGGCAGAGTTTACTCCTTTGAGACTTGTCTTTCAGACACTGTAGCAGGTTCACATGTAGAGTGAAGATACTGTTATCATATAAAACTAGAAAACCTAAGAAATCCACTGGTACCAACCATGGTCGTACTAGCTTGTTGGGAAGGAGGATAAATAATGCTCAAAATTTAGGTAAAACTTTTGTAATGGAAAAACTGTCATGGCTGTTTTCAAAGGGGTCCCTTGACCTCTGACCTCAAGATATGTGAATGAAAATAGGTTATTTGGGTACCAACGAGTCTCCCCTTTACAGACACTTTATGATGATCACATGCAGTTTGGGGCAAAACCATGCAGTTGTTTGATTGCAGTATTTATTATTATTCTGTCCGCTTCGTTAGGGGTGGGGGGCTGGGCCGTCAGCCGGATTGGGCGAAGGCGGGGTTCACCTGGACAGGTCATAGGGACAGGCACATAGAGACAGGAACATATAGACAGACAACCATTCACACTCGCATCCCCCTCGGGAATTTAGAGTGATAATTAACTAAAAGAGTTTGGATGGTGGGAGGAGCCGGAGTACCCGGAGAGAACCCACGCTTACACGGGGAGAACATGCAAACTCCACACAGAAGAGCCGCAAGCTGGAATCGAACCTGCGACCCTCTTGCTGTGAGGCGACAGCGCTAACCACTACACCACCGTGCAGCCCTGATTGCAGTATAAATGTGTTATTTCTGCCTATTCTGAAATGGTGTATTTGAATATTTATACATACTCTGGTCACTTACCAGTTTTGAAATGACAAAAATTGGGTCTCACTGTAAAGCTCATGATCCAGTGAGCCCAACTGTATTGATGATGTTAGTCCTCACAGTAGCCATTTCATTGTAGTGAAACCATTTTTTGAAATTTGACCTCTCTGTATAAAATGACCTGTGGTGACCTCTAGGATAATCACAGCCTCATGACACTTTACTACCACAAGCTAGAGACCTGGAGCATTCAGAGGATGGATGGCTTTCCTAGCTAGATTAACAAGAAGGGGGTCTGAGCAATATTTGCTGAAAAATGCAATTCTTGCAGAAATCTCTAAATTTTGGTGGTATTTTGGAGAGATTACTGATCATTTGTATCAATTCTTGAGTGTTAAAAAATGGTTAAATTTAGCTCCAAATCTGTGTAACAAATGGTATCAATCCAAAAATTGCTGCAACAACTTAATGAGACATAACAGAGCACGGGGATTAACCATCCTATACTTCTGTCATAGTGTTCTAAGCCCTTATTCACTTTCACAATTTATTTTAATGAATTAATTCATGGTTATTTCTGATTTATGACTAGAACATCTCGTCACACAGTGCTGAGCTGCATCCTAAATAAATCTTCATGTTCTCAGCTTTCAGATGATGTTCACCACTTCTATGTGACATCTTGTGTTGACCTGCTATCTCCCCCAAACACCCCCTGTACCCCATTTAAAAAAAAAAGACAAAAATGGGTCTATGTAGGTCTCAGAGGGTTTAAAATAGAAATATAGCTTTTTAAGATTTAAGTGTGAATGGCATCAAGGTGATAGTGAGTTCTTGTCTTGTGTCCTCTTGTAGGTTAAGTATTGTGCAGCAGGAGAAGGAGATGACTGAAAATATCCTAACTGTGGTGAGTACAAAATGGAAATCCCCAAGCACACAATCATGAAATCTACTTTTTCTGACAATATGCGATATAAATAAACACGGTTTCCACATTTCGGTGTGCCTGAGAGTTTTGATTTTGTAAAGGTTTGGATGAACAGCATGTCATCATATCCCCTTCTCCGGTAATCGCTGTTTTGTTCCTGTCTTCTGTGTAAGAAAATATCTAGCAGGTCAAATGACTTTCCTATGGTATAACTTCACGCCCTTAGCTGAAAGAGCAGGCAACCGACTCCATCAGTGTCCTGGAGGGAGCCCTGAAGCTAAAGAAAGACTTCTACGTTCACACCCTGAGGACTCTGGATCTGCTGGCTGCTGATGCCGCTGCCAACGGAGAGACGGAGTCCTCGACCGCAGGGCTTCGCATCAGCACCGATGAGCTGCACTGTCAGGTTAGTGGACAAGACAGTGGTGTCTCCCTGCTGAGATTCATTATTGGCTTAGATCACTCAAGTACAACTCATTCAGATTACATGTAATCAGATTAACTTTACTGATCGCTTCAGGGAGCTACTGGGGAGAGTGTGCATCACAATTATACTACGAATAATAATAATATTTTAACACCATTAATTTCTTTAAGGCATTACGAGATTTTTAGGTTGTAGTGGGCTTTTAAAGAGTGAGGTTTATGACAACATGAAACGAGTACTCAAGGAATCCATCAGTACGAACCATGCCATACTAGCTTGTTAGTATGGAGGCTAAAAAAATGCTTCAAACTTGTGGTAGATTTTGTTGAGGAAAAACTGACATGGCCATTTTCAAAGAAGTCCTTTGACCTCTGACCTGATATGTGAATGTAAATGGGTTCTCTGGGTCCCCACCAGTCTCCCCTTTACAGACATGCCCACTTTATGATAATCACATGCAGTCTGGATCAAGTCATAGTCAAGTCAGCACACTGACACACTGACAGCTGTTGTTGCCTGTTGGGCTGCAGTTTGCCATGTTATGATTTGAGAATGTTTTTTAATTCTTAATGCAGTACCTGTGAGGGTTTCTGGACAATATTTGTTATTTTTTGTGTTGTTAATTGATTGCCAGTGCTAAATATATACATACCTTTGCATAAAGCAGAATATTTTCCCACTCACATGTTGATAAAAGTATTAAAAACTTGACAAATTTTAAGGTACATTTTGAACAGCTAAAAAATGTGTGATTAATCGCAATTAACTATGGACAATCATGCGATTAATCACCCTTAAATATTTTAATTGATACAGCCCTAAATAGTACAAATGTACATAAACATACTTTCATATTGAAGCTACAGAGAAAAAATAAGTGAAAATGAATGTTAGAACTCAAAATTTAGTTTTAGTTGAACTGTGTTGAATCCAAACTGGTCTAATTTGTATTTTGGTCTTTCAGGTGCATTATGATCTGGGAGGTATTTTCTTCCAGCAAGGCTGCACTGACCAAACAGCCTATGAGAAAGCCCGCGATCACTTCAGACAGACAAAGGAACTGTTAACAAAGGTAAATTTACTTGTGTATTACTTAACCATGTCCAGGTTTGTCTTCTTTTAGTGCTGTAATGACTGTAGTTTGCCACCAGCAGTCATTCCTTTAAACTTTATTTCTCAGCTTGACTCGACCGTCCACGTTCACCTGGACGGGAAACGTCTGGCGGGCTACTGGAACGCCTGCAAAGCTTTGACTGAAGACTGCGACCCCTCAGACTCGCAGAACACACCCTACAATCAGATCAACAGCCTGATCAGGGCGCACAACTACCAGGTCAGAGCATGCATTAAGGCTCCAGCTGTAAACTAAAGTCAAATGGGAGGATCCAGTGAAGTATTCAGCTTTATATTCTGTATTCCTCTCTGTGACAGGCTGTCATTGAAGCCTTCATCAGAGACAATGTGTGCCGCAGTTTGCCAAACAACTTCAGACGGTCTGTTCTCAGGGAGTTCCTGTACAAAGTCCAACAAGGGTGAGACCACAATTCAATCCGAAATCCAAACTAATTCAAACACAGCAGTTTGCAGTGTGATGAAGCCCATATACTGTATGTATACAGTATTATGCATTTGAAACATGAAGTATAATGCATAACAGTCCAGCTGCATATCCACAAACAATCTAACAAACAACCCATTTCTAACACTGAAGCGAATCGAGCCTGGATGAGGTTTGCTACAAGCTGTGTGTTTGCAACGCCGTCCGAGATGCTTTGGAGGGAGAAGTCCTCAGTGTGCGTTTCCAGCAGCTCCTCCTCAAGCCCAGTAAAAGGATGGTGGACTTCATTTTAGAGGTACTTTCTCACCTTCCTGTGTTCCAAATAAGTGTGGAATACCAACGCAGCAGCAAAGCAATGTCCTGCTGTGGACAGGGGCCGGCAGCCAAACGGGCAGTCAACAAAACAATCAGTAATACCATTAGTAATAGTAAATCACAATTTTTTTTATCTGTTCACAAAATGTACCGCAAAGGGAGATTTGTCAAGTATTTAATACTCTTACGAACATGGGAGTGGACAAATATGCTGCTTCATGCAAATGTATTTATATATTTATTATTTGAAATCCATTAATAACACAAAACAATGACAAATATTGTCCAGAAACCCTCACAGGTACTGCATTTAGTACAAAAAAATGCTAAAATCATAACATCAACAGCAGCCCAACAGGCAGCAACAGCTGTCAGTGTGTCAGAGTGCTGACTTGACTATGACTTGATCCAGACTGACTGGGATCATCATAAAGTGGGCATGTCTGTAAAGGGGAGACTGGTGGGGACCCAGAGAACCCATTTACATTCACACATCTGGAGGTCAGAGGTCAAGGGACCCCTTTGAAAATGGCCATGACAGTTTTAAGCCTGTTACAACCTAAAATCCCAAATTGAAGAAGTAGTAATTCTACCTTGTAAGACTCAGAAGTTGCTGGTCTATTTCTGGTTAGTTTGTGTTTTTGTGTGGCTTTGGTGAATCCGACTAACCCTTTAAAACACCAAGTCACACAATAACTCATAAAAACTAACCAGCTGAGGCAGCGGTAGACCAGCAACTCCTGTGTTCAGAGGTAAAATTACTTCTTTTGTCAAAGGAGTCTGGTGGCTTTAAAGAGGGTCTCCGTCCACAGCAGTACGTTGCTTTGCTCCCATGCTGATACTGCTGTCTGCTTCTCCAAACTGGGGGTGTGCAGACCCTCATTTACTCTAGGTAATACACAGAATACTGATAAATGCTTCATACTGATAAATGCTGTTAGACTCCACAACCAGCACTGCTCCCAGTAAACCACATACACTTTCACATTCACAACAAACTCACCGGACATAAGTGAAATAAGGACTCATATGTGCAATGATATCATCTGCTCAAATTATAGGAACTGGACAATTATTTATTTATTGATATAATGGACATACATCTGGCTTTACTTTTCTATTATGTATATACTAATTTATTTTATTTGTATTAATACTGTTTTTTTTTTTTATCTATTCTTCTTGTCTTGTATTGCACTATCCACTTGCTGCTGTAATGTGTGAATTTCCCCACTGTGGGACCAATAAAGGAATATCTTATCTTATCTTATCTTATACAACCCCACTTCAAAACACCCAAACTATCCCTTTAGATAATACACATAGGCTGTACATACCCTTATCCCCACTGGTGGCAGTGAAGCATAGTCTCTCCTGATTAAAGGGGAACTACACCCAAAATTCAATCATACATTCTTATGGTCTAAGACGGTCCAAATAATATTAGTAACCATGAACAACTCAATGAACAAAGTGAGTGCTAAGACTCAACTGGACCTCCTCTAGAACGTCTCTCCCATTCATTGTCGATGGAGCAACTCATTTTCATATTTACTAATATTTTTTGGACTGTCTTCGACTATAGGAATAACATGGATAAATTTTGAAAATGGGCGTAGTTCCCCTTTAAGGAAAGAGGTTTGTGGGAGTTGGATGGAAATTTGCAGGTTAAAACTGAAGCTAAAATTTCTTTTCTCATAATGAAAACAGACGTGATTTTTAGGAAGTCTTTGTCGAGCTGTGCTGAGGTTTGAGGAGTTCAGCGTGTATCTGGGACTGACCTGAATTTTTCTCATGATTAACAAATCAGATTGGAAGCTGCTGCACTTTTGAATCCAATAGTCCTTGTCCTGCAGGTGTGCACACTTTCGCTGGAAAAGGAGCGTCCATCTGAAACATCCAGAAGAAACATGGCTGCGTTCATGAAGTGAGTGAGAGTAGAGAACAAAGCATTTATCAGTCTAAAGAAATAGCAGAACCTACAGCTGGTAGGCTGCGTTAACATGCCCTAATCATCTTTTAAATGAGACCGTTGTCATCTTGCAGGACTCTGTGTGAAACCTTGGAGGAGTTGCCTCTGCTGTTTGTGGTGTCCTCTCATAAGCTCTTCATGGAGCTGCTGAAGGACGAGGAGAGGAAGGTCCTGGTGGAGCAGCTGAGGAAGAGATCGGCCACAATCAACCTCAGTGCCAAGCCTCTGCCTTCTTTCTATGACATTCCAGGTACAGCACTGACAGTATTCTTGTGCGTACTATTCAGTGACATCCAGATTATCTGTTTGTTGTCAGGAAAGCTCTCCGTGGTGTGTTTCAGTCTCTTGAGGCGTGTGTCTTCATCCCTCCACAGCTTCAGCGAGTGTGAACATCGGGCAGCTGGAGCAGCAGCTCATCCTCTCACTGGAGCCGCGTAGGATCAGGCAGATCCTCATCGAACTGCACGGCATGGCCGAACGACCCTTCTGGAGGGTCAACAATAAGGTCAGAGGTCAACAGACTGATACCGGAAGAGAACGTGCTGATATCAGAGACATTCAGGATTCTGTATCTTACATTGAGATATTAGATATGTATAATAATGCTCCTATTAGGTGTACCAATAACTAGGGCTTTCAGAGTTAATGCCATAATAACACATTAATGCAAATGCGTTATAAACCAAACAAAAATCCAAACCATAACCCAACCTAAAAATTCACACACCTGCACTCACACAGTCACACACACCCACGACAGGGGGAGGGGTGGTCCAAATAACCAAGAAACTGATCTAACCTGCTTGTCAAGGACAAAAAAAGCATACATCATCGTCATTACATAGAGTATCATCATCATCATGGGAATATTCAGAAACAAAACACAGAAAAGGAAAAACAGGACAATACAGATAGACCAAATGCTATGTACAAATGCTGCACAAAGGAGCCTCAAGTTTTTTTTAAAGCCAAGGCCACTAATTTCTTTAATGTGTTAACGCAAAGTGTGATTCTTAGGTTGTATTTCATACCAGCTTGTCGAGAAGGAGGCTAAATAACGCTCCAAATTTGCACTGAATTTCGGTGAGGAAAAACTGTCATGGCCATTTTCAAAGGGGTCCCTTGACCTCTGACCTCCAGATATGGGAATGTAAATGGGTTCTCTGGGTCCCCACCAGTCTCCCCTTTACAGACATGTCCACTTTATGATAATCACAGTCAGTTTGGATCAAGTCATAGTCAAGTCAGCACACTGACAACTGTTGTCTGTTGGGCTGCAGTTTATGATTTCTGCATATTTTTTACGCTAAATTCAGTACCCGTGAGGGTTTCTGGACAGTATGGACATTATTTTGTCTTGTTGATTGATTTCCAGTTATAAACATACACATATACTGGCAGCATATTTTTCCACTTCCATGTTGATAAGAGTATTAAATACTTGACAAATTTCCCTTTAGGGTTCATTTTGAACAGATAAACAAAAAGGGTGATTAATTTGCGATTCATCACGATTAACTGTTTTTATTGACTGCCAGCCTTAGTAATATTCATTGTCAGGTATAAGGAAATCTAAACTGAAATAAAACAAAAATACCAATTTCTGTTTGTGTGTGCAGTGGGAAGTTCCTCCAGACTACATTAACGTGATCCTCGGCATTAAAGACAACCTGACAAAGGACCTGGTCTACATCCTCATGGCCAAAGGACTCCACTGCATATCAATAAAGGTGTGATTAGATGATCAGGGTTCAGAAATATAACCTTTTTCTGGTTTCAGGCTCACAGTTATGCATCAAAACGGAAAAAGAAAAAGTTTGGTCCTGAGGTTTTGTTGAATAAGTGTGTTGAACTTTATTAACAGTATAGAATACCAAATGGCTCGCCACAAATATTTAAACCCTTTCTGGTACAAGGACATCAGCAAGTGGTACATCAGCTTTATTACATTAACCATTCAGAGTAGTGAGAATCCGTTAATACTTGTTGCCTGTCGTCTCAGGACTTTGCCCACGCACGACAGCTTTTCTCAGCCTGCCTGGAGCTTGTTACTGAGTTCTCCCCAAAGCTGAGGCAGGTGATGCTGAACGAGATGCTGCTGCTGGAGGTTCGCGCGCATGAGACAATGGCGGCCGAGGGCAGCAAGGAGCGACCGCCGCCGGACCTGGTCAGCAGGGTTCGAGGATACCTGGAGATGAGGATTCACGGTGAGTGAGTGGAGTTCATACCCGGTCTTTACCTGCCTGTCATTTGTTGTAAAGTGTCTGATGTTGGGCTGTGTGGTCTGTGTGGCAGATCTGCCTCTGCGTCAGGTGGTAGGAGAGGAGTGTGTCGCCTTCATGTTGAACTGGAGGGAGAACGATTACTTGACTCTGCAGGTGCCACCATCTCTGGTCATGAACAACCCATACATCAAGGTAAAAAGCAGTTTTTTTTCTCACCATTTTCAAGCCCATCACTGCTTCATTGTACCAGTTACATAGATGTTATCATTATTCAAAGAAGCCCATAACATTTCTTGAGGTTATGAAATAGTCAGAAATGATTGATGAGCATTTTTATGTTATCCTAAACTTGACTGGGCTACTGTAAAAGCTCTGTATGCTCTGTAGGTGTTGTGCAGATGTTGAGCTCACTGAATTCGTAACACCTTAAGATTTTCAACAGTCATTGTTCAGATGCAATAATGGCCAAAGGAATATCAAAACTACCATGAATTTGTGCATGCAGGTAGATATAATTGTTTACAGGTAAAATGTTGAACTCCGATTTTCACCCTTAATTTCTCATTTAAGTACCGGTAGCTTTCAGTACAGAAAAACACATTGGCCATGCTGACATGGTACAACATCCTGTATCAGCTTGTTGCTCCCATCAGTATTTCCAGATAAGCAGTAAAAATGAATATGTGTACGTGACCTGTCCAGTGCCAAGTTACAGACACAGGGTAGGATTCATCAGGTAAAAAGTCAGATATTTCCCTCAGGTGTTGGTGGAGACTTGGGCTGTCCTGAATGCCATTTTTTTGGGCTTTGAAACTTCGATGAGAAATGTTCAAAGATATTTGAAGTTTTGTGGTGCAGCACAGCAGGCTGACAACACCCCCATTTCAGTGCCACAACTGTACACACACACACACACACACACACCTCTACACACATCAAACAATGATATCCATCTGAGAATAACTAACAATAATTAATGTTGAATATGAATAATTAATAATGTTGCATGATTATTTCTCATTTCATGGGCTATTTTGGGATTTATATATTGTTATGACATACTTATATGTAAAAAAAAAAAAAAAAAATGAAGCAAATGAAACATTCAAATGGTGATTTGGAGGTTGATTACCATGGCAATGGTTGAGGATTCAAAGCATTTGGGTCAGCTCTGGTGAACAAAATGAAGTTAAAAGAGGAGTAAATAGTCTCATATTTGTCAGGTGGACAGTTAAACAATGTTTATTTGATGTGTAAATGGGAAACTGATGAAGCTCTCTATGACTTTATAAGGTGATAACACATCAATGATGTGCATACAGCTTGTTGCGCTGCCCCCAAGTGGCTACAAAAAGTCAATTATTGCAGGTTTAAGTCATGTGATTCATACTGTATATTGAGACAAACATAAACAGGGATGCACTTTTCTGACTTTTTTAGTCATTCTAGTCCAGTACCAGTGTATAATTAACTAGACAATAGCAAGTTCTATATCCACAACAATGCCTTATTTTCAGCTATATAAAAACTGAAATATTGGCATGTTGATTCTGCTGTCGCATTTATTAAGGCGAGACACCAAGGCAACTTCAAAGGCAACTGGACTTAGATTTGTCTCTGAAGACGTTTCGCCCCTTATCCAAGAGGCTTCATCAGTTCGAACGCTACAGTCTGACCAGTCCCCACTAGTCTGACAAACAGTGGAGTTAGACCCAGGTTTTAACCTCTGTGAAAGTGTCAGCCCACTATTCTCCTAAGACAATAGTTTGTTAGTGGAGCTTCCTCCTGTGTGAGTGTGAGTCCCACGAGTGAATGACAGTCGTTAAGGATTCAATGGGGTTACAGGTTGACAACAGTCGTTAGGGATGATGTGTGGTTACCAGTGAACGACAGTCGTTGTGTTCGTAAGGGACACTTGAGGTTACTTTGTTTTGTGCTTTATACAAAGCCAAATTCACTGAGTGAACAGAACGTCATTCTGAGTTGAATACTTACAGCTCTTACAGCAAAGGATGAGAGAGATGAGCAGAAATGAATTCATATTTTTTATTTTTCAAAGTTATTTGATGTTATTATTGTTGATACATGTTTATCATCCGTGCATACCACAATAGGCAACACTGACTACTGAGGTGGCACTGAGAGCTCACAGCCCTCGCCCTCATTTTGAAGGAAAAAGTCACTTTTTCCTTCAAAAAGAATAACATATTGAAGACATTTTTTAAAACTTTTGATAACTAAGATATACGTATCACATGTATAGCATACATCATGTATACTGTATGTGATATATATCAAGTACCCAGAGAAAACTCATGAACTACCAAACCAACCTAACACCTTCTCACGGCTCTGACCACAGCTGAACAGAACCTGCACATGAAGTTCTTCCTTGCTGGTGGTGCTTTCAGGTGACTTTTGATAGAGGAGGCAATGAAGTCTCCAAGTGCTGGGTCATCTGACTTCAACCACACCAGCACCCAAGATGCATTGCTCCGACTCTTACACAGGTCCCGGAAAAGGGACTTGAGAAGGTTTTTGAACGTTTTTGGGCTGTAATCAAAATGGACGCCCTTGAGTTTGGCCCATATTCTCTCAAGAAGGCGCTTAATGATGGCCTTGATGTCTGAAATGGTCCAGGTAATTTTTGCCTCCTTGAAGAGCCGTGCAACCAGCTGCTCCAAGAAAACCTGAAAACGCAATTTGTTTTGCTCTTTCTGAGCAGAGTCATCACATGTCTCCTCCACATATGCTGGGTCAGGCACTGAAGCAATTGCCAAAGGTTTCCTCCTACTTGACTCGGTGCCCAATATAGCGTCTCCCATCTTGTCAGCGAGGTCGTTGGCGAGATAGCGCTGCCACCATTTAGCCAGTGAAAGGAAAGCAAGCACTTTCATCTTCAAGTCAGCCAGCATGTCAGCACGTTTCACTGCCTGTTTGATTGAAGCAGGGATGATCTCCGGCTCATGAAGCTGTGTGTACAGGAAATCAGTCAAGGCCTCTGTGAACATCAAGACCTGATCACCACGAATGTCTGGGTGTGGAGCAAGAAGAAGACTGCATATCTCTGGCTTTTTAAGCAGATTGTCGATCTCCTTTGTGAGACTCCTCGCTGACGCCTTGCTGTGAGCCTTGGAGCCCTTGTGGAATCTCCTCTTCATTTGTGCCACCAAACGATAGATCCACACTTTGGCAAAGTGCTTTGCCACAAGGAGCTTCTTCAAAAGACTCTTAATTTTGCTCCGTAGACTTTTCTTAGACTGCTTGGTCTTCTGCTCTGCTGCAGTTGGGCCAGCAGTATACTCCGTAATGGCCCAAGTGATGTCCTCTGCGATTCCCTCGATCTCCCGCCAGCTTTGCATCTGCAGCTGCTCGTACTCAGTGTCCGGTATGTCATCCAACAGAGGCCACATCGTCTGATCCAGCAAGGTCCTGATGATCTCTGTGATCCTTTTGGTTTTTCTGATCTCAATCACAAGGTCTGATGAAGGATTCTCCACAGAGCGCTCATCATCGTCGCTCTCTGGATCCTCGGAGGTGGTTGGACTTGTCCTCTTCTTGCGCTGTCGAGGTGTGAACGCAGATTTCATCTTGCTGATGAATGCCGCGCACATTTTGTAGGCATGCTGAAGCATTCTTTGAAGTCTGCTGGGAGGAGTGGGGCGCGTAGGTTGGCCCTCGGGACTGGCGCTTTGGACAATGTCTGAAACCTCTTGAGAAATCAAGCTCGTCAAGATCTCTGAGCTGGGACACTGAACGGCGACGTCAATGCCCAGGGCTTTGGCGAAACTGTCAGAGATTGTGCTGCCCAGTTTGTTTTTGACACTGTCCTCAGACACAGTAGCGCTCCCAAGAGAGTGCAAGAAAGATTTTGTCACGGTTGCAATGATGTTTAAAAGCAACTCTGCCATCATGGTTGCAGTGATCTCATCAGGTTTACTTGATTTCAGCAGCCCCCACTGCTCTGCTGTCATTCCATTAAAAAAGGAGTGGAGCAGCTGGGTAACAGCGGGACACACATTGAAATCTGGCATGGCTGATTTCTGGAAAGTTCCTGTTGAATCCTTGTCTATAATGCTGCAAATACAGTCAACGTAAAATAAATTGTCTCTGGCAGCTGAAATATGTGGTTTGGTCTAAAGAGCTGCAGGATTTAACCTGCTCACATCAAAGCCACTGTCAGACTTCAAAGACACTGTGACATCATAGGCTGAGACACTTTAGTCTTCGATAAGCCCGGCACTCAAAAGGCAACCAGGCCGTTGCTAGGCAACGGTGGTGCCATGGAAACATTCTCAGGAAGTTTCAAATAAAATTTTTATTAGAATTAAGGCTCTTTACTTTAGTGACTTTACTCTAGGGATTTTACTTTAGTGACTTTACTCTAGGGATTTTACTTAGGTGACTTTACTTCAGTGACTTTACTCTAGGGACTTTACTTTAGGGATTTTAGTGACTTTACTTTAGTGACTTTACTGTAGGGATTTTACTTAGGTGACTTTACTTCAGTGACTTTATTCTAGGGACTTTACTTTAGGGATTTTAGTGACTTTACTTTAGTGACTTTACTCTAGGGACTTTACTTTAGGGATTTTAGTGACTTTACTTTAGTGACTTTACTTTAGTGACTTTACTTTAGGGATTTTAGTGACTTTACTTTAGTGACTTTACTTTAGGGATTTTAGTGACTTTACTTTAGTGACTTTACTTTAGGGACTTCCCTTTAAGAAGAAGAAGAAGAACAACCTTTATTAGTCCCACGAGGGGAAATTCAATTTTTACACTCTGTTTGTTAACTTATACACGGTACGTGCAGACCCGAAACACACACATGCACATGCATCAATGGAGAGATGTCAGAGTGAGGGGGCTGCTCCTGACAAGCGCCCCGAGCAGTTGGGGGTTTGGTGCCTTGCTCAGGGGCACCTCGGCAGTGCCCGAGGTAAACTGGCACCTCTCCAGCTACCAGTTCACACTCAGTTCTTGGTCCATGTCGGGACTTGAACCGGTGACCCTCCGGTTCCCAAGCCAACTCCCTACAGACTGAGCTACTGCCGCCCCATGAATAAAGTTCCCTGACCGGGAATCGAACCCGGGCCGCGGCGGTGAGAGCGCCGAATCCTAGCCACTAGACCACCAGGGAGTGTTTACTGACCTTAGTGACTTAACTTTAGTGATGTTCGCTTTAGTGACTTGCTGTGACAGCTGTGAGATAAATTGTGATTTTGCAATACTAGACAATAGCAAGTTCTATATCCACAACACAGTGCCTTATTTTCAGCTGTATAAAAACTGAATAATTAGCATGTTGATCCTGCTGTCGCATTTAGAAAGAAGAGACTCCATGGTCAGTTTAGAGATTTTGGGCTATTTTGCTTCCCTAACATGTCTTCTTTCAGCTGTTTATTTCACTACTTAGTCTATTGTGTACAGTTCTCCTAAATTCACGTCTGAAGGTTTTTACAGAGGGGTTTGTTCGTATAGCATTCCTACCCTGATTTACACAACATTTTATTCCTAAAAACATGGTGAAAATGGATCTGTATGTGAGCTGACAGTATTTTCTGATTTACGGAGTGATAAAAAAGAGATATCAGCATTCTGTTTTGGAAATCTATGCAAATTAGCACAGATCATTTTTGTTGGGTTTTTGTTTTGTGCTTTATACAAAGCCAAATTCACTGAGTGAACAGAACGTCATTCTGAGTTGAATACTTACAGCTCTTACAGCAAAGGATGAGAGAGATGAGCAGAAATGAATTCATATTTTTTATTTTTCAAAGTTATTTGATGTTATTATTGTTGATACATGTTTATCATCCGTGCATACCACAATAGACAACACTGACTACTGAGGTGGCACTTAGAGCTCACAGCCCTCGCCCTCATTTTGAAGGAAAAGTCACTTTTTCCTTCAAAAAGAATAACATATTGAAGACATTTTTAAAAACTTTTGATAACTAAGATATACGTATCACATGTATAGCATACATCACGTATACTGTATGTGATATATATCAAGCACCCAGAGAAAACTCATGAACTACCAAACCAACCTAACACCTTCTCACGGCTCTGACCACAGCTGAACAGAACCTGCTCATGACGTTCTTCCTTGCTGGTGGTGCTTTCAGGTGACTTTTGATAGAGGAGGCAATGAAGTCTCCAAGTGCTGGGTCATCTGACTTCAACCACACCAGCACCCATGATGCATTGCTCCGACTCTTACACAGGTCCCGGAAAAGGGCCTTGTGAAGGTTTTTGAATGTTTTTGGGCTGTAATCAAAATGGACGCCCTTGAGTTTGGCCCATATTCTCTCAAGAAGGCGCTTAATGATGGCCTTGACGTCTGAAATGGTCCAGGTAATTTTTGCCTCCTTGAAGAGCCGTGCAACCAGCTGCTCCAAGAAAACCTGAAAACGCAATTTGTTGGAATCTGGCATGGCTGATTTCTGGAAAGTTCCTGTTGAATCCTTGTCTATAATGCTGCAAATACAGTCAACGTAAAATAAATTGTCTCTGGCAGCTGAAATATGTGGTTTGGTCTAAAGAGCTGCAGGATTTAACCTGCTCACATCAAAGCCACTGTCAGACTTCAAAGACACTGTGACATCATAGGCTGAGACACTTTAGTCTTCCATGAGCCCGGCACTCAAAAAGCAACCAGGCCGTTGCTAGGCAACGGTGGCGCCATGGAAACATTCTCAGGAAATTTCAAATAAAATTTTTATTAGAATTAAGACTCTTTACCTTAGAGACTTTACTTTAGTGACTTTACTTTAGAGATTTTACTTTAAGGACTTTACTTTAGTGACTTTAATTTAGGGATTTTACTTTAGTGACTTTACTTTAGGGATTTTACTTAAGTGACTTTACTTTAGGGACTTTAGTGACTTTAATTTAGGGATTTTTTTTACTTTAGGGATTTTAGTGACTTTACTTGAGTGACTTTACTTTAGGGACTTTAGTGACTTAACTTTAGTGATGTTCACTTTAGTGACTTTCAGTAGTAATTAACAGTAATCACAGTTTCTGCATCCTATGGATATTTTTTTATATACTATATAAAGGTTGAGAGTCAATAACGTCGACAGGTATTATAGCAGAGAGGATCATACCTAATATGCGTGAATGTGGAGCTAGCACGAACAATAACATAGATCCAGTTTGTATTCCATGTTGTTGTGAAGCCACAGCAGAATAACCACGATGAAGCACTAAATAGCATCATCACATGACTAGTAGGGGATATTCTTCAAACACTAGTGAGGGGAGGTGCAGAGCATGTGCCCGTTCGGAACTTCTTTCAGCTGTTTATTTCACTACTTAGTCTATTGTGTACATTTCTCCTAAATTCACGTCTGAAGGTTTTTACAGAGGGGTTTGTTCGTATAGCATTCCTACCCTGATTTACACAACATTTTATTCCTAAAAACATGGTGAAAATGGATCTGTATGTGAGCTGACAGTATTTTCTGATTTACGGAGTGATAAAAAAGAGATATCAGCATTCTGTTTTGGAAATCTATGCAAATTAGCACAGATCATTTTTGTTGGGTTTTTGTTTTGTGCTTTATACAAAGCCAAATTCACTGAGTGAACAGAACGTCATTCTGAGTTGAATACTTACAGCTCTTACAGCAAAGGATGAGAGAGATGAGCAGAAATGAATTCATGTTTTTTATTTTTCAAAGTTATTTGATGTTATTATTGTTGATACATGTTTATCATCCGTGCATACCACAATAGACAACACTGACTACTGAGGTGGCACTGAGAGCTCACAGCCCTCGCCCTCATTTTGAAGGAAAAAGTCACTTTTTCCCTCAAAAAGAATAACATATTGAAGACATTTTTTTAAAACTTTTGATAACTAAGATATACGTATCACATGTATAGCATACATCACGTATACTGTATGTGATATATATCAAGTACCCAGAGAAAACTCATGAACTACCAAACCAACCTAACACCTTCTCACGGCTCTGACCACAGCTGAACAGAACCTGCTCATGACGTTCTTCCTTGCTGGTGGTGCTTTCAGGTGACTTTTGATAGAGGAGGCAATGAAGTCTCCAAGTGCTGGGTCATCTGACTTCAGCCACACCAGCACCCAAGATGCATTGCTCCGACTCTTACACAGGTCCCGGAAAAGGGACTTGAGAAGGTTTTTGAACGTTTTTGGGCTGTAATCAAAATGGACGCCCTTGAGTTTGGCCCATATTCTCTCAAGAAGGCGCTTAATGATGGCCTTGACGTCTGAAATGGTCCAGGTAATTTTTGCCTCCTTGAAGAGCCGTGCAACCAGCTGCTCCAAGAAAACCTGAAAACGCAATTTGTTTTGCTCTTTCTGAGCAGAGTCATCACATGTCTCCTCCACATATGCTGGGTCAGGCACTGAAGCAATTGCCAAAGGTTTCCTCCTACTTGACTCGGTGCCCAATATAGCGTCTCCCATCTTGTCAGCGAGGTCGTTGGCGAGATAGCGCTGCCACCACTTGGCCAGTGAAAGGAAAGCAAGCACTTTCATCTTCAAGTCAGCCAGCATGTCAGCACGTTTCACTGCCTGTTTGATTGAAGCAGGGATGATCTCCGGCTCATGAAGCTGTGTGTACAGGAAATCAGTCAAGGCCTCTGTGAACATCAAGACCTGATCACCACGAATGTCTGGGTGTGGAGCAAGAAGAAGACTGCATATCTCTGGCTTTTTAAGCAGATTGTCGATCTCCTTTGTGAGACTCCTCGCTGACGCCTTGCTGTGAGCCTTGGAGCCCTTGTGGAATCTCCTCTTCATTTGTGCCACCAAACGATAGATCCACACTTTGGCAAAGTGCTTTGCCACAAGGAGCTTCTTCAAAAGACTCTTAATTTTGCTCCGTAGACTTTTCTTAGACTGCTTGGTCTTCTGCTCTGCTGCAGTTGGGCCAGCAGTATACTCCGTAATGGCCCAAGTGATGTCCTCTGCGATTCCCTCGATCTCCCGCCAGCTTTGCATCTGCAGCTGCTCGTACTCAGTGTCCGGTATGTCATCCAACAGAGGCCACATCGTCTGATCCAGCAAGGTCCTGATGATCTCTGTGATCCTTTTGGTTTTTCTGATCTCAATCACAAGGTCTGATGAAGGATTCTCCACAGAGCGCTCATCATCGTCGCTCTCTGGATCCTCGGAGGTGGTTGGACTTGTCCTCTTTTTGCGCTGTCGAGGTGTGAACGCAGATTTCATCTTGCTGATGAATGCCGCGCACATTTTGTAGGCATGCTGAAGCATTCTTTGAAGTCTGCTGGGAGGAGTGGGGCGCGTAGGTTGGCCCTCGGGACTGGCGCTTTGGACAATGTCTGAAACCTCTTGAGAAATCAAGCTCGTCAAGATCTCTGAGCTGGGACACTGAACGGCGACGTCAATGCCCAGGGCTTTGGCGAAACTGTCAGAGATTGTGCTGCCCAGTTTGTTTTTGACACTGTCCTCAGACACAGTAGCGCTCCCAAGAGAGTGCAAGAAAGATTTTGTCACGGTTGCAATGATGTTTAAAAGCAACTCTGCCATCATGGTTGCAGTGATCTCATCAGGTTTACTTGATTTCAGCAGCCCCCACTGCTCTGCTGTCATTCCATTAAAAAAGGAGTGGAGCAGCTGGGTAACAGCGGGACACACATTGAAATCTGGCATGGCTGATTTCTGGAAAGTTCCTGTTGAATCCTTGTCTATAATGCTGAAAATACAGTCAACGTAAAATAAATTGTCTCTGGCAGCTGAAATATGTGGTTTGGTCTAAAGAGCTGCAGGATTTAACCTGCTCACATCAAAGCCACTGTCAGACTTCAAAGACACTGTGACATCATAGGCTGAGACACTTTAGTCTTCCATGAGCCCGGCACTCAAAAGGCAACCAGGCCTTTGCTAGGCAACGGTGGCGCCATGGAAACATTCTCAGGAAATTTCAAATAAAATTTTTATTAGAATTAAGACTCTTTACTTTAGTGACTTTACTCTAGGGATTTTACTTTAGTGACTTTACTTCTAGGGATTTTACTTTAGTGACTTTACTCTAGGGATTTTACTTAAGTGACTTTACTCTAGGGACTTTACTTTAGGGTTTTGTGACTTTACTTTAGTGACTTTACTTTAGGGAGATTAATTTAGGAAAAATAAGAAAAAAAAAAATCCACGAGGGGAAATTAATTTTTCACTCTGTTTGTAACTTATACACGGTACGTGCAGACCGAACCCCAGGAGAGTGTAGAGTGAGGGGGCTGCTCCCGGGGGGGGGGGGTTTGGTGCCTTGCTCAGGGGCACCTCGCAGTGCCCAAGAGGTAAACTGGCACCTCTCCAGCTACCAGTTCACACTCAGTTCTTGGTCCATGTCGGGACTTGAACCGGTGACCCTCCGGTTCCCAAGCCAACCCCCTACAGACTGAGCTACTGCCCCCCCATAAAAAAAGTTCCCTGGGGGGGGAAACAGCGGGGGGGGGGGGGGGGGGGGGGCGCAACCCCACCCCAAAAACACCGAGGGGGGTTTACTGACCTTAGTGACTTAACTTTAGTGATGTTCATGTTCGCTTTAGTGACTTGCTGTGACAGCTGTGAGATAAATTGTGATTTTGCAATACTAGACAATAGCAAGTTCTATATCCACAACACAGTGTCTTATTTTCAGCTGTATAAAAACTGAATAATTAGCATGTTGATCCTGCTGTCGCATTTAGCAAGACGAGACTCCATGGTCAGTTTAGAGATTTTGGGCTATTTTGCTTCCCTAACATGTCTTCTTTCAGCTGTTTATTTCACTACTTAGTCTATTGTGTACATTTCTCCTAAATTCACGTCTGAAGGTTTTTACAGAGGGGTTTGTTCGTATAGCATTCCTACCCTGATTTACACAACATTTTATTCCTAAAAACATGGTGAAAATGGATCTGTATGTGAGCTGACAGTATTTTCTGATTTACGGTGTGATAAAAAAAGAGATATCAGCATTCTGTTTTGGAAATCTATGCAAATTAGCACAGATCATTTTTGTTGGGTTTTTGTTTTGTGCTTTATACAAAGCCAAATTCACTGAGTGAACAGAACGTCATTCTGAGTTGAATACTTACAGCTCTTACAGCAAAGGATGAGAGAGATGAGCAGAAATGAATTCATATTTTTTATTTTTCAAAGTTATTTGATGTTATTATTGTTGATACATGTTTATCATCCGTGCATACCACAATAGACAACACTGACTACTGAGGTGGCACTGAGAGCTCACAGCCCTCGCCCTCATTTTGAAGGAAAAAGTCACTTTTTGCTTCAAAAAGAATAACATATTGAAGACATTTTTTAAAACTTTTGATAACTAAGATATACGTATCACATGTATAGCATACATCACGTATACTGTATGTGATATATATCAAGTACCCAGAGAAAACCCATGAACTACCAAACCAACCTAACACCTTCTCACGGCTCTGACCACAGCTGAACAGAACCTGCTCATGACGTTCTTCCTTGCTGGTGGTGCTTTCAGGTTACTTTTGATAGAGGAGGCAATGAAGTCTCCAAGTGCTGGGTCATCTGACTTCAACCACACCAGCACCCATGATGCATTGCTCCGACTCTTACACAGGTCCCGGAAAAGGGCCTTGTGAAGTTTTTTGAATGTTTTTGGGCTGTAATCAAAATGGACGCCCTTGAGTTTGGCCCATATTCTCTCAAGAAGGCGCTTAATGATGGCCTTGACGTCTGAAATGGTCCAGGTAATTTTTGCCTCCTTGAAGAGCCGTGCAACCAGCTGCTCCAAGAAAACCTGAAAACGCAATTTGTTGGAATCTGGCATGGCTGATTTCTGGAAAGTTCCTGTTGAATCCTTGTCTATAATGCTGCAAATACAGTCAACGTAAAATAAATTGTCTCTGGCAGCTGAAATATGTGGTTTGGTCTAAAGAGCTGCAGGATTTAACCTGCTCACATCAAAGCCACTGTCAGACTTCAAAGACACTGTGACATCATAGGCTGAGACACTTTAGTCTTCCATGAGCCCGGCACTCAAAAGGCAACCAGGCCTTTGCTAGGCAACGGTGGCGCCATGGAAACATTATCAGGAAATTTCAAATAAAATTTTTATTAGAATTAAGGCTCTTTACTTTAGTGACTTTACTCTAGGGATTTTACTTTAGGGATTTTAGTGACTTTACTTTAGTGACTTTACTCTAGGGACTTTACTTTAGGGATTTTAGTGACTTTACTTTAGTGACTTGACTCTAGGGACTTTACTTTAGGGATTTTAGTGACTTTACTTTAGTGACTTTACTTTAGGGATTTTATTGTGACTTTACTTAAGTGACTTTCTTGAGGGACTTTAAGAAGAAGAAGAAGAAGAACAACCTTTATTAGTCCCACGGGGGAAATTCAAGTTTTACACTCTGTTAACTTATACACGGTACGTGCAGACCCGAAACACACACATGCACATGCATCAATGGAGAGATTTTAGCTGTTGAGGGATTTCTCAGTGACAGCGGGGGGGTTTACTGGCACCTCTCCAGCTACCAGTTCACACTCAGTTCTTGGTCCATGTCGGGACTTGAACCGGTGACCCTCCGGTTCCCAAGCCAACTTCCTACAGACTGAGCTACTGCCGCACCATGAATAAAGTTCCCTGACCGGGAATCGAACCCGGGCCGCGGCGGTGAGAGCGCCGAATCCTAGGGACTTAGACCACCAGGGGTGTTTACTGACCTTAGTGACTTAACTTTAGTGATGTTCGCTTTAGTGACTTGCTGTGACAGCTGTGAGATAAATTGTGATTTTGCAATACTAGACAATAGCAAGTTCTATATCCACAACACAGTGTCTTATTTTCAGCTGTATAAAAACTGAATAATTAGCATGTTGATTCTGCTGTCGCATTTAGCAAGACGAGACTCCATGGTCAGTTTAGAGATTTTGGGCTATTTTGCTTCCCTAACATGTCTTCTTTCAGCTGTTTATTTCACTACTTAGTCTATTGTGTACATTTCTCCTAAATTCACGTCTGAAGGTTTTTACAGAGGGGTTTGTTCGTATAGCATTCCTACCCTGATTTACACAACATTTTATTCCTAGAAACATGGTGAAAATGGATCTGTATGTGAGCTGACAGTATTTTCTGATTTACGGAGTGATAAAAAAAGAGATATCAGCATTCTGTTTTGGAAATCTGTGCAAATTAGCACAGATCATTTTTGTTGGGTTTTTGTTTTGTGCTTTATACAAAGCCAAATTCACTGAGTGAACAGAACGTCATTCTGAGTTGAATACTTACAGCTCTTACAGCAAAGGATGAGAGAGATGAGCAGAAATGAATTCATATTTTTTATTTTTCAAAGTTATTTGATGTTATTATTGTTGATACATGTTTATCATCCGTGCATACCACAATAGACAACATTGACTACTGAGGTGGCACTGAGAGCTCACAGCCCTCGCCCTCATTTTGAAGGAAAAAGTCACTTTTTGCTTCAAAAAGAATAACATATTGAAGACATTTTTAAAAACTTTTGATAACTAAGATATACGTATCACATGTATAGCATACATCACGTATACTGTATGTGATATATATCAAGTACCCAGAGAAAACTCATGAACTACCAAACCAACCTAAAACCTTCTCACGGCTCTGACCACAGCTGAACAGAACCTGCTCATGACGTTCTTCCTTGCTGGTGGTGCTTTCAGGTGACTTTTGATAGAGGAGGCAATGAAGTCTCCAAGTGCTGGGTCATCTGACTTCAACCACACCAGCACCCATGATGCATTGCTCCGACTCTTACACAGGTCCCGGAAAAGGGCCTTGTGAAGTTTTTTGAATGTTTTTGGGCTGTAATCAAAATGGACGCCCTTGAGTTTGGCCCATATTCTCTCAAGAAGGCGCTTAATGATGGCCTTGACGTCTGAAATGGTCCAGGTAATTTTTGCCTCCTTGAAGAGCCGTGCAACCAGCTGCTCCAAGAAAACCTGAAAACGCAATTTGTTGGAATCTGGCATGGCTGATTTCTGGAAAGTTCCTGTTGAATCCTTGTCTATAATGCTGCAAATACAGTCAACGTAAAATAAATTGTCTCTGGCAGCTGAAATATGTGGTTTGGTCTAAAGAGCTGCAGGATTTAACCTGCTCACATCAAAGCCACTGTCAGACTTCAAAGACACTGTGACATCATAGGCTGAGACACTTTAGTCTTCGATGAGCCCGGCACTCAAAAAGCAACCAGGCCGTTGCTAGGCAACGGTGGCGCCATGGAAACATTCTCAGGAAATTTCAAATAAAATTTTTATTAGAATTAAGACTCTTTACCTTAGAGACTTTACTTTAGGGACTTTACTTTAGTGACTTTACTTTAGGGATTTTACTTAAGTGACTTTAGTGACTTTAATTTAGGGATTTTACTTTAGGGACTTTACTTTAGTGACTTTAATTTAGGGATTTTACTTTATGGACTTTACTTTAGGGATTTTACTTAAGTGACTTTACTTTAGGGACTTTAGTGACTTTACTTTAGGGATTTTACTTTAGGGATTTTACTTAAGTGACTTTACTTTAGGGATTTTACTTTAGTTACTTTACTCTAGGGACTTTACTTTAGGGATTTTAGTGACTTTACTTGAGTGACTTTACTTTTGGGACTTTACTTTAGGGACTTTAGTGACTTAACTTTAGTGATGTTCACTTTAGTGACTTTCAGTAGTAATTAACAGTAATCACAGTTTCTGCATCCTATGGATATTTTTTTATATACTATATAAAGGTTGAGAGTCAATAACGTCGACAGGTATTATAGCAGTGAGGATCATACCTAATATGCGTGAATGTGGAGCTAGCACGAACAATAACATAGATCCAGTTTGTATTCCATGTTGTTGTGAAGCCACAGCAGAATAACCACGATGAAGGACTAAATAGCATCATCACATGACTAGTAGGGGATATTCTTCAAACACTAGTGAGGGGAGGTGCAGAGCATGTTTTTTTTTTTTTTGTTGGGTTTTAAGGAAACAGAAGGACACTCCACGTGGTAACAGCCAGCGTTGCTTAGTCGTTCTGAGAAATGGTGAAACCTTTTCTAATAAGCTCTCAGAATACCTGTCACCTGCCTGCACGCATCATAACACACACAAATGAAGGCTACAACTGATATCTGGCCACCCCTTGAATACATTTAGGTTGTTAAGTGGTTTTGAGAACAAAATAGATGCCATGACAACAGGCAGGTCTAGACAACAGACAACAGGTAAGATGGTTTTCATCCATCTCAGCTGTCAGTTTGCTCAGCTGGCTGTGCAGCTGTGAGATAAATTGTGATTTTGCAATACTAGACAATAGCAAGTTCTGATATCCACAACACAGTGCCTTATTTTGTTCAGCTGTATAAAAACTGAATAATTAGCATGTTGATTTCTGGTTCTGTCGCATCTTATTAAGGCGAGACACCAAGGCAACTTAAAATAATTGGGCAGCTGGACTTAGATTTGTCTCTGAAGACGTTTCGCTCCCTTATCCAAGTGGCTTCATCATTTCGAACGCTACAGTCTGACCAGTCCCCACTAGTCTGACAAACAGTGGAGTTAGACCCAGGTTTTAACCTCTGTGAAAGTGTCAGCCCACTATTCTCCTAAGACAATAGTTTGTTAGTGGAGCTTCCTCCTGTGTGAGTGTGAGTCCCACGAGTGAATAACAGTCCGTTAAGGATTCAATGGGGTTACAGGTTGACAACAGTCGTTAGGGATGATGTGTGGATTACCAAAAGGAAAAAAAAAAAGAAGAAAAAAAAAGAAAAAGAGAAAGGAAAAAAAAGGGGAGTGAACTGACAGTCTTTTCTGATGTACGGAGGATAAAAAGAGATATCAGCATTCTGTTTTGGAATCACGTAAATGGGACACTTGAGGTTACTTTGTTTTGTGCTTTATACAAAGCCAAATTCACTGAGTGAACAGAACGTCATTCTGAGTTGAATACTTACAGCTCTTACAGCAAAGGATGAGAGAGATGAGCAGAAATGAATTCATATTTTTTATTTTTCAAAGTTATTTGATGTTATTATTGTTGATACATGTTTATCATCCGTGCATACCACAATAGACAACACTGACTACTGAGGTGGCACTGAGAGCTCACAGCCCTCGCCCTCATTTTGAAGGAAAAAGTCACTTTTTCCTTCAAAAAGAATAACATATTGAAGACATTTTTTTAAAACTTTTGATAACTAAGATATACGTATCACATGTATAGCATACATCACGTATACTGTATGTGATATATATCAAGTACCCAGAGAAAACCCATGAACTACCAAACCAACCTAACACCTTCTCACGGCTCTGACCACAGCTGAACAGAACCTGCACATGACGTTCTTCCTTGCTGGTGGTGCTTTCAGGTGACTTTTGATAGAGGAGGCAATGAAGTCTCCAAGTGCTGGGTCATCTGACTTCAACCACACCAGCACCCAAGATGCATTGCTCCGACTCTTACACAGGTCCCGGAAAAGGGACTTGAGAAGGTTTTTGAACGTTTTTGGGCTGTAATCAAAATGGACGCCCTTGAGTTTGGCCCATATTCTCTCAAGAAGGCGCTTAATGATGGCCTTGACGTCTGAAATGGTCCAGGTAATTTTTGCCTCCTTGAAGAGCCGTGCAACCAGCTGCTCCAAGAAAACCTGAAAACGCAATTTGTTTTGCTCTTTCTGAGCAGAGTCATCACATGTCTCCTCCACATATGCTGGGTCAGGCACTGAAGCAATTGCCAAAGGTTTCCTCCTACTTGACTCGGTGCCCAATATAGCGTCTCCCATCTTGTCAGCGAGGTCGTTGGCGAGATAGCGCTGCCACCATTTAGCCAGTGAAAGGAAAGCAAGCACTTTCATCTTCAAGTCAGCCAGCATGTCAGCACGTTTCTCTGCCTGTTTGATTGACGCAGGGATGATCTCCGGCTCATGAAGCTGTGTGTACAGGAAATCAGTCAAGGCCTCTGTGAACATCAAGACCTGATCACCACGAATGTCTGGGTGTGGAGCAAGAAGAAGACTGCATATCTCTGGCTTTTTAAGCAGATTGTCGATCTCCTTTGTGAGACTCCTCGCTGACGCCTTGCTGTGAGCCTTGGAGCCCTTGTGGAATCTCCTCTTCATTTGTGCCACCAAACGATAGATCCACACTTTGGCAAAGTGCTTTGCCACAAGGAGCTTCTTCAAAAGACTCTTAATTTTGCTCCGTAGACTTTTCTTAGACTGCTTGGTCTTCTGCTCTGCTGCAGTTGGGCCAGCAGTATACTCCGTAATGGCCCAAGTGATGTCCTCTGCGATTCCCTCGATCTCCCGCCAGCTTTGCATCTGCAGCTGCTCGTACTCAGTGTCCGGTATGTCATCCAACAGAGGCCACATCGTCTGATCCAGCAAGGTCCTGATGATCTCTGTGATCCTTTTGGTTTTTCTGATCTCAATCACAAGGTCTGATGAAGGATTCTCCACAGAGCGCTCATCATCGTCGCTCTCTGGATCCTCGGAGGTGGTTGGACTTGTCCTCTTTTTGCGCTGTCGAGGTGTGAACGTAGATTTCACCTTGCTGATGAATGCCGCGCACATTTTGTAGGCATGCTGAAGCATTCTTTGAAGTCTGCTGGGAGGAGTGGGGCGCGTAGGTTGGCCCTCGGGACTGGCGCTTTGGACAATGTCTGAAACCTCTTGAGAAATCAAGCTCGTCAAGATCTCTGAGCTGGGACACTGAACGGCGACGTCAATGCCCAGGGCTTTGGCGAAACTGTCAGAGATTGTGCTGCCCAGTTTGTTTTTGACACTGTCCTCAGACACAGTAGCGCTCCCAAGAGAGTGCAAGAAAGATTTTGTCACGGTTGCAATGATGTTTAAAAGCAACTCTGCCATCATGGTTGCAGTGATCTCATCAGGTTTACTTGATTTCAGCAGCCCCCACTGCTCTGCTGTCATTCCATTAAAAAAGGAGTGGAGCAGCTGGGTAACAGCGGGACACACATTGAAATCTGGCATGGCTGATTTCTGGAAAGTTCCTGTTGAATCCTTGTCTATAATGCTGAAAATACAGTCAACGTAAAATAAATTGTCTCTGGCAGCTGAAATATGTGGTTTGGTCTAAAGAGCTGCAGGATTTAACCTGCTCACATCAAAGCCACTGTCAGACTTCAAAGACACTGTGACATCATAGGCTGAGACACTTTAGTCTTCGATAAGCCCGGCACTCAAAAAGCAACCAGGCCTTTGCTAGGCAACGGTGGCGCCATGGAAACATTCTCAGGAAATTTCAAATAAAATTTTTATTAGAATTAAGGCTCTTTACTTTAGTGACTTTACTCTAGGGATTTTACTTTAGTGACTTTACTCTAGGGATTTTCTTGGTGCTTTCTTTGTCTTTTTGGGCTTTTTGGGTTTTGTGCTTTCTTTGTGCTTTTTTGGGATTTGTAAAGTCCTAAGTATTTAGTGACTTTACTCTAGGGATTTTACTTTAGTGACTTTACTCTAGGGATTTTACTTAGGTGACTTTACTTTAGTGACTTTACTCTAGGGACTTTACTTTAGGGATTTTAGTGACTTTACTTTAGTGACTTTACTTTAGGGATTTTAGTGACTTTACTTTAGTGACTTTACTTTAGGGACTTCACTTTAAGAAGAAGAAGAAGAACAACCTTTATTAGTCCCACGAGGGGAAATTCAATTTTTACACTCTGTTTGTTAACTTATACACGGTACGTGCAGACCCGAAACACACACATGCACATGCATCAATGGAGAGATGTCAGAGTGAGGGGGCTGCTCCTGACAAGCGCCCCGAGCAGTTGGGGGTTTGGTGCCTTGCTCAGGGGCACCTCGGCAGTGCCCAAGAGGTAAACTGGCACCTCTCCAGCTACCAGTTCACACTCAGTTCTTGGTCCATGTCGGGACTTGAACCGGTGACCCTCCGGTTCCCAAGCCAACTCCCTACAGACTGAGCTACTGCCGCCCCATGAATAAAGTTCCCTGACCGGGAATCGAACCCGGGCCGCGGCGGTGAGAGCGCCGAATCCTAGCCACTAGACCACCAGGGAGTGTTTACTGACCTTAGTGACTTAACTTTAGTGATGTTCGCTTTAGTGACTTGCTGTGACAGCTGTGAGATAAATTGTGATTTTGCAATACTAGACAATAGCAAGTTCTATATCCACAACACAGTGCCTTATTTTCAGCTGTATAAAAACTGAATAATTAGCATGTTGATTCTGCTGTCGCATTTAGAAGGACGAGACTCCATGGTCAGTTTAGAGATTTTGGGCTATTTTGCTTCCCTAACATGTCTTCTTTCAGCTGTTTATTTCACTACATAGTCTATTGTGTACATTTCTCCTAAATTCACGTCTGAAGGTTTTCTTTGGGGTTTTACAGAGGGGTTTGTTCGTATAGCATTCCTACCCTGATTTACACAACATTTTATTCCTAGAAACATGGTGAAAATGGATCTGTATGTGAGCTGACAGCATTTTCTGATTTACGGAGTGATAAAAAAAGAGATATCAGCATTTTGTTTTGGAAATTTATGCAAATTAGCACAGATCATTTTTGTTGGGTTTTTGTTTTGTGCTTTATACAAAGCCAAATTCACTGAGTGAACAGAACGTCATTCTGAGTTGAATACTTACAGCTCTTACAGCAAAGGATGAGAGAGATGAGCAGAAATGAATTCATATTTTTTATTTTTCAAAGTTATTTGATGTTATTATTGTTGATACATGTTTATCATCCGTGCATACCACAATAGACAACACTGACTACTGAGGTGGCACTGAGAGCTCACAGCCCTCGCCCTCATTTTGAAGGAAAAAGTCACTTTTTCCTTCAAAAAGAATAACATATTGAAGACATTTTTTAAAACTTTTGATAACTAAGATATACGTATCACATGTATAGCATACATCACGTATACTGTATGTGATATATATCAAGCACCCAGAGAAAACCCATGAACTACCAAACCAACCTAAAACCTTCTCACGGCTCTGACCACAGCTGAACAGAACCTGCTCATGACGTTCTTCCTTGCTGGTGGTGCTTTCAGGTGACTTTTGATAGAGGAGGCAATGAAGTCTCCAAGTGCTGGGTCATCTGACTTCAACCACACCAGCACCCATGATGCATTGCTCCGACTCTTACACAGGTCCCGGAAAAGGGCCTTGTGAAGTTTTTTGAATGTTTTTGGGCTGTAATCAAAATGGACGCCCTTGAGTTTTGCCCATATTCTCTCAAGAAGGCGCTTAATGATGGCCTTGACGTCTGAAATGGTCCAGGTAATTTTTGCCTCCTTGAAGAGCCGTGCAACCAGCTGCTCCAAGAAAACCTGAAAACGCAATTTGTTGGAATCTGGCATGGCTGATTTCTGGAAAGTTCCTGTTGAATCCTTGTCTATAATGCTGCAAATACAGTCAACGTAAAATAAATTGTCTCTGGCAGCTGAAATATGTGGTTTGGTCTAAAGAGCTGCAGGATTTAACCTGCTCACATCAAAGCCACTGTCAGACTTCAAAGACACTGTGACATCATAGGCTGAGACACTTTAGTCTTCCATGAGCCCGGCACTCAAAAAGCAACCAGGCCGTTGCTATGCAACGGTGGCGCCATGGAAACATTCTCAGGAAATTTCAAATAAAATTTTTATTAGAATTAAGACTCTTTACTTTAGTGACTTTACTAGTTCGGGATTTTACTTAGGTGACTTTACTTCAGTGACTTTACTCTAGGGACTTTACTTTAGGGATTTTGTGCTTTCTTTAGTGACTTTACTTTAGGGATTTTAGTGACTTTACTTTAGTGACTTTACTTTAGGGACTTCACTTTACTGACCTTAGTGACTTAACTTTAGTGATGTTCACTTTAGTGACTTGCTGTGACAGCTGAGAGATAAATTGTGATTTTGCAATACTAGACAATAGCAAGTTCTATATCCACAACACAGTGCCTTATTTTCAGCTGTATAAAAACTGAATAATTAGCATGTTGATTCTGCTGTCGCATTAAGCAAGACGAGACTCCATGGTCAGTTTAGAGATTTTGGGCTATTTTGCTTCCCTAACATGTCTTCTTTCAGCTGTTTATTTCACTACTTAGTCTATTGTGTACATTTCTCCTAAATTCACGTCTGAAGGTTTTTACAGAGGGGTTTGTTCGTATAGCATTCCTACCCTGATTTACACAACATTTTATTCCTAGAAACATGGTGAAAATGGATCTGTATGTGAGCTGACAGTATTTTCTGATTTACGGAGTGATAAAAAAAGAGATATCAGCATTCTGTTTTGGAAATCTATGCAAATTAGCACAGATCATTTTTGTTGGGTTTTTGTTTTGTGCTTTATACAAAGCCAAATTCACTGAGTGAACAGAACGTCATTCTGAGTTGAATACTTACAGCTCTTACAGCAAATGATGAGAGAGATGAGCAGAAATGAATTCATATTTTTTATTTTTCAAAGTTATTTGATGTTATTATTGTTGATACATGTTTATCATCCGTGCATACCACAATAGACAACACTGACTACTGAGGTGGCACTGAGAGCTCACAGCCCTCGCCCTCATTTTGAAGGAAAAAGTCACTTTTTCCTTCAAAAAGAATAACATATTGAAGACATTTTTAAAAACTTTTGATAACTAAGATATACGTATCACATGTATAGCATACATCACGTATACTGTATGTGATATATATCAAGTACCCAGAGAAAACCCATGAACTACCAAACCAACCTAACACCTTCTCACGGCTCTGACCACAGCTGAACAGAACCTGCTCATGACGTTCTTCCTTGCTGGTGGTGCTTTCAGGTTACTTTTGATAGAGGAGGCAATGAAGTCTCCAAGTGCTGGGTCATCTGACTTCAACCACACCAGCACCCATGATGCATTGCTCCGACTCTTACACAGGTCCCGGAAAAGGGCCTTGTGAAGTTTTTTGAATGTTTTTGGGCTGTAATCAAAATGGACGCCCTTGAGTTTGGCCCATATTCTCTCAAGAAGGCGCTTAATGATGGCCTTGACGTCTGAAATGGTCCAGGTAATTTTTGCCTCCTTGAAGAGCCGTGCAACCAGCTGCTCCAAGAAAACCTGAAAACGCAATTTGTTGGAATCTGGCATGGCTGATTTCTGGAAAGTTCCTGTTGAATCCTTGTCTATAATGCTGCAAATACAGTCAACGTAAAATAAATTGTCTCTGGCAGCTGAAATATGTGGTTTGGTCTAAAGAGCTGCAGGATTTAACCTGCTCACATCAAAGCCACTGTCAGACTTCAAAGACACTGTGACATCATAGGCTGAGACACTTTAGTCTTCGATAAGCCCGACACTCAAAAGGCAACCAGGCTGTTGCTATGCAACGGTGGCGCCATGGAAACATTCTCAGGAAATTTCAAATAAAATTTTTATTAGAATTAAGACTCTTTACCTTAGAGACTTTACTTTAGTGACTTTACTTTAGGGACTTTACTTTAGGGACGTGACTTTAGTGACTTTAATTTAGGGATTTTACTTTAGGGACTTTACTTTAGTGACTTTAATTTAGAGATATTACTTTAGTGACTTTACTTTAGGGAGTTTACTTAAGTGACTTTACTTTAGGGACTTTACTTTAGGGACTTTAGTGACTTTAATTTAGGGATTTTACTTTAGGGATTTTACTTAAGTGACTTTACTTTAGGGATTTTACTCTAGGGACTTTACTTTAGGGATTTTAGTGACTTTACTTGAGTGACTTTACTTTTGGGACTTTACTTTAGGGACTTTAGTGACTTAACTTTAGTGATGTTCACTTTAGTGACTTTCAGTAGTAATTAACAGTAATCACAGTTTCTGCATCCTATGGATCCTATTTTTTTATATACTATATAAAGGTTGAGAGTCAATAACATCGACAGGTATTATAGCAGTGAGGATCATACCTAATATGTGTGAATGTGGAGCTAGCACGAACAATAACATAGATCCAGTTTGTATTCCATGTTGTTGTGAAGCCACAGCAGAATAACCACGATGAAGGACTAAATAGCATCATCACATGACTAGTAGGGGATATTCTTCAAACACTAGTGACGGGGAGGTGCAGAGCATGTGCCCGTTCGGAACCGACCAATTGGCTTCTGGATGACTCATCAGCAGATATGTTCTCAATGATATGATTTTCTTCTGAAGCAATTCTTATGCACGCTGTTTTGAAGTGAGAGCGTAAAAAAATCTTCTGTTACCAGTCATTCAGCCATCGAGGGATTTTTCTGATTTGCAAAAGTCTCAGTTCTTAAAGAAAAGGGGATTCTTTCGAACCAAACTTGATAGGTGAGAAAGGTGAAATGTGTGAAAAGTAACATGAGATAAAACTTGCTCTTCTAGATGATGGGAGGTTAGAGGAAGGATACAAAAGCTTTTGACTGCCAAAGCAAAAGCAGATGTCAGCATTAGCATTAGTACCCGCTATCCCCACTTTTAATATTGGCCTTAAACCAGTCTTCTTATCCGTGCTATATCTTTCTTTCAAATCCCTTTAGTTTCAAAACACAGTGTTTCCAGTTCTCATGTCGTTATCACGATGAAGACTTGTCCAAGGCTAGAAAGTATTTGTACAGTTGCCTAACATGTTCCACCACGGCCCTGTGGCAAATTGAAAAATTTCTTGCAGAAGTTTCGAGAGTGCCACGGGGGCTACTGCCGGGAAGTGTACATTGTGATTAGATTCTTGCTAGAATACCAATGAAACATTGTCTCTCTGCTGAGTAATATGACACCACCCACAAGACTTTACATCAAACGGTTTGGGAGTTATGAAAGGGGGCGTGGCTAATGTGTAGTGGTGGGGCTGTGAGTCTATGTTGGCATTTTATGTGTGTAGTGTCAAAAATGTGTCCACCAGAACAGTTTTAAAAACTGCTCACTTAGTGCAGTTTTAAAAAACTGCAGTTTTAAAAACTGCTCACTCAATTTAGGGAAAAATTCTACCAAAAAATAGCAACAACTTAAAATTAAAACTGACTCTTTAAGTTAAAGCGTGACTGAGTTAAAAATACTTGAAAATGGATCAGAAATTGAATTTTCTGAAATTAAACTCAATTCATTGTCAATGCAAAATTTTTTGTAGTTTTTTGCGAGTTTTAAATAGCATACCAGCAGTGACTGGGATGATTTTTTTTGTACAAGGCAATATCTTAAACATTGCTTTCCTAACTTTGTAAAACAAAATGTAAGAAATAAACACATAGATGAAATAACAGATATTTAGTGAATTGTTATTTATTATTTAAAAATAAAATGTACTCCAGCAACTTGGTAAAAAAATCTTCAAAATTAACAGGAATTACAATTCAAGTGTAAACCTTTTGTAGCAACAAATTGGTGAAAACGTAAACCGGAATTAAAATTCCAGTATATAACATATATATGACCGAGAGAACTAGATCTCGAGTACAAGCGGCCAAAATGTGTTTTCTCAGGAGGGTGGCTAGTGTCTCCCTTAGCGAAGGTGTGAAGCTCAGCCATCAGCGAGGGACTCAGAGTAGAGCAGATGCTCCTTTTGCATTGAAAGGAGCCAGTTGAGGTGGTTTGGGCATCCTTATGCCCCCTGGGCGCCTCCCAAGGGAGGTGTTCCAGGCATGACCAGCTGGGAGGAGGACCCGGTGAAGACCCAGGACTAGATGGAGAGATTATATCACCACACTGGTAACCCCTAGTCAGAGCTGGTTAATGTGGCCCAGTAAAGGGAAGTTTTGGGTCCCCTGCTGGAGTTGTTGCCCCATGACCCGGCCCTGGATAAGCTGTTGATAATGAGAGAGATGAGAGGTAATCTATACAGTATATAAACATAGAACTGAATTTAATAAATTGGACCCACTGTCATCAATACCCGATCCAGCTGTTTGAGTCAGTATCGGCCCGATGTCAGTGCTTCCCTAAACTCAATGTGCCATTCAGTGCCACTACAGTAATATTCTATGACAACAATGACGGTTGAAGTATTGTGCATCATTTCATAGTCATGTTCCCACAATTCAGTTGGGCATATTTGGTACCTTTTGGAAACATTTGAGAGTTCAAAACAAAGCTGTGTAGGTTTGAACAGAGACTTTATGATGATGGACCCTCCACTGGCTCTGGGGTGGTTGACACGGTCAGGACTGCTGTGGTATTGGTTTGTTGAATTCATCCATCTCTGTTTCCTTCTGATAGCTCGGTCAGCTCCTGGCTTCAACATGCAAAGAGCTCCCAGGTCCTAAAGAGTGTCGGCGCACCGCCAAGGAGCTGTGGGACGTGGTGGTGCAGATCTGCAGCGTGTCCATCCAGCACAAGAGGAACAGCGACGGCAGAGTAGGCCTCATTAAACAGAGGGAGTCCTCTATGGGCATCCTGCACCGGTATGCTGCAAACACCCCCACTACCACTAAAGACCTTAAAATAATGCAGAGCAAGAGCTTTACAAGGCAGTGATGTAAGTGCTGCATATAAGCACACACAGGCTCATTCTGGTGTATTTTCATTGTCTAACCCATTTAGGAGCAAATTCATCACTTTCATCAAGAAACTTAGAGTAAGTATTCAATAAAACTAAACTTAATCCCACTGTGGATATATTACATTAACACTGGATGCTCCTGCAGTAAAGGTAACAGGTGTCCTCTGATGTCTCACAGGAGCCGTTGGTGCTGACAACCGTCATCTCGCTGTTTGTGAGGCTCCACAGCATAGTGCGGGTATGTCTCTAATTTGAGCTGTTAGATTGTTGAATTTTCCACACTGGTAGCACACTGTACAGCAGTGGTTCCCAACCTATTCCCCTCCACAAAGAAAAGCTTAGTCCCTTCCCCCATATCCCCTTCCCATATTTTAACGTGATTCAGTATATTAAATGAGTTGGTCTTTTTTAATAAATCACCTTTCTTTAATCAACATAACTCATCAGTGTGAGAACAAACGGCTTTTTGAATGCTGTGAAAATGTTAAAGGCTAAATGCCAACAAATATGGACTGAAGCAGAATATTTTATTAGATAACTCAGGCTGTCTATCGATTAAAATACTTAATCACGATTAATCGCACATAAATCACATTTTTTATCTATTCAAAATGTACCTGAAACGGAGATTTGTCAAGTATTTATGAATTTATGAACATGGGAGATGACAAATATGCTGCTTTAAAGAATGTATGTATACATTTATTATTGGAAATCAATTTACCGCACAAACAATAACAAATATTGTCCAGAAACCCTCACAGGTTCTGCATTTAGCATAAAAAATCTGCTCAAATCATAACATGGCAAACTGCAGCCCAACAGGCAACAACAGCTGTCAGTGTGTCAGTGTGCTGACTTGACTATGACTTGATCCAAACTGCATGTGATTCATCATTCATCCAATGAATCCAGCTGGGCTCACCGGATCCTCAAGAGTCTCAGCTTTACAGTGATACCCAATTTACGGTATGTAATTCTTGTTAGGGACCGCAGTATGCAGAAATATTCAAATACACCATTTTAGAATAGGAGGAAATAACATATTTATACTACTGGTACATTAAAAAAACTGCATGCTTTTTGCCTGTTATCATAAAGTGGGCATGTCTGTAAAGGGGAGACTGGTGGGGACCCAGAGAACCCATTTACATTCACACATCTGGAGGTCAGAGGTGAAGGGACCCCAGTTTCCAACAAACTAATATGACATGGTTGGTATCAATGGATTCATTAGGTTTTCTACTTTTCATATGAAATCAGTATCTTCACTCTAGCTTTAAAACTGAGCCTGCTACAACCTACATATCACAAGTTGTGTAAATGCGTGAAAGAAGTTAGTGGTGTTAAAACAAATTTGTGTCAATGCATTATTATCACTTTAACTTTGACAACCCTAAAAAAAAATCTTTCTAAAGTGCTTAAATGTTGCAGTAAGTGTAGAAATACTGAGGTATGATGTTAGACTTTGCTGCAGGTTCAGTCTGGACACTTGAAGTTTAAGTTCTCTGCGCTGCTCTTCATCACCATCGGTACATCTCATTCTCTCCGAGGAAACCAACTCTTCGTTCTCTCCCTTTAGGATGATATTGTAAATGAAGTGACAGCAGAACACCTCTCCATCTGGCCATCTACTCTTCCAAAGTAAGTCTTTCTTCATGAATTAATAAGATTTCTCAAACAAAGCCACGAAATGTGACGATGATGTTGGTGTGTGTGGACCAGCATACAGGCAGTGGACGTGGAAGCCGTGGCTGTGACAGTCAAAGAGCTGGTGTCCTACGCCCTCACCCTGAATCCTAATAACCAATCGTGGCTCATCACACAGGCAGACATCTACTTTGGTGAGAAACACAACGGCAACCTTTGTTTTTCTTTAGCGACATCTGCAGCCAGAAAACATTTCATCAGTATGTTTAGGTCCAGTTCCTAAAATGCTCACCAATGGTTTTAAGTAAACTAGAGTTAAATAGCTGTAAAGCAACAAGTAAAACTTCTTAGTTTTTGTTTTATATTGTTTGGAAAACAGTAATGCCTTATCCTAAACTGTTTTAATAATCTAAATCTGAAAGTAACTATTAACTGTTGTCAGATACAGAGTATGTAGTGGAGTAGAAGTATAATGTAGCAGAAAGTGGAAATATTCAAGTAACATACAAGTACTTAAAGGGTAACTTTGGTATTTTTCAGCCTGAAATCCCAAATTTTTGAGTCAAACTGACCATAATGTTGTCAGCCTGTCAGTTGTAAAAACAAGAACTTTCAGTGAACATCACGTTACACTGATGCTGCTCACTTGTTGTAGCTCATTTAGCTCCTTTTTAAGGTCCAAGCACCCAACATTTAAGAACTAGCGCTGATCAAGGCCACCTGTTGCGTCGCATCACGTCCCCTTTGTCTTGGCCAAAAAGTTGCACTTGAACACACCGCAAAACTACAGCCAGCAGCCAGTTATGCAGCACTTACTGTACATACTGTACATTCTGCGTCTGCGTGAGATGAAATAACTCCACACCAGCAGGTGGTGGCAGTAAGAGCACAAAGTTACCACAACTTCTGTGGCCACCATGTGATTCCATTGGCCCAAAAAGACTTTTTCCTTCTGACTTACATTGGGAAAGAGATGTCTGTAATTTCTCTGATAATTTTCTTGAAATGAATCAACTTCCCAGTATGAACATTTGAATAGTCTTTATTTAAATCATTAGATCCTAAAAGTTGTAATACGCACTAATAGCTTAATCCAGAGTTATTGTCCTTCCTCCGCTCATGTGAATGAGACCCAGACCGAGGCTGGAGCGAGGCCTTGGAGGCGAAGTTAGTAAGCTGTGACCAAGCCATGTAGGCAGAAGATCGCCGGAAGATCCTGGTACTTTTCCAGTCGGAAGTCGAGCCATTTTGGCTTCAAACGCCACTGAGCAACTTTCATAGGAATGAAATGAGTACTCTCCGGCTTGATTTCTCTCAAGCCTCAGCGACGAGCTCTGCCGTCGATTAAACATGCTGAATCTGCCTAAAAAACTGGAGCAGACTAGAGCTGATAGTGTGGGATGCACCGCAAAAAACTAGGCTGACGCTCACCGACGGCCACAAACTGGCCGACTGTCGGCTCAGTGTGTCAGGGCCATTAGACACAAATACATGGGAAAATAGGGTCTAGAGCCAGAAGTTAAGTTAGTTTACTTCAAACACCAACACCAAACATCTGGCCACAATAATGAAAGGACGGTCTAAACAGTGTTACCCAGCTCTCTGTTTGACTGAACCCTTGTGTTCACCTCTCTCTGCTCCGTAGTGACCAATCAGTACTCTGCTGCACTGAACCTTTACCTCCAGGCCGGAGCTGTGTGCTCAGACTTCTTCACCAAAGCTGTTCCCCCTGACGTCTACACTGACCAGGTACATCAAGCAAACGGTACACCTACTTTAACAGTGAACAGCTCTTCAGCAGCTGTTGGCAAAAAGAAACACAATAAGCAAATTACAATAATTTTAAAAGATAGAAACTCTTTTTCTCTCTGTTTAGACATTAAAATGAACCAGTCCTTCTTGGAGGAAATCTCACATATTGACTACTGAACAGTTTTGTTGCAACCTTGATTTAATTCATCTTGTTTTAATATTTAATTTCATTCTATTCATATTATTTATTTTTATTTTCCGTCTTATTTACTTTTTACTCTTGTAAATGTGCCTTAAACACACAGTTTGTACTTTGTACGGTGATATATAAGTAGGTGCTTGGAATCTGGTGTGTGAATTTATTTTATTGATTTATTTATTTATCATTAGCATTATTTATTTGTATTTAAAAAACATATTTGATTTGTTTTATTTTATATTTATTATTTATTTATTTAGATATTTATTACCTTTTTTCTCTGTTTTTGAATATTTTGTTTTTCAATTTACAATTACTTCTGTTATATTTACATATTGTTTTATTTGCTGTGCTTTAGGTTGTTGTCTTTTTTCTTAAGGAAACAATAAAATGAATGATTTAAAAAATACTAATAATATAATCCATCCTTGTATATCCTTAATATCACTGACTGTTTCCAGGTCCTGAAGAGGATGATCAAGTGCTGTTCAATGATGAACTGCCACACACAGGTCAGAGGTCAAACCAGTTTCCTTATATTTTATTTTTTTTTAAAGAGTAATTACAGCTGCTAATCTCAAGGCCGTCTTGACGTCGTGATAGTAAAATGGTTTCATTTGTAAGCAGGTAGTTTCCTGCAGCAATGTTTCTGAAAACGTCAAAGTAACTGAAGAATTACCTGCCAGGTTTTATTACACTTCCAGTGTTAAATGTTTTTCACACGCTGCAGTCAGTTTTTACTAGACTCAGCTGACTTCCCATTGTTTTAGCAGCTGCTGTTTTTCCATGTTCAACTCGTTTGTCTGTCTTCATCAGGTTGCTGTTCTCTGTCAGTTTCTCAGAGAGGTTGACTACATGACGGCATTTAAAGCTCTTCAAGAACAGAACAGGTAAGACACGACGCAGACACACCCGGCAGCGCTAGTCTGAACACTGTCGTGAACGTCTTCTCTTGTCACCACAGTCACGATGCCATGGACTCGTTCTACGACTACATCTGGGACGTCACCATCCTGGAATACCTCACACGTATCCTTTCTGTTACCGACTGCACCGATTCATGAGGGCAAATACAGAGAACTGTCGGGGTGTGATACACTGTAAGCCATTTCTCCTTTGGGCCCAGTATAGTAAAGAACCCTTCTGTGAAGCACAATGTCAGCGTTTCTCATTTTGTTCTTCCTTGACTGTGTATTCAGATATTCACCACAAACGGGGCGAAACTGAGAAGAGACAAATAGCGGTAAGCAGTTAAACCCCACAGGTTAAACTGGAGTAGGCATGTTGGAGCAAATAGGATTAAAAATACTGAGTGAACAGTCACTGTAGCCTCACAGTGCCATGAGACAGGTAATCAGAAAAAAAAAAAAAATCATGTGTCGTCCAGCGATCATAACCGCATCTGCAAGATTTCAGACTGGAAGAAAACAACCAATCAGAGCTGATCTGGAGCCTTGCCCTCTCAGAGCAGCTGTCAATCAAACTAGGCAGCGCTGATCAAATATCAATCAGTATTCTGTTACTGTAATGCCTATCTCTCTCCTCAGATGTTTTCACAAACATCTTGTAGTTACTGTTTAGCTGTAAAATGACTTTGTGACTCGGCAGCCATGTTGAGATCAGTTGAGGAAATACAAAGCACCGCCCACCAGCCAGAGCACATTTTCTCATATTTGATCAGCGCTGCTTAGTTTGACCATTTTATGGGCGTTTGAGAATGACAGAGTTGGCTCACTTGAATGAACCAATAGGAACGCTGTCTCTCTGAAATGACATGCGATTGGCTGAAATCTCCCGTCACAGGTTCGACTTTCTAAAGCCTGAAAACAGAACCATGAGGAGGTGCAGGAGTCTAGTTTTCTCTCAAAGCACTTCAATTACAAAATGCTGAAAGATCATGGAATTTTTGCCCATCCATCCATCGTCAACCGCTGATACCGTTAGAGGTCGCGGGGGGGCTGGAGCCGATCCCAGCTGGCATTAGGTGAAGAAGGGGTACACCCTGGACAGGTCGCCAGTCCATCGCAGGGCACATAGAGACAGACAACCATTCATGCTCACATCCACACCTACAGGCAATTAAAGTCATCAATTAACCTAAACAGCATGTCTTTGGACTGTGGGAGGAAGCCGGAGTACCCGGAGAAAACCCACACTTACACAGGGAGAACATGCAAACTCCACACAGAAGAGTCCCAAGCCGGATTCAAACCTGTGACCCTCTTGCTGTGAGGCGAGAGTGCTAACCACTACACCACCGTGCAGCCAATTTCTGCCAAACGATGCCAAAAACATACAGCAGGTTTAAATACCATCTGGTTAAAACGGGTTGAAAGGTGACTTTTAGACATCTATATTGTATATAAACCTTGTTTCAACAGCAGTTTTTTGGACATAATTCAACATTGTTAGAATCAGCTTGAAACCGTTTTAAAATGCTGTTGAACAACAACTTTTCAACCAAATCAAATTAAAACCTGGATATCACCATCTGCGCTTACTGAGGTTTCAAAGAACTGCATTTATTTGCCAACTCTTTGCTCTTCCTCAGATAAAAGCGATCGGCCAGACGGAGCTGAACACCAGTAACCCGGAGGAGGTGCTGCAGCTGGCTGCACAGAAGAGGAAGAAGAGATTCCTGCAGGCGATGGCCAAACTGTATTTCTAGGAGACATGTGAGCCACTGGCACCAGCTTTTGGGAGGGTGGGAATGTATATTTTATTTTGTGGTAGAAAATAAACCTCTAATAAATACAGCTGCTCATTTGTACACTTGTAATCATTTGAAAATAGTTCGCCGACTATCCATAGCCCTGAGATACACAAACAATGGCTTGTTTACAACAGCATATCACTGAGATATCACTGAGAAACACTGAACTCCAAAGTATGCCCTTTATTCAGCCTGTGCTTTCAGTCGCATGGCTTTCATCAGGGCTCATGACGGTGCATACTTGTACTGTACATCAGTGTTTTCATGTTTTTTACAGATTAGCCGACAGGTGAAGTAGCAGTAGCTGGTTTTCAACATCTGTTTTAGAAACAATTTCATATTTCAACTGACCCTGAAACAGTATTATCTGTTGACTATGAACATATTTAATATGCTACAAAAGTAAACAATTGCACATCACTTTCAGTAATAGATCATTTCCTAGAAATGACGCTTTTTAAAACATTTTCTCCTTTTCTGAATTAAAGCACCCAATTACTAAAATCAGCTAAACATCGAACAAAAAAAAAAAAAAGCTTTAGCCGAGAAGAAAGAAAGGTCTTCAAAATCTGATCCTGGATAATTCATTCAGTGACAAGTTCACATCAGCAGGTGGAAAAGCATCTCCCATCCAGACTCCAGGTTGAAGTCTTTTTCCACCCACTGGCTAGGAGTTTCCTGTGAAAAGCGTCTGTCTTAGTGGGATGTTAACCCAGCGTCCTCTCTGCTCAAACTCACTTCAGTCTTCCTCTCGTGGTTCAGTGTGTGCTGGTTTTCTCTGTGCTGTTGGGAGGAGTGAGGAACTGGCTGCTCACCTCCTTTTGACTGAGGTCCTAAAGCAAAAGACAGACTGAAAGTCAGAAACCGGTGATATACAGTAGTAGCGTCTCTGAGTAGGTAATCATTTATTTATTGAGCTTTGATGACACAAAATGGAGAGTATGCAAAATTCAAAAGTGTAAAACTGCACAAGGACAGCAGAGGGCCTTTGACAAAAGCTTCAGCCTCTGCGACACCTTGAAGTTATAATCCATTTTACAAACACTGAGTTGAATGAAACCAAATAAGGACTAGGGCTGGAAACAATGATTATTGTCATTCGTTAATCTGTTACGAGTATTTTCTATAACGAGTCTAGAAATGGTGAAAAATATTCATTCCTGTTTAAACGAACCCGGGGTCACGTCTTCCTGTCTGACCATCAAAACGTTTTGAATTTATGATTATATAAAACAGAAAAAACAGGAAATCATTGGATTAGAGTAGCTGGATTTTTTTTTTAAATTGAATTACATAAGACTAGTACTTTCAGCTCTACTTCATACATAAATACTTTAAAAACTAAAATGTGCAAAAAAAATAAAAGAAATGAATTAACAGAGATGAAGCATATTTGAAAAATATCAATTTATGTCACATTTTATCAATTAATGGCTACATTCATTTTTAATATTTGCTACATTTAATGACATTTATTTATTGAATCATTTATGTATTCATTCTTGATTTTTCTGTCCTCCACACTCTTACCAGCAACTATACAGTCATTTAATTATTACTGATAAATTATTCAAACAACAGCAAGGATTACCGATTTGAGGACGGGGATCATGATTTCAGTCATGTAACAAGGAAAAGTTGTACGGCAAAAAAAATGCTTCAACGTCTCAGGTTCCAGCTTCCTAAATGGGAAGATTTACTGCCAATGGACTTATCAATTAATCAACCAACTGTTGCAGCCCTAAGATCATACTGTAAAACACATTTTCCCCCAAGCCTTACTAAAAAGCTTGGCTTTAAAAATCATCCATATTACTTTAAAAATCAGTCACACTCTCAAGTGTTTGATTGGGAGGGATGCAGTTATAATCTGATAAGGTTTAACTTTTGTTCTGACGGAGGCTGAATTAACATACATCGAATGAATGTATACTAACCAGCATGGTCATGTAGTGTGTGTGCGTCTGGATGTTGTGTCTGTCTTCATTCTTTATTCTGGCAAAATCCCTCAGAGCCGCTCTGCCGAACCAGCCCACCGCCTCCACAAAGGGGGCCATCCAGTTAACACACAGCTGGATGGTGTCTTTCGACAGACCTGAACACAGATGTCTGAGATTGTTTACACTTCTCACAGTTCAAAAATCAAATACTGAGGTTTTTTTTTTGATTGACTAATTGTGATTAATCGCATGGCTGTCCGTTGTTAATCGTAATTAATCGGAAATGTTCACCTTAAGAGCGACTTGTCAGGTAATTAATACTCTTATCATCATGGGAGTGGACAAATATGCTTGCCTTATACAAATGTATGTATATATTTATAATTGGAAATCAGTTAACAACACAAAACAATGACAAATATTGTCCAGAAACCCTCACAGGTTCTGACTTTAGCATAAAAAAATCTGCTCAAATCAAAACATGTAAACTGCAGCCCAACAGGCAACAACAGCTGTCAGTGTGTCAGAGTGCTGACTTGACTATGACTTGATCCAGACTGACTGTGATTATCATAAAGTGGACATGTCTGTAAAGGGGAGACTGGTGGGGACCCAGAGAACCCATTGACATTCACACATCTGGAGGTCAGAGGTCAAGGGACCCCTCTGAAAATGGCCATGACAGTTTTTCCTGGAGCGTTTCCTCCTCGCCTCCTTCGCCACAAGCTAGTACGACATTATATATTTTCTAGTTTCATGATGACATCTTTACTCTAGTTTTAAAACGGAGCCTGATACCACCTAAAAATCACAAGCTGCGTTACAGAAATTAGTGGAGTTAAAACAAATTTGCGTTAACAGCCCTAACAGCATTTCTGTAGAGGTAATAATCTTACCTGACACTTTCTGAGCCGTTTCCTGTTGAATGAAATGGCTCAGGACCGAGGCCGCCAGCACTCGATACTCAAAGTCCAGACAGTTGATGTTGAGGATACACAGGTCTAAAAGCTGGAGGAGTTAAAAGGACAGAAGAGAAACAAGCATTTGACATGAACCAGAAATTAATCAAGCATATCTATATCTATATCTATATATATATAATTTATAAGCTGTAGCACCTTTCATGAGCTGCTTAAGTTGGGAGATATAACCAGGTGACTGTATCATTATCAGAAATACCAACACATTGTCTACTTTGGGATCAGTGTGGCTGTATCAAGATGAACGAAAGCTCTGATAGGATACCACTGATGACATGCTAGAGTGGTCTTGCAACACAATGAAATCTAATAACATAACCGTGACACAACAGAGTGTTTGTGAAATGTTAAACCTTTGTTGTTGACCGGTTTGTGTCAGTATTTGGGTTTAAAATAACATGAATCCGATGCAAACACCTACGCGTGTCATTTGTACGTAAGCGTCCTGCGGAAACTGCGGCTCCAGCAGGTCAGAGTCGGTATTCATCGATGCCATCTGGAAGTAAAGCTTCAGCCAAGAGACGGCCGTTTCAGGACAAAGGTTCCACCTCAATGCCTGTAGACCATGCATGAAGAAGGGTTATCCAAAAATCAAAGCTGCCTTATAGATTATTAATGAGGAACAGAGTCAAAATGTGGCCATATTTTTATCAGGATTACCTTCAAAATGATTAACTCCATCTGAAGGATCTCTTCCTCATAGTAGGTGTCTGCAGTGATATAGGCCATCTGTGAGAGCTTTGGAGGACAGGCTTCCTACAAGGAAAGAAAACAGCTCCGTAACTCAAAAACAAAGAGCAGATATATGCATCAGAAATGAGTCTGTGCACTGCTGCCATTGAATACCTTAATGAGCCTGTCACACAACCTAATATAAAGACGCTTTCTCAACTGGCTGCTGGGTGTTTTGCACCAAACAGGCAAAATGTATCTTGAAATATAAACAGAGACGTGGCGTTTAAAAGGGGACACCACCTAAAAGAATAAATATAATAACTTGAATTTTAAAGACCATATCATTTCATTATAAACGCCATTTACTGTATTTTTCGCACTATAAGGCGCACCGGGTTATAAGACGCATTAAGCGAAACAAAAAGTCAGATAAGTCAAACTTTCTTCAGTTCATTTAATAACTTCAATAACTCAACATTTTTAAGTTGTAACACATGAAATACAAAACAATACACTCACTTTTCAGTTCATTCCTCTTCCACAAATCCATCAAATCCTTCAGCATCAGTGTCCGAGTTAAACAGTTGGGTGATTTTAAGTTTGCCTTATAGTGCGAAAAATACGGTATATTTGTTTTAGACAGAAAGGTCAAGAAACGCGTGCTAGTAATAGTAATTAAAATTATATAAATAATACATATAGTTATTATTTATTTATATCTAAATATAAATAAAATTACAAATTAAAATCCCATACTATATTCATTCATGGAGCCCTGCAAGTCCTACAACACTGTCCTGTACATATTTCAGAATAAAAGCCTTATGCCAACAAATGAAGTTCTGCAAACAGAAAAAAAAGTCTGAGGGGTTTTATTTTGAAATGAAAGTAAGAAGTGTCAATTTAAAAATACATCTTGACTTTTTTTCCTGTCCGTGACATTTTCTCCAGCTATCTAGACCTTGAAACTGTAGTTATGTTGCTGATATGATGTCAATGCAGAGCCACATGCTGCTCCATAGATGATGAATGGGAAACCCACAGTGTGTTAGTTTTCTTTTTGTACCCAAAATGAGCTTTTTTCTACTGTAGTTGTCAAACTGCACACCAACATGCTTTTTAGTAATCTAAAACAGTAGGCAAAATTTTTGAATATATCTAAAACTTAAGTATGAAAATTTAATACTCTGTATCATCAATAACGCTTCAATTTAACTGGAAGTATAACGTTTCAGTTTGCTTGGTGTGATATACACCGATTAGCCATAACATTATGACCACTGACAGGTGAAATGAATAACATTGATTATCTCATTACAATGGCGCCTGGCAGTGGGTGGGATACACTGTACATTTTAAATTAATTCAGACTCTGATTCTTATTAACCAGCGTTTTCGTAACATGAGGTTGGCACAGGTTACCATGGTTACACTGGCAAGGAGGCTCTCAGCAAGCGACGACGCAGATTACTGCTCAGTGTGTCCAAAAAGATAGATACTACTGTTTAATCACATAAAGGCATGTTGTACGAGAGTACACAGTATGTAGACAAAGCCATAATGTTCCCATGTACTTCGAACGTTCCCCTGGATGGTCTGTCATCTAGAACATCTCTCCTCAGTCACTGTCTATGCAGCAGCTCCACACTTTATACACTATATCACTAGTTTGAGTTTTAGCACTTTAGATTTGGGAGAGCTGTTCATGTTTACTAATATTTTTTGGACTGTATTAGACTATAGGAATAACATGCGACTTTAGAAAATAGGAGTAGTTCCCCTTTAAGTGCAAGTTGTATTCTGGTTGTTGTCACAGCGCAGCACATTTTAATTTGACTGATTTGTAAAGATGAGATCTGATCCCGTCCTGTCCTTTCTTACCTCCATCTTTGACGCTATAAAAAGACAGGTTATCCCAACGAGCTGCAGCACGTCCTTCTGAATATTGCTCTGCGTCATCATGAACCGGTCGAAGTAGTCTTGTGCCAGGTAGAACGTCTGCCGGTGGAGAGAATAGGCCTCACTCACCTGGTGACACAATCACAAAAAAAATTAAGCAATTACGTTATTTAATTTTAATATTTGTGTCAGTTTTTTTTAAACTAGAAGAGCAATATAGCCATGTTTTAGTAGCCTGATGTTGAAAGTGAATTCAGTGTTAACATAACACACAACGCTTGTGTCAAATACCTAAAACATGTTGGGTGAATATAGGTAAAACAGGAAATAGCCCATTTGGTTAGAGTTTTGTACGGTGACATTTATATATTTACAATATTGTAACCCTAAAAACATTTAAAACTGTTAATATTTCACACATTAAAAAAAATCAATACACAGAACTATAATAGGGTTGCATGGTTTTGAAAAAAAGATTATTTTATTTTTGCGATTATTCTGACTTATATTGCAATTGCGAAATGATTTGATATTACAGGGTATGATATTTTTAACATCATTATTCTCATTTTCACTGAAAAACATTAAAATGGTTATGTTGTGATCTGTACCCAACAGATATTTTCTTAAGCCTGTACAATATGATGGTAGGCCGCGACATCTTTGCAGCACAATATTTAAAATGCTATTTTTGACACACATTTTGCCTTTAATATTGCAGTTTCCTCCTCATCCTGCCATTTGAAAATTGCAGTAGGCCATATCGCAATTTCAATAAAATATTGATTAATTGTGCGGCCCTAAAATATAAGACATACAAATATTGTAGGGAGCATACAGTTTGTGTTTTATTTAGCAGCATCAATCTGAGATGCAGCCGAAGACGCACCTCAATCAACCAGTCGAGGAGCACTGATCTCATTCTGGGTTGTATCGTGGGGTGTTTCTGCACAAAGCTCTTGCTGTGTCTGTAATTCTGCTCCCTGCCGACCATCTTCACCCACACATCTTCAGGAGATCCCCATCTGTAACAAGCAGACAAACAGAGACGTAACAATTAGTCATTAATCAATCATATAGCAACTATTTTGATCAGTTTTAAAGTCAAAATGACACATTTAATGGTTCCAGTTTCTTAAATGTGAGAATCCTGGTGGGGTTTTTTTTTTTTTGGTCTTACATTCCGGTAAATTGAATATGTTTGGGTTTTGGATGAGTATATTAATGTCCGGCAGAGGATTAACAAGAGATAACTACAAGTGAAACCACGGCTGAATAATAAATAATAAATCACCCAACATGAGGCAGAGGCGACGGCCGAACCAAGGAATTTGTGGATGTGAGAAATGCGTCACAGTCGACCTCCTCGCCCGTCTCAGAAGGCTCGATGAGATTACAAGGCTTAGCGGCGACGCCTTCAAGCAGCAGCTGGTTCTGAAATCAAAATGAGGAAACTGAATGCAACATATGAGTTTATAAACAAAGATCTACGGACACCACAGGATATTTCTGTTGTGCTGACTCTGATCTTAAAGGAAGACATACAGTACAGTATGTTTTTGTTTTGCGTTCAACATATCCAGGTTATCTTCTCGTCATCTGGCTTAACTAACCCTAACAACCAAGATCCCGCTGAGCGGTCCTACGACGGTGGTTATCAACTCGGTAAATCAGCTCAGGGTTTCTCAGTCAGCGTGTTCACATAAAAGGGTCAGTGTATGCAGCATATGACGAATCACAAACATGGACAAGACTACTGTCAGAGTGGCCCATTTTACAAACCAAGAGAAAACTATATTAGACAAATACAAAGTGAAACACATAATCCAGACTAAAAGTAACAGTACTAACACTCAGAAGTCAGACAGTCATCTAGATGAAGCAGTGACACATTAATTGCTTTCAAAATAGAATGAATGAATAGATGAAGCTACATTTCATTTTACCCTTTGATAACACTATGGTGTGTATGACCATTTCAGCCTTCTCTCAGCTGTGTCCTCGTCTCCAGCGGTGTTAAATGAAAGTAAAAAATAAAAACACAACTCAAAGCGATACGTACCCACAGCATACAGCCAGCTCTCCCTCCTACACCTGACAGTTTAAACTGTACTGCGTATAGCATGGATTATGACTTTAACTTCTTTGTCTTTGAGTAATATTATCATACAATCTGCACATCAAGCTTTGACCGGTCAGTGAGCAGTGCTCATGGAGCGGGTTGTGTGTTCAGTAGAGGTCGACCGATTTATCGGGCTGAAAACTCTTTTTGTCTTTATTCTGATTGTTAGTCATTTCTGATGGTACCTCATTTTACTTAAAGAATACAGTGCACAGGTTTATACATGTACTATTTGCACTACATGCTCTCTCACATCTCCATAATACTACTATCTACACTGTATATACTGTCCTAAAATATATTCATATTTATACTACTGTACATATCAGGCACATAGTATATACATCATACTCTTCTTACACCTCCAGCTGTTTATTATGTATAATAGTCTACTGTTAGTATGCACTGTATATACTTTATACTTGTACCTGCACTGTTCATACACTATACTACTTTTTGAACTTCTGGTTGGATGCTAAAGTCTGTGCTGTGACCATAACGTTGAATCATATCTAATGAGTAAAATAGTGTATGAGAAAGAGGCATACCTTCTCACACTGCAGCTTCGACAGGGGCTGAATCTTTTTTCTGTTGTTTTGCTGAAAAATAAAAAAGAAGTTGTTATAAGGTGTCTGTCAGACCATCCAGAAAACTATGTGTACATCATAACTACTTTAAACTGTAGTGTACTGTCTTAAACTGATGTTTGTTACCTTGCCTCTCTGTGCTGGAGCATTCCCACATCTTTTCTGCATGCGAACACTGCAAAGACAAACTGAACTCAGCATGGAGCTGGAGGTTTGATAGCAGACCAAATAAAAGATACAAAATAATAATAATAATAATAATAACTCATACAGCAACAAAATAGGTCATTACCTTCGTCTGGACATGGTGGTGGCTGTTTCTGGCTGTAAAACAGCAACAATTTAGAAGCAAAGTTAGTGTTTGTTGCCGACAAAACCAGGAAGTTAGCCCTCAGATGGAGAGGCCAACAAGCAGCTGCAGCTGTCTTCCACAAAACACACGTCCATTCAAAATGAGCCCGATGAAATCACATAACCCGACGCAGTCTGAGGAACTGGACCTCATCATACGCGCCAATATTATTAATGAGCGCGTAAAAGGAGCACGCGCTACAGCCGCCAAACAAAACGCTGCTGCTTAAACTTCAATCCAAGACGCTTAATATCACCTCTAAGGATGTTTGTGGACTAAACATGCTGCAGCTGCATGAGCCAAAACGACCGTGAACGGCACAAAGAGACACGCAGTGAAAGCCCCCCCAAAAGCTACAGCAACACAAAGGCCTAGGGAGGACATTTTGTGCCAAGAACCACTGATAAAATGCTTTGAATCCAACACTAACCGACAGCCACGCGACCATCGATTACTATACAAGTCATCCGTTATTGTTTCTTCTATCGTGTCCGTGCTAGATCATAATCCAGACGCATTATCATCCAACTTTACCGCGCGGACCAAACCAGGAACAGGCTGTAAGGGACTCGAAAACTTGACGCTGACAGAAGCACAAGTTTCTAAAACAGCCTCCACTGTGAGCCCGGCGACTTTTACCAGGCTAATGTTTGCTAACCATCTGTAATGCTAGCTTGCACTTGGTCAACCAGCTCGATAACGACCGAGTTTACGAACATATGAGCAAAATAATACACGAACTGCTGCTTTAAATTGAAGCTTAAGATCACACACCTGCACGCAGGTTACTCTGATATGAGTCAGAGCTATAACGGTAAAGTATTTAACTACTAGCTAACTATACGGGAGCACAGATGTTAGCAGCTTACCCTCGTCGGTTCCCAGCCTAAATTAAACTTATTTTCAGTTGGCGCTGGCGCCAACAAATGAGCGTTTGCGGCACATTGCGCATGTGTATAAATAGTCCCAGCCCTAAACCATTTAACCGGAGGTTAAACGAGGTTAACGTGTAACTAACTTATTAGCGAGTACCTTAATTGCGTTTCGGTATTTTTTCATAATCACTTTGCTTTAGTTCCAAGCGCCTTAACAATGCGAGTGGACTTTGTTGTTTAAACGTAACACTAACTAAACCAGCGACTAAACAGATAAACCGTCGTTTTTTAAGTTGAATTCTCTTTACTTCGAACAGGTGCTTGGTTTAAGTATTACTATTGTCTTTAAAAGGCATTTTAAAAACGTGAATCTTACATTATCTTCGTCCTTTTCTTTTTAGTTTTTTTTTTATCAGTGATTGTATTTTCCGGTCTGTCTGTGATGGGCGGGACTACAAAACAGAACAGCCAATAGGAAGGCGAGTTGAGTTGGGCGCGTGCTCCCGGACCAGGATGTAAACAAAGCAGGCAGCTGTCACGTGGATGTGAGAAGGGCCGTCAGAGAGGTCACAACAGAGCTGCTCTCCTCAGTTACACAGCTTTTCAAACGGAATCGTGCTTAATGACAGCAATCACAAAATAAAACATATGTTGCTTACTCCTCTCCTCTGCCCAAGATTATTGCAAACTAGAAAATACATTTCCTGATGAAAATGCGTGTGAATGCTGATAGCTGAAATTGTTAAAGCTTGTGTCCATTGCACTGGACTGCTGAAAAACCTTGAACCTGGCAGAGTTGGAAGCTTAGCTGCATTACCTAAAGAACCTAGGAGCTGAAATACATTGCTAGAAAAGCTGGGGGCTAAACTGTCATATTGTAAAACAAGTGGTAAATTTGAATATACCTTTCTAAGTATGTGAATATTTTGACAGCTGAATGGTTTCTGTACCTGAAAATGCAGGAGTAGTGAAAGTCCAAAAACGTGTGCAAGAAATAGATGTTCATGTCGTTGAATAAAGATTCAGCGAACAATACTGTGAATTCTGAGTCAGCATTCACACTAATTATTTGCAAAGCACGTCTGAAAATGCAGAAATGTAAAACGACTTACCTAAACATGTTAAAGATCAAACGGCACTGGAGCTGGAAACTCAACTACATCATCTAAAGAAGCTAGGAGCTGAAATACATTGCTAGAGAAGCTGGAAGATAAACTGTAATACTGTCAAAAGTGGTAAATTTGAATTTTCCTGAACAGAATATCAGACAGATGAACTGCATTGCAAGACGCAGAGAGTGATGGAGAGAGAGAGAGACAGATAGACATAAAGCAGTATTTGGGTGAAATAAACCTTTTAAGCTCAAGTGCAGCAACAGATAGGACGGCCAACCCGGAAACTAATCAATGAGGTACCAACACAGCACATATGAAATGCTAGCAAGGCTGCAAGATGAGAGGGAACCAGTGTGGGTATCTCTTGCCTCAATAAAAAAAAAGACATAACTCCACTTACAGTTGATGAGTTTACCATCATAGGAGAAACACTTCTTGTGCTTGCTCCTTTCCATCAAGCTACAATGGAGTTGTCTGAGGAGAAGAGAGTTTAAGGGTCAAAGGTCATCACCATGATGAAAATGCTCCATCATGCACTTGAGCGTAACGCTTCAAATTTGCACACACAGGCAGCAATACACCTCCATGAACACCTTAGGCGATGAGTCACAGACACTGCTTCCAATCTGGAGACCGTAGCAACACTTCTAGACCCCATATTTAAACCACTCAGGTTTTGAAGTTCCTCTAAATGCAGTGAAGCAGTTGATAGACTAAAACTGGGATGTGCGGCTGTAATTGGGCGCACATCGACTGAGCCACAGCCTGGACCTTCTTCACAACAGTTATCGGCACCCATTCAGGCGTGTTATTCAGTTTTATCAGTTTATTTGTGCATTTACTTGCTTTACTAAAACTAAAATGCCAATGTTTTGCTTTTTAGATAACCTGTGGCAGCAGCTGGATGAGGAAGTTGGCAGGCAGACCACCAACAGCCTCATCTGTGCCATGTGAGCTGGTGTTCTCTGAAGCTGGAGAACTTGCATCAAAAAACGCAATCGCCTGAATGCCAAGACCATGGAAAAACTTATTTTTTGAATAAGAATTTATATAAAAAAAACAACCTCCCTGCTCCCAAAACAAGTGCATAAGCAACATCACATTCACAACACTTTCACTTTGATTTTCACGTTCTGACACATGTTCACAGTATTTATTGATGTATATTTTAAAGACATCAAAGATATTTTAAACTTAGATTATAATGTGAAATTATGCAATATACCATATAAAATATAATAACTTAAATAATCCTCCACAATTATTGTATATACTAGGTCACTGAATCAGTATGTCAGTTGAGTCTCTCAACTAGGTTGCCTACAATGATGTTTAAGATCCAGTAGGTATCAGAATTGCGCAACACAGTGACACAGTACCGACACAGTACCGACACAGTATCAATACAGTTTGGGTAATGTAACGCAAAGCTTCATGAGGCCTTGTCTACCCATTGGCAGTGTTATGTATCATTCATCATCATCATCATCATATCAATCAGAATCAAGTATTCAACCAAGCCGTGTAATAAAGTGGAGTAATGGAGTCTACCTGAGCAGAGAATGAAGTCACTCTTCCTCTGTGTATGCTGTAATCTGAGTTTTCTGTGCTTTGTTCATAGTCAGCCTGTCCTTGCATGCCTTTATTGCATGTTAGTATGTGTGAGGGTACCTCACTGGCTAGCTCTTGGCTGCTCTGCACTGTGCTCATACTATACTACGCTATTTACTATACTTTATCTTCCTATACTCTTGGCCTGTACGTTGAACTTTTCCTCATCATTTGTGCCTTAACCGTCTCCTCCCACCAATCATCCTGTCTTCTGGGAAACCATCAAATTTGCCAGACAGTGATCCGTCCAGGCCCTGAGGCAGCAAAGCAGCCCCAAACCATGATGCCCCTCCACCATGTTTCACTGTGGTGATGAGGTTTTGATGTTGGTGTGCTGAGCCTTTTTTTCCTCCATACATGGCATTGGGTGAAGATGCAAAAAAAACAGGAGATGAGATGAGTCTTGAAATGGTAAAAAGGCATTGATTTTACTACACTAACAATACATAAACAAACATGGAAAATCAATAATCAGTAATGACAGCCTGTGTGGGTGTGTGAAAATGTCTGCTGCAAACAAAACCAAAGTTATACCAGCCAAGGAAGCAGAGAGGGAAGGGAGGGAGCTTTTATATTCACCACGCGGGGCCCAGGTGTGGCTCATCCGCCTGACGACCCTGCATCCTGCAAAACAAAGAAGAATCAGCAGAAGGACACCTAGTGGAGTGGAGGGGTTGTCAACCCCCCACCACAAAAACAGCATTCCCACCAGAAATGCTGGCAGACCAGCGGTCTTATGAAATACAATAAGTTACATAGCCTAATTATTTCTGGAAAAAAAAAAATCATACTGACCAGGTCTGTAGTATGTCGCTCAGCCTATCAACCAACCTCCACACTGCAACCCCGCAACTCCAACACCTGGAGAAGCATTTAGGAATTAGAGAAGTAATGGTTCATCACTAGATTTAAGATGTTGATTAAAGATGTTCTTTGGAGGGTTGGTCCATACATGGAGATGGACGACCAGGTGGTGAACATACAGCTCGTCAATGTGCTAGTGTTGGACAATGTGACATGCAAAATCCCAGCAACCAGAACATACAGAACTGGACTTACCATAAGCTCCAACTATCAAAACACAGAACGTATAAAAAGGACGAAAAAGGAACGAAAGAAAGAGAGACAGAAAGACACAGAGAGAGAGAGTCCTATTGCCCTAAGTCCTAAGACATGAAGCAGTACTTAGGTGGAATCAACCTTTAATATTCTAGAGAGTCTAATCAGAAACACCTGTTTGTGGTTGCAGTGAGACGTTTCCCAGTCAGTAAACCAGATAAATACCCACTGAACAAGTGCTGATAACAGAAAAACCGTAACAGATATCGCTTTGATTTTTGAGGAGACCAGGAAGGACTCTCTGATGAAGATCTGGTGCAAAAATTGTGCATGTAGTGTCAGAAATGTGTCCACGAGAGCAGTTTCAAAAACTGGTAACTTTTGCTCTGCTCCAAATACTTGTCTCAAAATTAAAACGAACTCCTATGAGGACAAACACTGGAGTTGTTGTTGCTTCCAGGCATCTATAGATAAATGTGTAAGTCCAACTGATCCCTTAGATCAGGGGTGTCAAAGTCAATTTCATCCCGGGCCACATCAGCATCATGGTTGCCCTCAAAGGGCCGGTTGTAATAGTAAGACTATATAAATATATCTACTCTTGATCATATTACACATTGCCTTTGCATTTTATTATTTTATGTGGGGGGTGGCACTTGGGGTGGGGGGGTCCCTTTTTTGGGGGGGGGGGGGGGGGGGAATTTTAAGGGGGGGGGGAGGAGAAAAGGGTCTTTTTTTTTTTTTTTCAGGGTGGTGGGGTGGGGTGGGGGGGGGTTTTTTTTGGAGAGAAGAGGGGTGGTGTTTTCCTTCTCCTACCGAATTTTTGTTTTTTTTTTTTTTTTGAAGAGGAAAGAAATGGGTCACCTTGCCTTTTATTTTTTAAAAATTAAATAAATATTATTAATTTATTTCTTTTAACCCTTATAAAAAACACCGGCCTCCCTCTTCCGATAAAAGAAAAAACCACCACCACCAGCAGCGGGGTCTAATAATGCCGAAAAAAAGGGAAGATTATAAATACTGTTTTTTGGCTGAAAAAAAATTTAGGGGGGGGGGAAGAATCATGTGTGTGTTTTTTTTGATTAAATTAATTTTTGAAAAAAAATATTTTTGTTTTTTTTTTTATTATTTTTTTTTTTTGTAATAAATAATTCCCCCCCAACCAAGCAAATGAAATATTTTTTTTTTTTTGTTTGAGGGGGGGGGGGGGGGGGGGGGGGGGGGGTGGAAATTTACTTTGTTGGGGGGGGGGGGGTGTGGTGTGTGTGGGGTGGAAAGAAAAAATATGAGTGTTGTGTTTTTTTAAGTTGTGGTGGTGGGTGTTGTTGGTGAAGTGGGGGGGGGGGGGGTGTGTGGTGGGGGGGAGGATGTATCCGCGGGGAGTGAATTGTCTGTTCTCTTTATTTTAGATAGAGTTATTTTTTTTTTATAATTTACAAAAATAATAAAAAAAAAAAAAAAAAAAAAAAAAAAAAAAATAAAAAAATTAATAAAAAAAAAATAAATTAGTTTTAGTAATAATCTAATAACTAGCTCTGAAAACAAAAAGTGTGTAAAAAACAGACATGGAGGGATGATCATCTCCTGCTGTTACTGCACCTAGGAGGGGCCGCTGATCGAGGACTGGACCGCCTGTGAGAGCTTTGGGACTGGGGAGGGGTCCACGGCAGCAGAGGAGAAGAGGAAGAACGATACCTGCTGTTACGTCAGAGTCTCCAAAAGTCTCCAACAACACCAGAAAAAGCTGCTAGATTTGTCGCTAGCAACCTTTTTGAAAAAGAGTCGCTACAGGGGTCTGAAAAGTCGTTAAATATAGCGACAAAGTCACTAAGTTGGCAACTTTGCACCACTGCTGGAAACTGCTGATATTGAGATGATTCATTGTGTGCATCACAAAATCAAGATGCATTGTGGGACATGTAGTTTAAGGACAGCTTACTTCTGTAAAGCGGCATAGAATCATATGATAAGCATAATATATTCTTTGCAAGCCTTCGCGGGCCACATAGAAATGAAGTGCTGCGCCTAATTTGGCCCACGGGCCTTGAGTTTTGACACATGTGCTCTAAACCACACAACATGGCTGGTCTCGCCACATTGTGTGATGTTGTGTGTATTAATACGTGTATACGTGGAAATGTATTGTCTAAATCAGAGACAGAACAGGGTAAATTATAAGAACTATTTGCTTCTGATGTAACAGGTTCAGCATCATGAACGTGGTTTGAATACTGACATTATGGCGAAGCATCAGAGACAAAGCCACAGGCCTCACTTCCTGTCATGAAGCATAAATGGGAAGTTCTGTCAATCAAACATATAGAGGGAACAAGAGAGGAAGCCACACTTACAGTAGTGCCAACAGGCTCAGTAGACGTTATACATCACAGTCCAAGTAGACAATAGAAGCTGTTTCTCCCTTTCGGTCTACAACATGAAGCTGGTGAAATGCATGTTAATCTTCCAACTGAGCTGTCTTTGTCAAGGTATTTATTTTTTTATTTTATTCTTTATTTTATTAACAAATTTGATGTATAAAAATATTCACAGTCACTTAACACCAGCAGCACATGAATCACATTATTACATTTTATTTTAAATGGAAATCATTCTTTTTTACTTTTGTTTTGCTGTTTATTTTAACGTGGACAACGAAACACTGCAAACTACAGTGGCAAAGATTGTGAAGTTGGCTATGCCGTATTCAGTTGGTCCAGTTATATTTGCTCTTATTTATTTTGTTGTAGGTTTGAAGTACAAATACCTTAGAAAATGCCTTGAAGAAAATTCAGAGATGGTGTGGAGGTTAAAGGAGTCCTGGACAGAATGTCAATAATGTACATTTGTGTTAAATTTAATTATTCTTACGCTGATGTGTGACTTTGAATCAACACTAATCTTTTAGCACAACAGGAGGATGCAACGTTTTATTTCTCTACACATTCAGTTTCTGTTGTAATTGCTAAAACAATTTCTGAAACTAGGGCCCTTTTTGTCAAAACTACTGTAATACAATTTTTAACGATTGCTTAACATTTTTTTCAAGAGCAAAAATACTAAAATAAACATAATTACTGAAACTGACATGCAGAGAGCAAAACTCAGCTCAAGTCTCTCAAACTCATTTCATTTTCTGCTTCGCACCCAGTTTGCAATTCAACATGTCACTTTCTGCAACACGCTGCTCTATAAGACACAGGAATCTGACATGATGTCATTTGTTTGTTATTGGTAATCAATGATTTTACTGACAACCAACAAGAACAGGCAGTACAACATACTCTGTGTGCTGTGTTTGCTCAATAAATTCATGTACTTTAATAATATCTCCAACCCAGACTATATCATTAGAAAAGTAGAAAGTGTTTAAGATTGAACACAGCAGTGTGTAACTGGTTCAAACACCGTCACATCCTATGAACCATGTGTGTGCCAGACATTTTTTGTCTTTTTTTAACAACTATTGTTTAGTTTTGAATGAAGTGTTTCATTTTGCAAAAGATCTGCTCTACTGGTGTGTACGGGTGTGTGGAATGTGTGCAGCGTTTGGACAAATTGACGCCTGTTTTAGATATCGTGCTTAAACAATTGTAAAAAAATTGTAATCCGCAGTTGGAAATAGTCCTGAACAAATGCGTCGTTTCCTCCTGTTTGAGTCAAGTTTGTTAAAAACTACAGTGCCCAGCTGTTTTGAGAAATAACTGAGCTTGTAAAACACGGGGAAATACATATTTGTGACACATTTTTAAAGCTTCAGTAGAACTCAGACACAGGGAAGTGAGTATTGAGAAACTGACCAGAATAAGACAACGATAACTGAGACTTTTGAGTTTTACTGGAATAATCGCCACATTAATCATTTTGTGTTTCTGCTTGAGTGTCCTCGGGTGACATGCAAAAACATATACACAAACTACAAAATATCTTAAATCTCTTGAAAAGCATCACTTCATTCAAAACTATATCATCATATATGCTGTAAATATGGACTGTGAACAGAAAACAATGGGGAAACAAACTAATGTGTTGATTCTCCATTGAAACTAAACACATTATCCATTTATAAACACAAATTATTACTATAAATTAGTTTGTGAAAAAAATGAATTTTGTCCATTCATCCATATTCTTGGCCTCCATTGTTGTGCGCACCAAAGAGCAAACCTGAATCCTATTTATAGTGTTCAAACTCAGATTTCTATGTGATCTAAATGGTCACAGGTATGTTTTGCAATGATTGACAGTTGAATGTAGTATTTTAATGGCAGTGCTCAGCAAACATCATACACAGGCTTAACGTTTTAAATAATGTATCTAATGTAGATAATTGTGAGCAAACCTGGTCAATAGATAGACACGAGTTAGTGGTTTCAATAATTATGCCTTACAAGTACCAGTTTTTGTGTGTATATATATATACATGTATTACTATACGTTGTGGGGACATGAATCTGTTTATCCACTGACATTGTGGGGAACGTCTTCCTTTTGGGGACAAAAAGCACGTCCCAATAAGTTTTCAGGTGAGGACTTGGTTTAGGGTTAAGGTAAGGTTAGGATTAAGATAAGGTTTGGGTAAGGGTTAAGGTTAGGAAAGTAGCAGTTACAGTTAGGGTTATGGTAAGTTTCCAGGAAATTATTGTAAGTCAATGTAATGTCCTCAAAAGTCATGGAAATAAGACTGTGTGTGCGCGTATTGCTCATGTTGTGGGGACAATCTGTATATATAGTCACACTGGGGGGCTCCCCTTCCTCAAGACTTAGTTTAAGGTGAGGGTAAGGTTAGGTTTAGGTTAGGGTAAGGGTTAGGATTAAGATTAGGCTAGTAGAAGTTATGGTTATAATTAAGGTAAGCACAATGTGAATCCTTTTAATCCTTTGGTTTGGTTTGGTATGATTCAGTCAAACGGAGTGAAAATCATAAAGGAAATTATTATTTAAGGAAAATAAAAATACACGTGTTATAATGACTGATGTGGAAGATTCACTCTGCAGATAATTTATAGGTCTTTGACCTCTTCTTGGGTTAGGGTTAGGGTTATGTCATGTCTTAGCCACACATAAATCAGACACTTGGTCAAGTGGTTAGTGGTCTTTCAGTCCTGTGGTAGACGTGTGGTATTTGCCGGCTTGAAGCTCACACTGCCACTGACGGTGAAAGTAATGAATCTTTTCCTATCTTCATCTCAGCTTTACAAAACTCATCCACTCAAACAGACCCAACTGATGTCCAAGTGAGAGCAGAGGGAAATAATACAGGAGGGATAATACAAGAGAAATTCAACAGTAAGTTCAGTTTTAACTCAAGATCATCTTTCTCTTTCTCTTCCTCTCTTTCTCACACAAACACTGTTACACCAGATTTGTTTACGCTCCTTTTGAAACAGAAGAGCACTTTATGTCGAGACCGTATGAATGTCTTGCTCTTATTGTCACAGGATGTGGGGGCGACCTGCTTGTGAAACCCATCTGCAGGTGCAAATCAAACTGGGAGACAGCAAAGCGTTCTCCATGCAGACTCTGGTTAGCTCTGCAAGCGCCCTTTGCTGCTGTTTGTTTCTGTGTGGCTTTGTGCTCAACTGCACCAAAAATGTCCCGAAAATGTCTCAGTCCAATAAATGTACATTCAGAATCAGTGAAATCTTATTTGCCAAGTAACAATGGCAATGGTATAATATAAATAAGACACATTTCTACAGTAAAACAGAGCAGAAAATGTACATAACACTGTAAATATGAAGGTAACTGTGAAAAGAAATATATAGATATAAATATACAATATATACATACTGTGTATGCCACCTTAAACCAATTGAGAATCACAGTTAATCGCATGCTTACCCATAGTTACTTGTGATTAATTGCAAATTAATCCACATTTTTTAATCTGTTCAAAATGTACCATACAGAGAGATTTGTCATGTATTTAAGAAAAGCCCTGACACACCATGCCGACGATCGGCTGTTGGACAGTTTGGGGCCGTCTGTGGGTGTCTGCCAACCTAGTTTTGTTGTTGTGTCTGAGCCATGTCCTCGAACACAAAAATTTGAGTACATGTGGTTAAATGTGTTTGATGCGGTGTGTTGGGTAGCCCGTACAGATGTGACGCTCACACTGTCACTACCAGTGAAAGTAAAGACACGATCAATCCCGCCAACACCGTCCTGGTGCTGTAAACACTCACTATAGAGCATTAGATGTGTTTTAATTATTTTTCTCTGTTCCCTCCTGTTTGAGTCTGCCAAAAACTACAGTGCCCCGCTGTTTTGGGAAATAACCGAGCTTTTAAAACACATGAAACTATTATATATGTGAGATATTCTTTAACATTAACTTCAGTAGAAGTCAGGCGGGATGGAAGTCAGAAAGTATTGCGAAATTGACCAAAATAAGACAAGAATTGATGCTTTTTGAGTTTTACTTGTGTATTTCTGTCTGTGTCCCCAGATGACCCTTACGTTCACAGAGTCGCTGGTAAATGCAGCTTCACGCTCAGGATGCGTGGAAACAGGAGCAGCGAGGTGGTGGCATTACCAGCAGACTCTACAGATGTGTTGGTCGAACAGATGTGTCAGGATCTCGACTGTGGCAGCGTCTATCGTGTGGATAAAGGCAGCTCGCCGCCCGGTGCCTCCTGCTTTCACAACTGTTTGTACCGAGATGGTCGTTTGCAGAACTGTTCACAGATTGTGGGAGGGAACTGCACTGTGATTGGTGAAGCTCTCTGTGGTAAGGTTTTTTTATTAAATTTATTTTTGATTTATTATCATATCCTATTTGCTGACTATAGGATTTTGATTAAAAGAAATCCTGCTTAAATCTGTATTGATAAATCACCTTGAGGATTCTTTTAAAAAGTTTTCTAGTCCACTTTATTTCTATTAATGTACATGAATTATTTATATATTTGCCTCTTACATTTATTTTTATACTCCTAATTCATTACATTTTGAAAGACAATATTCTACTTTACACAAGAGTTATTTGACATAAATTTTAATATAATTTAATGATAATCCATATAAATCAACTAATACATTATAAGGTGTTCATTCATTACAAATTTACAAATTTATATTTCCATTACTATTTTAGATTTACTTACTATGTTTATATTTAAGCCCCATATTGTAATGGCACTATTTTATGCCTTAGATTATAATTTAGTTTTTACTTTTACATGTTTGATTTCCCCTTATATATATGTGTGTGTGTGTGTGTGTGTTTTTTTTTCACACACACACACACACACACTATATATATATATATATATATATATATATATATATATATATATATACACACAGACTTGCTGGAACTGCCAAATGACAAATAACGAACCACGAAATATTATTATGTATTAAACTACCTTGTAGTATATTAAAAAAATATTAAAAATATCTCCACCCTTACAATCTGCTACATTAGTGATGCTTACACATTAATTAATGCATCACTGATAATAATCAATAACTTAATATTGTGTATAGTGTTTTACTTTTGGTAGGCTACTTTAAGTATATGCACTTTTATTAAAGGTTTTGAATTCATGACTTTTACTCGTATTACTACAGTATTTTTTACACTGTAGTTGCCTATTTCTACTTTTACTTCTACTTGTGCAACGCTCGTAGATATAGTAAAATAAATGAGCTACATAAATAAGCCTTTCTAGGTGATCTGTCCAGTCAGATGTGGTATTTTAATGCAATAATTTACCTTTCTCTTGTTGTTTCCTGCATTAATTGTGAATTAATTTTTAATATGCACTTTTAAAGGAGATTTACCAACTTGCAAGGATTTAAATGAAGTCTCTATTTTTCAATAACTGTAATTATCGTGGAATAAAGAGCCATAAATGTACTTATCAGTTCCCTAAGCTGACAGTATGATCGCTCCTCAGGCCGCCAGGCTGTGCGGCTGGCAGGCGGCTCAGACCGCTGCGCCGGACGGGTGGAGCTGTGGACGGACGGCCGGTGGGGCACCGTGTGTGACGACCGGTGGGACCTGCGGGACGCCGACGTGGTGTGCGCCCAGCTCGGCTGCGGCTACGCCCTCAGTGTGACGGGACAGGGCGGCTCCTTCCCGCCGGGCAGAGGACCCGTCCACCTGGACGAGCTGAACTGTACCGGCACGGAGGGCAACCTGTGGGCTTGTGAGGCTGCACAGGACGACACCGACTGCGGACACAAAGAGGACGCTGGGGTCGTATGCTCAGGTCCGGTTCAAAAAACGTGTTTATACGTTCACCACATAAGGGTTTGGTGCCACAAACCACAACAAGCACAACAAAACAAAGTCTATACAGCCATGCTAGCAGCTCTGTGCAACTGCTTTAAGCTAAATGCTAACAACTTAGTGGAGCTAGTTAGCATGCTAGCATGTGCTAATTAACACTGATGGAACACAAAGCAGCACACAGGTGAGGTTTTTAATGTATAATATAATAAACACTTGTTTTTGCTCCCATATTTTATGTGCTGAAGTCAAAGATCTAAGACTTTCTATGTACACAAAAGGCCTATATCTCTTAAATATTGTGCACAAATGTGTTGTTCAGTGTACAATGATATAACATGGATTATATTAATCATAGTGTGCTGTATGACTTGGACTCGATGATGAAAAGTTAAGGAATCATTAAAGTGAATAATCATTTGATTGGGGATGTGAATGTGTTCATTGGTAATTCATCCAATAATTGTTGAGACATTTCACTCAAAACCACAAATGTGAACCTTGTGGTGGTACTAGAGAAAAAGTTAAGGGATCACCAAAGTCAGGGGATTCATCCTCTGGGGTACATGAATGTCTTTACAAAGATTTATGGCAAACTACCGTATTTTTCGCTCTATAAGGCGCACTTAAAATCCTTTAATTTTCTCAAAAATTGACAGTGCACCTTATAATCCGGCGCGCCTCATGTATCAGTTCTGGTTGTGCTTACTGACCTCGAACCAATTTTATGTGGTACAGGGCGTCAGAAATCTGTCAAAATGTTTTATTATGACTTTGGTAAGCTACGAAGCCGCACCACTGGATGGGGCATTTCGGCACTCACCGACACTGTCAAAACGAAAGTGAAGTGAGTCAAGAGGTCGTTCAAAGTTAAACTGCGAGTTGTATGGGAGCGTTGGATGACAGAAGGCGCTTTATGTATGAAAACAGACATGTTCATTGATAGTGCGCCTTATAATCCGGTCCGGTGCGCCTTATAGTGGGAAAAATATGGTACATTGTTGGTTTTCCAATCTGGAACAAAATGGTAGCAACATTGACATGTAGTCAAATTTACTGTAACTTTTTCCCATAATATATCCAACTTATGTAGGTTATAATTTTAAATGTAAACTACCTTCGGGTTCATAAAATCCCCAAAGAAAACATAACAAGGACGTGACTTCAGTGTCTTCATTGGCGATATCATAAATTGGAAACTGGCCACTTGGGAATTATTTACTCAACATTAATCTACGGCAGAAAATCCTGTATTAATCTTCGTCTAATTCTCTTCCTCTTCCTCTGCAGAGATGAGAGCAGTCAGACTGACTGGAGGTCTGGACCGCTGCTCTGGTAAAGTGGAGGTCCACCGTAACGGCAGCTGGGGTACGGTGTGCGATAACTGCTGGAATAAAAACATGGCCTCCATGGTGTGCTCCATGCTGCAGTGTGGTGCCGAGCCGCAGAAATTCACCCAGTTTCTTCCTCCTCTCGCCCTCGACAACGGGACGCAGTGGTACTATGAATGCAGTCCAAACATGCAGAACCTGTGGCAGTGCGAGGAATTTGTGAACAAACCATATCTGTGCGTATCCGCTAAAGCATCTGGTGTCATCTGTAACGGTGAGTGACAGTGTTTGTTGTTGTGTTGTTGTTGTTTGTGTTGTGCTCACTTTCCATTGAGTAATAACAAAGGCCAAAGTTATGGTGTAAAATCATTTTCATTTGTGTCCTTAATCATTATTTAAAGTTTAATTTTGCTCTGATGAAAGTATTCTTTTTAAAGACGCGCATTATCCTGCGATACTTTCCTTTAAAGTTTTATGGATTTGAGCCATGATTACATCATTGTTACTTTCCTTCATGTTTAGACAGCCTCATCTTTTAAATGACATTTTAACCCCAATCTTCCTGTATTTTTTGGCTTGCTGTTCAGTATTTACAGAATCATATATTTCTAACAGAAATATGAAATTAATGTTGAGCTCATTCTGCTTGTGTAGATAAAACAGGTGAATAATTTCTTCTCTGTATTTGTCAGCTCACATCCATATTGTGTTGAATGTAATATTTTCATCCTGCAGGGTCCCTAGGATTTCCTACAGCCACCACCTCCACCACAGCTAATACAAATGTAATCACCAGTTGGACGACTGGTAAATACTTTAGTTTGTTATCATACTGAAAAAAGACATATCAAATAATGTTTTAAAGATGTTACTTTAAATAATCTCTGACTGTATTGTTTCTGTCTGTCCCCCCAAAAGATGTAACCTCAGTTGGTCATGCTGAGGGCTTCCCCTTACCTTCTCCAGAGCTTCTCAGCGCCATCGCTGTGGCTCTTCTTCTCCTTGTGGTTCTCATTACAAACTCGGTGCTCTGCTGCCATTACAGAAAAAGACACGGTTGGTTCTCCTCACCTCAGTCGGTGCTACAGTCTCACTGCTCTACCTTACCTAGTATCTAAGGTGTGCCATCAGGAGCTGTGAACAAAATCAGTGAAATCATCATATTCTGGTTTTGATTATTATGCAGCTTTAGTTACAGAGACCGTCTGCTCTTTGTTAGATTTAAGTAAACGAAAAACTGTTTGCGTGAACAACATGAACAATATTAGCATATTCATAGAGTCTGGGTTTTTTAATGAAGCAGTAGAATTCTAGTAGAAGAAGTCTTGACATGCTAATTGGACTTTTCTGTGAGTAAAAACATCCATCCATCCATCCATCCATCCATCCATCGTTGTCCATTTATCTGGGGCCAGGTCGGAGGGCAGCAGGCTTAGCAGGGAATATCAGACGTCCTTCCGCCAAGCAGCTTTTTCCAGCTCTTCCTGGGCTCCAGACATAAATTATTATTCAGATAAGAGTTTTTTATGTCTTGAAACATGTCTGAGAGGATCTGTAATCTCAACAACAGACTATACTAGTCTCCGTCTCACATGTCCTGAAAATATTCCAACAGTGGTGTAATTTTTCAAAACAGAGCATATTTAATTTAATCCCACCTCTTATATGGTATTTCGATAGCTCTAACTCCTTCTATCAGACAGTAGACGTTCCAGACAGTTTAACGCACAGCATTACCTCTTGGGGCACTGCTGAGGTGCCCCTGAGCAAGGCACCAAACCCCCAACTGCTCTGGGCGCTTGTCAGGAGCACTCACTCACTCTGACATCTCTCCATTGACATGTATATGTACTGTGTGAACAACAGAGTGTAAAACTGAATTTCCCCACTGTGGGACTAATAAAGGAATATCTTTCTTTATTTCTTTCTTTCTTTAAATAAATAAGCTAATAATTCCCTGTATCTTGGTAACTGCGTCCACAGCGTTCTTGCTCCAGCAGACTCGCACCAGACCACAACCTCCCTCTGAACACCATCACAACAGCTACCAAGACGGCGTCGACCTCGTCAAGATCACTCCCAACCCTATGCAGACAGGTCAGGAGCTGAACATTTCCAAAAATATGATGAATAAAAAGACTGAGTGTGCAAGCAGAGTGTATTTACTTTGAATACTTACACAACTTATATGTATATATGTATTTATGCACATGCACAAGTTGCAGAATTATGCAGCGTTTACAAAGCAAATAGTCATCTCATCAAGTCATTTTTTTTGTGTTTGTCTCTAAAAGTCCCCTCCAATCCCAGGTATCTTTGGACCCAGCTTAGTAGTGTTGACAGCACATCAGTAGATACAGACTATGAGCAGTATGAGCCAAGCAATGACCAGTCTGTCCCTTTATCAACCTTTCGGAGTGAGCCACGTTCTTTTATTTCCATTTCTATTCATTCCTGTGTGTTTCTCAGTCTTTGGCTCTGAAGATTTCTCGCTGTGCTGCTGCATGTTTTGGTTGAAGCTGCTCTGCCATGCATGTGTGTGTGCTCTTTGCAGAAACAATGCTGTTTGCACCGAATGTTTGCAGGATGGTTTGTGATTAAAGCAATGCATGGTGTGTGTATTTTTGCATCCAGATTCTCAGAGGTACAGAGCAGACGTGAACGCTCCGATGAGGCCCTCAGGTCTTGACAGCCTCTTCGAGGAAGGTGAGTCACTGTTAGATGCCACAGATACGAAGACGATGCACAGATCTCAAATACACATGTAACAGATTAAAGGAAATCAAGGAAATCTTTGAGTTACATTGGTTTGTTTTGGTTTTCATCAACCACTTGTCCAAGTATTCACACACACACATTAAAAAACAAAACAAAAAAAAACACCAGAAAGATAGAAATTTGTTGTGACACACAACTTTAATTATAGCAAATACAGTAGTAGGCTACTCATACAAAATGTACATTTTTACGAAAATACCAAGTACATTTCATCAGCTCTCTTTGTTTTTCTTCAAATAAAACATATTTGCACCCGTTTTCAAAAGTTGTAATAGGTCCTCACATTATGTCACGTTGTCTGAGCTGTTACAGATTTTATTCCCCACACAAGCTGAATTGGATTCAACTCAAATCAATTGGCAACCTGAGAAATGCAGAGAAATCAGACCAACATGGAAGTAAAGACTGTATATTGTCAATAAGTGAAAGTCATTTGTTCATTCCACTGCAACATCAGTGCCCAGCAGCAGAGCTATAATTCTGCCTTTTTGGACTGAAAGCAACCACCAGATGTCAGTAAGAAGTGCTGTACAAAAGTAAAAGAAAATGTGTTGATGAACTGATTCTGTTTGGTTTTGGTTTTGTATGCTGGGGTTGTGGCTGGCTCCATCAACCTCTCCATAACAGCCTGGTTCTCCCACCACAGCGCTGCCAGATAATTCAGTCTAGTTCGGTTATCCTGGTGCTTGCTGTGTTGCCACCCACGGTGCCTTCATCGCCTGAGCTTTGTTCCCATGTGCTCAGTCCTCGTGTTCCTCTCATCAGTGGCATGCACCTCCAGCCAGCCTAATCCCTGCCTCCTGGATCAGCTCATTTTTGTGTCAGAAATAAACTCATCATCATTACTTTTACTTACCTGAGACAGTCTCTGTCTTTGGGGGTCCAGACCAACTAAAAACCAAAACCTTAACAAAATGACTTCTATTCTACTGAAATGGCTTGTGTTTAACAATAAAATATTATAAATATAGTAAGCATTTTCAGTCCAAAATGGTGGCAGTGGCGGTCAGAGTTTTTTCTCTTTGCTTCGATACGCTTCGGCAGATGTACCAATAGTTCATCAAATGGCAACTTGAGGCTTCAAAAGTGTGTCAATCCAATAGACCCCCATGTTGAAATACCCAACTTTACAGCAGAAATAAATATGTTTACAGCCTTGTACCAGAAATGGCTTTGTCTCTATAGCTAATTTCCCCGTTCATAACTGTACTGGGGGCAAATTTTTATATAACTCACCCATTTAAATTAATTTTGGGGTAAAAGTTAGGCATAATTGAGGACATGGCTGCTTTGAGTGACAGGTGGGTGTCGTACCAGGTCTCTAGCTGCTAGCTGTCTGCTCTGTTGTGTCGCCCGGGCCGACTCAACTCCACCAATGATCCACTTCTTTGCCCATTTTTGTATTAGCCAGAAGTTAGACAGTGGTGTCACTACCAAGATGGCGATGGCTAGAGCCGCCCACTCCGACCTCACAACTGCTCTTCAGAAACCAAAGGGTGACGTCACGGAGACTTCATCAATATTTTATACAGTCTATGATTTTTACCGAGTTTGGACTATGCCTGTTATAACTATTTTATACTTACGGTGCGGAGTACGCTCAAACACCTGTTGCTGCCTGGAAATTTAAGCATTTATACACTTGACTTACTGCTACAGTAGATACCGAACCTTGTTAGCAATGTTTAACCATTTTAATAATTTGAAATCCATAACTAAAATTGGTTATTTTTATTGTAATCAAAAGCATGACATCTTATTTTGTACATTTACATTCTGTAAATGGTTTCTGTAACTGTTGTTTAGACAGACCATGGTAATATATGCACAGTTAAGTCTTGATCGTTTTCATAGCCATTCATGACATTTTCTTCTTTTTCTTCTGTTTTAGTTTAAACAATAGAGCTACATTTTCTCTTTCACAACAGATAGTTCATTTAATGTAATTTTGTGTCTTTAATATTATAATCTAATTTTTATTTTGCAGTCCCTGAACCTGCAGAGGAAGTGATGGGAGTCTTTACCCCCTGTAATGGCGGCCCCGCAGAGGCGCAATATGCCAGGGTGTCAAAGATCACAGTGGACTCATTTGATACCTCCAGTACCTCCTCTGGGGAATGCTACGAAAACACAAACAACGGCTATGTCACGGTCACTCCCGGTCAGTCGGACTCATTCATCTGCTTCCCTTCAACCAGTACCTTGTTGTAACCTTACTGTAAAAATGAACTAAGGGACTGTGCACAAATTAATTGTACTGAAATGAAGCTGAGCTAACTGGTTGTTAACTATAGCTTCATATTTGCGATACAGATATGGTATCAGTCCTCTCTTGTAACTGTTGGCAAAAAAGGGAATTAACTAAACTAATTTAAAATGATAACACTGGGCAGTGTTTAGCTTTTTAAATGTAAGATTCAACAATATCTTTTGCACAGTCCGTAGTCTAAATCTGTGCGTATTTACAGCTTAGAGTCTAGAAAACCTCACTCCTGACTTACATGTAGGAGGATATGAAAGATGAAAGCCAGCCTGAAACTGTCTCAAAAAGTTTTCACACAATAGATAAAGTGGCGTCACATGTGCTCTCACAAATTACAGAGCCAGGACCGGGCCAGTCATCTGTTACCAACAATGCTTTTGACCCATCGAGGCTCTACTGCAAAGATCAACTTTACCCCGGACAAAACAACAACCTGGAGAATTCAGGTAAATTTCATTAATGGAAAAATGTCATCATCATGTCACATTTGCTGATCTTTCTTATTTTCCGGCTATTAGATGATGATGACGGCCCTCTCTACTCTCCTGTGTGCCCCGACCCAAACCCTCCGTCTGAGGACGACTATGATGACATCGATACCTCACAGTAACCAGAGGAGGTAACTCACAGACCAGTGAGTGTGAAACTGAAGCTGCAAAACTGCACTGAAAGGAAACATGTACTGTAAGACCAACCACCTGTTTAGACTGAGGAAACCCCATGAACCCATTTGGTGATTTACAGGCTAAAAAAAGTCTACACATTTAAAACTGGACTCAAGTTGGTTAAAAACTGTAAGTCAAGGTTACTTAGAACCATTGTTTCATCAGCATTTCAAAGGCTACACCTCACAGTGTGCAGTAGACAACACTGGGCTGCTGTTGATAGTGTTATAGGTAGCCTAGACATTTAAAAATTAAACCAAGGTCAGACAAATTTTGACCTAGATTTCACTCTACTGACTTTTGACTTGCAACTAGGGCCCTCTTTGTTGAAACTCTATGCACAAAAAACAAAACATATACATAAAATGCAAAACATCTTACATCTCTTGCAAAGGCCAACACTTCTTTCAAAATGATATTAACTTTTAAAAATGGTAGTTTTGCATCACACCTTTATACACAATAAAATAAATAGCTCTTTCCACATAACAGCTCTACAGTTATGTGCTAAGTATAAAACATGATTTGGCATTTTCATTTGTAGCATGCTGTAAATACTCATAACACACAGTGACTTTATCTCAAGATGACATGAACATAGTTACAGTATTGTACTGTAAACTAAATTCTGTATATATATTGCAATTACAGTCTAATACGGTACGTTCACACCAAGTGCAAAAAAGCACGATTACATACAAAGTCAAGAGGCGAATAGACACAAACTCCCGCTGGGCAATGCAAATGGTGTGACGCGAAAATTCACATACGTCACATATTTGCGGGAGTTGAAATATTTTGTAAGTTTGTGTGACACTGTGTCTTGAAAGTCGATCAGCGTTGATATTCTCCTGCTGTCGTCACTGACGTCCTGACGTTGTTGAGTCAGAACTGGAGGAAAAAAATATTGTTGTCATCTGTGGTCACCCAGAGCTATGACAGTACCTCATATAGGTACAGAGACTGAACTCTGTGTAAATGTATGTGTATAAATAGAAAATAAGAGCAAGCACATCTCTAAATCTTGAAAAGTATCAGGTACCAGGCAGCATCAAGAACAGAAGGAACTAAAAATCTCCGGCACTCACAGATTAAGTGTCAAATGAATGAGTTTCAGTGCTGACGAAGGCTTAGTGCTGAACAAGTTTGCCCTATATAATAAAGAAGAGTGTATGTGTATAAACCACAGACTGTTGATGGTGTAAACAACCACAAAGTTGTTTGTCGACTTGACATGAATTCAGAATTTTCATACATCAGCATCATTATGTTGTTATTGCCATTGCTGCCGTATTTATGTCTAGATGACGTTATGTTGAGTGTTGATGGAGCAGCTACAATGTTAGCATAGCATAGCACTGCTCCATCCAAACTCCATTCAGAAAACAAGCATTTTAAAAGGTGTTTGGTTGTTGTGGACAGACATGCCATGACAAAGCATGAATTCAGACTTTTTACAAATTATTATTATTATTTTCTTATTTTGACATCCTTTTGATCCATCCATCCATCCATCGTCAACCGCTTATCCCGTTAGGGGTCGCGGGGGGGCTGGAGCCGATCCCAGCTGGCATTGGGCGAAGGCGGGGTTCACCCTGGACAGGTCGCCAGTCCATCGCAGGGCACATAGAGACAGACAACATATAGACAGACAACCATTCACGCTCACATCCACACCTACGGGCAATTTAGAGTAATCAATTAACCTAAACAGCATGTCTGGATGGTGGGAGGAAGCCGGAGTACCCGGAGAAAACCCACGCTTAAACGGGGAGAACATGCAAACTCCACAAGCTGGAATCGAACCTGCAACCCTCTTGCTGTGAGGCGACAGCGCTAACCACTACACCATTTCCATTGTAGGAAATCCATTTATGGTAATTAAATCACAGCACAGCCTGTTTATTTTGGGTTCATACTGCAGTAGTGACATGTGTCTTGCCAGATACACTCAGTGCAGTGGCACAGTACAGGAATACAGCTCGCCGCTGGGTGATGTTATGAACCCAGACATGATGGTATTTGGTTTTCTGACATATCTGGGATTTCCACAACATGCACAAAACAACAACAGTGGTCATTTCTTCCATACCTGAGGGCAGAAATGGAGACAAGCTCCTCTTCTCTGACACATCTAGCACAAATGAACACAAATGATGAAATGAGTGTGGTATTCCAGTAACATTGTTTAGCACACAACAGACACAGGCTATTAATTTGGTCAATAGATAATAGATTAATATGGTCAATAGATCACCAGCTGTGCGCACACATTGTTTTGAAAACTCATTAATTGCTGCATTTAATGATGCTCAGACATCTGAGTCAGATGCCATTGAGAGTTAGCTGTGATGCTAACCTTGAGAAGCAAAGTTGGATGTTGTTAAAAGCATGAAGAGTGATTTTTAGTCATATTTTGCATTGAAAAGTTAGAACTCTGAAATGTGTCATGTCAGTCAAAACAGCCCCTGCATCCAGCTCCACTGCCATGCAAATATCATTTTACAAAAAATAGGACAAAATGTTTACTGTGATGGATAAGCTATCTGAAGCAAGTTTCAAGTCTCATTACATGAAAACACATTAAATGAAGACCGATGACCGCTTGGAAGGAAGGTGTGTTTAGGTGTTCTGTGAATGTAGGAGCAACTGTATCATATGTACGTTTTTTAAAAAAGATTTTTTAAATATTTAACTAATGTGTTTGCAGAACAGCATTGTAACTAGCATGTATTGAAACTAGAGCTGTCAATCGAATATATTAATGGCGATTAAATATGAATTGTCTGTGGTTAATTGTGATTAATTGCAAATTAATCTCACATTTTTTACCTGTTCAAATGTACTTTAAAGGGAAATTTGTCAAGTATTAAATCCTCCTATCAGCATGGGAGAGGACAAATATGCTGCTTTATGCAAACATATGTATATATTTATTATTGGAAATCAATTAACCACAGGGTTCTGGGTACCCAGAGAACCCATTTACATTCACATATCTGGAGGTCAGAGGTCAAGGGACCTCTTCCAGTTTTGCCCCATCAAAATTTATCATGATTGGAGCATTATTTCACTGCGACAAGCTAGTATGACCTGGTTGGTTAGTACCAACCATACTATCTTCACTCTCGGTTTTAAAGCCTCTGAAAGATTGATTGCATTAATGTGTTAAACAAATTAGTGGCATTAAAACAATTTTGCATTAACATGTTTTTCTCGCATTAACTCCGACAGCCCCAATTTTTTGGGACCTTTTTTTCACTTATTGACGTGCAAATTTTCACCATGTATCTTCCTGTGGCTGCAAGTACATTCAAACTGTTGAGTTCAAACATAACCTGTAATCTATAACCACAACAACAGATATTTTAGTGTTAGAGAGTTATTGACGGTGTCTGACTGATTGATTGTTCATCAGAGTGACGGCCTGAGGGAAGAAACTGTTCATTTTCATATTCTTCTGTAAGTCATTACATTGGAAGCACACTAATGTTTGCAGTAGTATTGACATTAATTGGAACAAAGGCGCTCTGTCTAAACCACAATAAATGACCCCAGACCAAATGTACAGAGAAGTATGTGTCCTTATATATTTAGCCATATGGTGTTTTCAAATAATGTGTTCATGTTTGCAACACATCATCCTGTGGGTTTGTTACGCAAACTATGGAGTTGTACCACAAGGTGGCACTATAAGCTTGTAAGTAACTAAAGGTTCAAGTGTCTGACTGGAGTGACGTCTTACAACAAAAAACAACAAACTTGTGCTACCATAAAATATTTGCCAAATAAACATTTTCCCAGCTGTAACACTTTATCATAAGTGATATATTTGATATATGTTTGCGCTGAGCGAAGGAGAAATCAAAGTAATGCACTGTGAAAAAGTCTGAGAGGAACTGTGGATCCTGATCGGGGGCCAACATAAACCATCCGTGCGGTTTGAAACCAGACCTGGCTCGGCTCTTCTTGGTCCGTTACATCTGCAGCAGCTGCAGAGCATCAAAACTTCCCTCCCTGATCCAAAGCGATGCCTCGAATCAAAGTGATGTCTTGTTTTGTCGAAGTAAATATGACAAACTGCTCCAAAAGCACCTGTAAAACTTTTAATGGGGGCCGCAGTGGTGAACGCACAGATAAACACGGATTAGCTCAGCTAACGTGAGAAAATGGGAGTGATGATGCATTAGACTGATAACCAGCAGAACTGGGTGTTTTTTGACTGGAAGGTATTTGGAAAGGAGGATGAGTGTGTGTTTGGGTCTGTGGAGGGGGAGGATGGGGGGGTGAAGCGGAGGAGAAAAAGAGGAGGTGGACGGCAGAGATAAAACGTGCCTGAGAGAATCATATATTACACTCAAATGTAGTCCAGAGCTCTGCATCGAGATAAACAGGCGAATTAACGACCAGATCTCCTTATGAAACTCAATCTCTTTCACATGCTGGAGAATCCAGCCACACACACACACACACACACACACACACACACACACACACACACACCACTTAACAGATTCCATCTAAAAGTATGCAGTTTGATATATTACAGATCCTCCTCCAACAGTTTGCTTTTGTTTTATTCTGCTCTGAAAGATCGATAAATCAGAATCTTAAAATCTACAGATTTACAGTCCTGATTAACATCAAGGGAAAGACACGTAGTACACTAGTATTTCAAGTAGCTTGTACTATTTGAGGGATTAGAAGATCAACCCTCTGTTTTTACTTTGTTCATTAAATCAGTTACACACAAAGGATTACGGCTCTGTAAGTCGGTAAGTTGCTTAAAGTGTCCCGACAACAGGTCCCGACCGAGTTTAAACTTTTGAACTGGGTTTGGTGCAGGAGGCCTGGAGACGACAGTACCTGCCTGCAGCACATACTAGAACCTGGATCACAGCTGCTGAACGGCTGTTGTGTTTAGGACACTTTTGTCATCCTGCAATAACAAGTTATATAAAGAGTATTACAACAAGAGTTTAACCAACTTTTTTTGGCGATTTAGCATGAGAAATGTGTTGACAATATGTTACCACTCAGACCTGGTAGTTTCTCTCAGTATTTTTATTTTTTACATGATTAAATATTCGTATAAGCTTTTTTAAACCAGTGTTTTGACTGTATCCCATGACCTTCAATGAATGCTCAAGTCATGACCTGATTACGGACTTCTGGTCACGTGGTAACAGGTGGTTGTGAATGGGTGATGGTATATAGCTGAAAGCTCCAGAAATAACAAGTAAGTGAATTTTGAATTAGGAATACTTTATTATTAGGGCTGTCAAAGTTAAAATGATAGTAGGGCGTTAACGCAAATTTGTGTTAATGCCACTAATTTCTTAATGCAGAAACGCAACTTACTATTTTTAGGTTGCAGAGAGCTCCGGTTCGAGTGATGATACTGGCGCGAAACTAGAAAACTAGGAATCCATCGGTACCAACCATGTCATATTAGCTTGTTGCAAAGGAGGTTCAGTAACGCTCCAAACCCTCGTTATTACAATATGCATTTCCAGGATCAACAATAACTCTCCATGCTCAAAAATATCATACAGTGACTCAAATGACTTTAATGTAAAAAGGGCTGTGAAACCCAGACAGAGAGATATTTCCCTCAGGAGTCGGTAGAGGCCAAAACAGAGCTAAAACAGAGTGACTATTGGACTCATATTAATCAGGTGGACACAATTAAGATTAAAATTTAATTAATGTTGATGTTGCTCTGTAATTGCTGGCTGTGTAAATAAGCAATTGATTGCTAATGAGCTCACCATATCAACTTGAAAGGCAATAACATGTCTGTGCTGTGGGTCTGTCGACTTGTTTGGGAGCTTTTCTGCCCCCTCTTTGAATACCAAGTGGTACTTTTGGGCTTTATTGTTATATGACAAATCTCAATCCTCTTATTATGAGTTTGCTGTTAGAATGACGCACCTCCTCTTTCGTAAAGGTGTGTGTGAGCTGTTTGTGTCTACAGTATGCATGTACTGTAAACAGCATTTATGTACTGCTGGGAATTAAAAAAGCATTGTGTTATTGATTAACATTTTACTGAAATACTCTTTCCAGTCTCACAAACTTTCATGTGTAACTGCAAAAACAGTCTTTAACGTGATTAGTGTCTAATTTCGCTGTGACCTCGTGGGTTTTGGTCTTGACTTGGCCTTTGTATGGGCACTGCTCTTTGATTGCCAGGGACATGTTGTAGGATGGACTGCAGCCAGTGAAATGCAGTGAGGTCATGAGTTTAGGGAGAGCCCCAGATGGTTACAGACCACTTCAGCTTATTAATCAAAGCTTTTTTTTTCCCTTCGACCTAGAAACGGCAAAGATGTATACTGAAGCCATTAAATTCACTAATATTCCTTTCTCCTGATTAGTCACTCTCACAGTGAATCAGCCTGTAGTTTGGCTGTAGACGACGTTACAGCCTGCTGGGTTGAAGCTTGGGTGTGCTTGCGAGGCCCGTTAATAGTGTTGATTACTCCTCACTCATTAGGTTGCTTTCACTGCCGCCGCTAAGCCCTCATCAGGAGGTTTTGGCTGAGCGGCCGGGCAGGGGCCCTGATCCAATTCACCTTTAAAGTTCAGTGGACCTGTCTGGGTTGCCACGGGTCATTGCATTGCTCTCCATGCTGTGCACTCCCAGAGAGGCCCTCATTACCTCATTTCCTGTTACTACTGTACTAGACCATCATTTGAATCCCATGGTTTGGTTGTGTAAAGTTTGCGATGTTTGTCACAGATGGCATTTTAAAACCGTGGAACGCTGTTGAATGTACGTCTTTGGAAAAGAGCGAACATGACAGTGATGATTTTCAGGTCTACGGAGGCCCTGAGGTGCAAAACACATGAAAGATAAAGTCGGTAAACTTGACAAACCAGCAAGAGAAATGATTTCTAAAAAAGTGTACAACTGGAAAAAAAACATCCCAGCGTTGCCATGCGTTTTCCAGTGAAAGTAGCTAATATCACCCAGCAGTCTATCTAGCTAGTTAGAAAGTCGTTAAAACTGACAGCCCGTACGTTCAGGCCTCCCTCCAAAGCTGCTCCCCCAAAATTATCATTATGAATGTGAACGGAGAAGCATGGCTATAGTTAGTACTCACAGCTGTCAGCTTGTGGAAGACACTGGTGATACACAATGAGCAGAGTGCATCCAATTATTTCATTCGGGCTGGGTGAAATGATTGGATGGATTTATTACAGTCCTGCTACAGCCACAGATACTAGATTTATTTATTTTTTGTAAGAACATTTGACTCATTGATTGCTGTTGGGATGTTATGACAATTTAACCATTTCAGCTTTAGTAAGGAGGCTCGAGCAGGTCGTCCACCAATCGGAAGGTCGGTGGTTTGATCCTCGGCTGCTCCGGTCACATGTCAATGTGTCCTTCAGCCCCAAATAGCTCCTGAAGGCATAGCCACCGGTGTGTGAATGAGATGCGTATTTAAATTAGATTAGATCCTGATGGGCAAAGTTTGCACCTTAGCAGCCTCTGCCATCGGGGTGTGAATACTGACATGTAGCGTAAAGCGCTTTGAATGGTCAGAAGAAAAGAAAAACGCAAGTTTAACAAAACAGATAACATAACATCAGAAAACACAATATTATATGTGTCACAATATGGACAAGCCCTAAAACGTATCGTTCATTGTGCAAAACTATGTGCATATTTAATTGAATAATGTGTTCGGAGGATCTATTGGCAGAAATGGATTAAAATATTAGTAATTATGTTTTCTTTAGTGGATAATCACCTGAAAATAAGAATTGTTGTAGTTTTGTATTGTAGTAGTGTGTAGTTTTCCTACATGCTTGGCACTCTGGAGAAGTGCCAAGCATGTAGGAAAACTGCACCTTTAAAACACTTTAAAACACACACTGCACCTTTAAAACACTCAAAACTACAAAGAATACACATTTAGATTTAAAAAGAGTCGATTTAAAGGTGAAGAGTTTGCATAGATACATATTCTAATATGGGTAAGTAATCCACCAGTAATAAAAACAAAAAAAAAACACTAGCACAGGATCAAAACAAGTCTTTGGGGTTGTTTTCTAACCATTGGTAAAAATTTACCCATTATTGTGTTGGTGCCAAATTGACCCAATGAACTGCAGTGTCTAAAATATTTTTGTTGTGTATTTTGTTCTGCTGATCCAGTGTTGTTGCGCTTTGCACCTCAGGGCCCCCGTACTTTACTCATCAGACACATTTATTAGTCTGTATAAAGAAATGAATCCCAACATGAAAGCTGGCCTGGCAGTGCAGCGTTTAGCTCATTAACCTTTTTTTTTCTTCTTAGCACCTCGCTGCAGTTAACAGTCTGTGGCCTCTTCCCCACCAAGACACATTCATGTAGCTGCCAATCAGGTCATTGCTCCAATTAAGCTGCTTTAAACTTGTTCAGTGGTGCCTGGAGGCCGTAAAAATACTTCCGTTTGAGTGTCAATGGGAGTCTGTGGTGGCTAACGCTGCATTCATGGGAGAATACATTGTGTCTAGTTAATGTAAGTAGTCTGGTCAGCAGGTCAAAAGGGCACCGTGACTGGAGGATACCAGGATGTTTGAGACGTGATTCACAGTAGGCCTGCTACGTTTATTTTTTGTTTATTCTTTGCTTGTCCAACGTTCAGATTTTCCCAAGCAAGTTAAGAATTTATGGACACATTTCCTTGTTTGTCTCCAACCGGATGGACTGAGGTTTATGAGTGTGCGGTGCATGTCGGACAGCGGCATTTCACTCAGAGTGCCAGTCAGTCAGGACAGGCGTCATCAATCTTAGTCTCCAGTGAAAGGCAGATTGGCTGCCATAAACCAGGCCCGATA